>OW679198.1:21833654-22106605 GCA_940337035.1 Agriotes lineatus | reverse complement strand
GATTGCTGTCATTGATAAAAAAAACTTTCTAAAATTTAGTATTTTGCAATTTAAAATTTTATATATAGACTAATAGAACAACCTTAGTAATACAGTGGAAATACCAGCTTCAACTAAGGTTGATCAATTAAATAGTTTGTGCTTAAACTTAAATAGGCAACCAAATTCTAGTTGGCTATGAATTATGAATCATTTGGGGCTCAATCTTGGTACTCAAAAATTATTTTTGGTGACAAAAGATAAATATTTTACAACACGTTCGTCGAAAATTATAATTTAAGCGATTCGGTATAAAAACTCATGGTGAATCGAGGTATAAATAAACTGTACAACTATAACTGTTACATTTGTAGCGAAAAAACACCACACGCAGCGTCCTTAAGTATCGCCCAGCGAAAGGCTTACAAAGGCAGCGTTGGATCCCAATAAAAGTCAAAATTTCCGACAAACGGCTGTGCAGCCCAAGCAACGGGTGTCTAAATTAAAACGTTACGCTACGCGCAGATAAGTGTCTACCATCGTAGGCTGAGTGACTTGCGTAGCAAGTGACAAATTATTTCTCCAACTTCAATATAAGGCACGCAATTCAAAGCTAGGATTCCCGAAAAATTACAGCATCCGTACACTGCAGGGGATACGAAGCGTCAGAGCAGGTAATTGCACAATACGTTTGCACAACAAAAGACGGCAGTACAAGAACCGGAATATTCCAAGTTAACCGCCCCTAGACAAAAGGCGGGTAATAAAATGACATAACACTTTGTTGGGGCGACATACTATGTAGTAAAAGGGTTTTACACCAAAGTCCGATGCCCTGGTTTAAACGACGAGCCACAATGGTTGTGTGTACTTTCAACAAAACAGAGGCAGGCCATAAACAACCCCGCACTGACGCAACTAGAGGCTATATAACCACTAGACAAGGAAGCGCCAGACTCATTCAGCATGCAGAAATTGGTATTCGCTTTTGGGAGATTCCTGCATTTTATAGGTTTATTACGACTGTCGGCAGTCTTGTGTATCCAAGTCGTCCGGCTTGGTCACTTGCAACTTGTTCGTTGATTTAGCATTTTCGAAATATCAGGCCACGTAACTGGCAGCATTTAAAGTTGTTGTACGCGCGCACCCTGTAAATATTGTAAAACGTGCTACATATACGTGTGTGCGTGTATTTGTTAAGTAATTTTGTTTGAATAATAATTTGTTTTTTCCATACGTATATCATTTGGTATACTCGGTATGTCAGCATCAACAACCGTGAACTGCACCATCTTCACATTTATAACACCACGCTCATTGTTTTCAAAGCGAGCCCAAAACCAAGATAAATAATTTGGATCTAAAATATTATCATATATAATCCATTCACTCCTTTGTTGATGAAGGTTAGCGATGGATTTTTGTTGTTAAGTTGCACATGAACAAATCTGAAATTTGTATTATGTTGTATAACCTGTATAACCTTCGGCAAATTTACAGTTATTTGAGAGAATAGAATATGTTGCCAGATGGACTGCTCAGTGTGATAGTATATGTGAAAAACTATTTAAAATTTAAAGCGTTGGAAGATCTTCTATGTACTTTATATTAAAATTATCTTCCATTACACAATTACTGAAACTTGATACATACATAAAAATTACTGAAGTTCTATTTTCGGTTCTGATTAAATATGGCAACTTTGCTTGCTCAGGTTTTGTCATGTTATCTAACCTAAATTTATTTGGAAAGCATAAAATAAAATTTAAACCTCATTTAAACACAACAAAGTAATTTTACACGGCTAAATTAGGAAATCTTTCATGGCCAACCTTCACGCAGAAAAGGTGTGAATAGGGTGTAGATGGATCAGGTGAAACATAAATAGCGCATCTATATCAGCGCGATTACCCGTCTGACACTCTTGACAAATAGAAAATACAGCACAAATCTGGAAAATATACAAATAAAATAAAATAGGTAAACAACCGGTTGTTTACTAGATACAAGAATACAGCAAATTTAAAATCTACAATAAGTGACCTCCATGAAGACCGCGATTCCATACGACAAGCGGCTTCAATCGCAACGGGCAGCGTAAGAGTGATGGCTGCGTCCCTGGGTACACGAAAAGTTGTCATGTACTGCTGACCACGTGTCTCAAAAGACAGGAGGAGTCACAATTGGCCAGAACAGTTCCATGTTACCAGGTGGCATGTGTGATACGCAGCATAACCAACGGTGGGGGCATTCGATGACTGACGGATAGAACGATAACAGTTTCGTACCCTTAAATCCTGATTCAATCAGATAGGTGCAGCAGTTCACTAAACCATTACCTATACCAAATCTACCCCTGGTTGCCGCCCCCTTTCATTCCAAAAAATGCGCCTTGCAGTATCGGAAGTAAAGACTCAAAAATGCCCAATACTCTATATTCAAGTTCTTTACCTAGAAATTTTGAAAAAAGAAACGCATACGTGAAAAGTTTCCGAAAGTACTATAAACATGGGTGGATGTATTATATTTTGTTGTTATTACCAACTTTCCAACCACCACTGATTTGCTTTAAATCCAGTTCAAGTTGCAAGCAGCGTATTACAGCGAATAAGAAATGTAAGACGCACAACAACGTTATAAATCCAAGCCACCGATCCAAATTTAAAGCCTTTCTTTTGATAGCCACTAATTAGATAGGCGCTCTTTAACTCTTTAACTACTAGTTACCTCCTTATATCGCCTTGCCACTGAATTGCATACAAATAGCAGATAAATACGAGCACCTCGTAAAAATAAAGCAGCAAGCAACTTGAAAGTGACGATTGATCGGCATATCGGTTCCTTAATTTTGCGAAAAGCTCCTTTCCCTTTCTCGAATCGCATTCCGGCCAACGCAAACCAACCGATATACATATTAATGTCCGGTTATTATGCACCCAGATGCGGAATTCTTCCTGTTCGCAATTTATGCATGATGAGCAATTGGAAATGCGCTCGAAATCAGACCATTGGGAATATTTAGGCCCAGATAGCCATAATCGTGGTAGAAAGAGCAACAGCCTGCTCTTCAATTTAGTTGCCTCAGTACTGAAAGTGCAACTCGGAGCACCATTAAATAGAAAATATTGCATTTGAGATTGCAAGGTGCGCCTCGTTCACGAATGTTGAGAAAAGATGACTTTTGAAGTCGTGATAGCCATCATTGCCGGTTAATTTCACCGGCGGTGGATAACAAGCCAGTTTCAAAGCTAAATGCCAATGGCAAATAAATGTCATGTCTAGTACCAGTACAGGAACAAATGACTTGATAATTGTTGAAAATAATCACTCTCGAACACGAAATTTAATACGCATCCGTCAACATGCAATCATCCAGCGTTGTGCTATAATCTTTTATAAAGCTATTTATAATTATTATCTTTGGCATTTTAACTATCGGTTGAGTGAGTTATTAATTTTCACTAGTTGACTAGTTTTTGATAAGTAGCAGTATTTATTTTCGTCTTCGGTAAGTTACCATTTAGGAAAGTAGAAGTATTATTCTAGTTGAATTTATGGTATTTAAACATTTCGTAGACTGTAAAACAAGCATCTGTAAATTTTTCTAGTCGTCATCATGCGTTTGTCTGTTACAGTTAGAATCTAAAGAACCTCAGTGAAAAAACCATATTAAGAAAGCCGTTTAAGCCTAATTTAATTAAGAATATACCAGGGCTGTGGAGTCGGTAAAAAAAAGTCCGACTCCGACTCCGACTCCGACTCCTGATATTTTAGTAGTTTGAATCCGACTCCGACTCCGACTGTACTAGAATATTGATAACCCCCACCCCCTCATTCCTATTCATCTACCTGATAAAATTTACCGGCTCATGACGAATTTCGCAAGGTTTGCGGTATGTCGTTGATTATAATAAATTACATAATTATCATGTTTAATATTTGCTATTTATAATCATAAATTAACAATAAAGACATAATGAAAATCGTGATTTTTATCAACCCTCGGTCTGAGTTTTCATATAATCAGTAGTACAGTCGTTCAAATAGTTTTTAGTTTTTACCTTTTTACAAAAAGATTTTTTTGTAAAGTGGTAGTCGGTGTCGGGTAATTTATACAGACTCCAACTCCGACTCCGACTCCATCCAAAAATTTCCGACTCCTCGACTCCGACTCTACAGCCTTGGAATATACTCGTATAAGCCTAAATTCTCCCAATTGCCGAATTAATTTTTTCAATTGCAGTATTGGTCAAATTCATTTCGGCAATTGTGCAAAAGAGTTTAACATATGTAAGTTGTAAGTTTTAATCCTTGTACGACCTGGGTGTTACGATATTCACATTTCTGGAATTAATTATCGGTGTAATTTGTCAGTAGTCATAGATAACAGGTAACATACAAATTTATATCTACAGTTTTTCTACAGATATCGGAAACATCAAATTTATAAAGAAGTAACTTTAAATTTATTGTTCCCTCGCGTATTATCCTAACTCCAGAAGACGAATATTTTTGACTTCTTCCTTTTCTTCTCCTTTACTTGACCAGTAAGGCAATTATGACTGTTACGATACATTGTTTTCTTGGTCTTCCTCAATAGTACTCTACTAGTCGATGGCAAAGGTAATTTTGGTAGATCACTGGCGAAGAGGAATAGGAATTTGAAAAATGTATATTATGAAACTTACTCAAGTTAAAGATAAATTAATTCTAGTGAAATTATAATGAAGAAGCTACATTTGAAAATTAATTTGAAACAGCAGCAATCGGTTTTTATGAAAAAGTGTTAACACTGTCACGTACAATTCTTAGGGAAGAGCTCTGCAATAGTTCTATATTAACTGTATTGAGGATAATGACATACCTATTCACAAGCTGCCTTCAATTACAACAGACAGAGCAGGTGCGGTGCACCTTCAATAATTGAAACAACGAATTGATTTGTTCAGATTTGTAGAAGAAATTATGTTCCCAAATTTTTTGAACTACCCACTGTATAATCCACCAGCAGGCCCTTTGCGGTAAAATCCACCATGTAATGAAAAGTGTGGTAAAAATTGTTAATTCAGTTCCAGCAAGAGTTACATAAAAGTTATTCAAGTTTGCTGGAATAATGGAATTGCCAATATCTCATCATAAATACGCTTCATTTTTAAATCAAATTAGTTGCGAATTTGATTTTAGGAGCTTTTGTGTCCCGAGTAGGATCGCTAATCCCCATCGGGCGCCTCTCCAGGTGGCGGATAGAGAAATCTGGCCAGATATGGGGGATACCGTTGAAATAAAATAAGGCGGTCACAAACTAGTATTACGAAACATCAGCAGCGCCTGATCCATAATCGGCGGCGACAAAAAGCGACTAATCCAGAGTGGGCGGCTGATTCATAGGTTCTCCAGAAGGGGGTTGTGGCGTTAAGCATAAATAACCTAACCAATAGAAAAATAAGGAAAAAGAAGATAACAGAGTAAAAGAATAAAATAATATTCCAGAGTGGTTATCCACACAACCACACCTCATTAAGAAGTTCCATCGGATACGAGGGGCGGGGGGGGGGGCAGTTATTCCACGAGGAGTTCTCAGGGCCCAGTTTCAAAACTCAACCAGAAAGCACAAAAACGAAATGAAAGAAGAATCATCATTGGAACGGGGAACATTCGAGAATGGAGAAGTAGGGATAAAGAGATAATACAATAACAGATGCCGAACTGCAAGCTAATCATTTGGATTGCAGCAGCGTCAATATCAAAAATTAAATCCTAACTTTTAAGAACAATATTGACCTAAAAGCGAATTTTGGGATGATTGCCAACATTTCTGGAAGTGAATACTACCCGGTATCCTGGTTTAAGAAAAGTGGCATTCTAAATTTTCTCTTGTTTAGGATTTATATATTTGTACAAAGTAGGGTGTTCTGCTACAATGAATATAATAACACCAAATACACAAAATGTCTTACAGATCGTCATACTATGGATTGTCTGCGACTGGGTTTCTTAAAGTATACACCGCAGTGCGAGGATATGCAGAGTCAAGTCTCTCATTAATAATTTAAAGGCTTAAAATTTTTGTGTTGTGTTGTTTTATATGCCGACATATATACTTTATTTATTTTTACGCACAACCGAAAATGAAAGTTTACATCTTAGTTATCATTACCGCAAGTACAACTTTACGCCCGGCGGGCGGTAAAGTAATTTGCGGGCGGTAAAATAAAAACGCGGGCGGTAAAGTAACGTTGCTGCCCGCAAATTACTTTACCTCCCGGCACCTTAACTGTAGTAACAATTTTTGGCATTAAAAAAACTAAATTTATTATATATAAGTTTATATAATATAAAGTGTTTGTTCCATGCAGTTGTGCATAAAATGTTGTACGTACCTCCGGCCGGAAGTAGATTATGCCCTTAGTCAAATAAAGGCCCTCTTCCGTCGGGCCTCAAATTTTGGCTACGGGCGTAATCTTACTCTTCCGACCTTCTACACGTAAATAACTATTACAAAATGCATGAGATATTTCTTTGTTTTTTTTTAATTGTGAGATATGAAAAAAGATTTAAAAAAATACCACATAATTGCTTGATATAGGTATATATAGTATATTACAGAAATAGAAAATCTCCGAGGTCTTCGTATAGCGTTGGGTAGATCAGATTAAATGAAAGGTTGTGCACCACTGGGCAGCAGTACTTCTTCGATCTTTATATTTGTAGTTCATCGCTTTCAATGGCTATCATTGCTCAATATCTGTGTGATGTTCCCATCCTGTTATGTTTTCTCTTTTATTTAGATATAAAAACAATATTTTTTATTTTGACATATACAAACTGAAATTTCCGCGAAAATTTGGCCGCCAAAACTCTTTCGATTTTACATCGAAATACGAGAAATTTCCTTCTCCGGTACTTACCTGGTACCTTCATAATTCTTTATCGTCTTCGATTCGTGTATATTTTCCCTAAACGCATTAAATGTAAAAGTTTCAAAGGGGGTAAAAATATAAAAATCTGCAAATTTGACAAAGAAAACATTCTACAGGAAAATTAGCACAAACTGTCGTTTGTTTACGTCGAATAAAAACTGCAAATTTTCATCGAAAATATTCTGATTTCTGCACCAATCTCAAATGCACATTCCATGACATCTCTGTTTAAAAATGTAAATCGTTAAAACGCATTTAACGATTACAAAAAGACCTTCCTTCTAACTGCATCTTCGTACAGTGCAAATGCATCTTTATTCCAGTATAAATTACTGGTGCCACTTCACCTAACACCACTTCTAACACGCTGGACGGACAAGAAATGTATCTATAAATTACTTTGATATATCGTCGAGTGTGTGCATTCCGTTAAGATCAACAGGTTTATAAATTTTAAAGCGGCGAATTTTTACGAGATTGACTCGATGAGCCCGAGGTGCGAACTCAAGCTGGCTGGAGGAGTCAAATAACATGTAGTTAAAAAAATTTAATAATTAGGCTGCTACTTCTCTATATGATGCATGTTTTTTAAAGGGCAAGGTTTGGTGAAGGCAATTACGAATGTTCAGGAGATTGTTATGTAAATTTTATATGCGGAGACGTGTAAGTGCCCCCTATTGGAAGGATCGTAGGTGTGGGTTGATGAGAATTGTAGCTCGTCTATGCACACATCCGCATACGTACAAAATAATTTTTATCACAATTTAGAGTAGAAATGTTGTCTTGGTATAAGCAGAAGTACAACACTACTGTAGCAATACATTTTTTGTAATATTGACCCAACGAACGAACTAATATTGTATATTTCTAAAGTCAGCAATGTTGACAAACTTACAGTCGAAAACGTCATAAAAATCAACTAAGAATCTGCACCTTTAATATACAGCGTCGTTCGGAAGGTTTATAATCAATGGCATTTAAAAATTAATTGCTTTATTAAAATATTTATTATCAGGGACAGTTGATGCTATATCCTGTCCTAGACAGAATCCTATACATAATGTACACAATGGAACACGAAATTTATCCCTATATTTGAATATGCACCAATTAGTTACTTTTGAAAAAAGTTACAAAATGTAGATGTTTTTTTTCAAGAGTCGTAAATCTTGTTCGACTAGCGAAGCGAGTTAGACAATTACGAAACGTGAAAAAAACACTAATTTTTACAACGTATTTCGTACAAGATTTTTTGCAATTCTGTCATAAACACAAAATTTTAGATATTCTCTAATGCCATACAAATTTAAGGCAAAATGTAAAAAAAACTAGTTACAAAAACTTTGAAATTTTAGTACAGGATTGTAAAATAGCTATTTACGTATCAAAACAAAAAGTACTTGTGTATATTGCACGCGACACAAATTGTTCTACGAGGGGCAGCCGGGTTGGACAACTTGCCATGAGGTTTACGTATTTATTACATGTCATCAATGGTAACGTACAATAAAAACGTAATTCACGCACTAAAATGTAAGTGGTATAAACAGTCACTTTTGACACTAGACACCGTACAGATAGTTCTCACTTTTGACACCATTGTAGAAAAACTAATTAAAAGTCATTTCACAGGATTGACATATTAAACTTTCATTAGGATAAGATTTTGAATTGGCACAAATAAATCAGTAAATAAGCAAAATTAGATCGCACTAAACTGCCTCAAGCTACAGGAAATTTAGAAGATTTTCACTGAACATTCGCTGCTTTAATTACAATTTCATACCCAAGTCAAGGCTAACCTATTTTTACTACTTTTTTACAAGTTCACATAATTCCAAAGCCAATGCTATTTTATACAATTGAAAATTCAAACTAGCATATTTATGGAACATTTTTTAAATAATATTTGGTGTGCTTCACTTATTATTAATTCCTATTATAATTGCACTGGCTTAAATTATGTTCATATCAATATGGATATAGCTTAACCACAGCCCAAAATAAGACGATTTAACTGAACTATGTACCTTAATACAGAGTGATTCAAAAACAGCTACACCTAGTTGGCTGTGAATTTTTGGTGTAAAATGAAATATGCCGCTCTCGCGTAATGACGTAATGTTGTTATGCGGTAGAAATAACATAACCTGCTTTTAAAGAATTGTCAAATGGGTTCGTGCCCTTTAGTTTGTTCTGTGGTGTACTACAGTATTTTCGTTTACTTTCAAAGTGCATGTTAATGAATTATTCAACAAAATGAAAATTGTTAGAAGTAAGACCCACTTAAAAGTGAATAATCCTTTATTCCTACTAGAATTATGTTTCAAATAATAGGGAATATTAAAGATCATGGTCCTGAAAAGGGCTATTTATTGTTTCTCTAAAGTACGTGTTCGAAGTGATCAACATTTTGCTGAATACATATTGCCACAAGACGTTTCATGTTGTCGAAGATATGCTGCAATGTGAGCGGTGTTATTTCGTTGCATTTAATTCTAATGCGATCCATCACCTCCTCCAAGTTATTAATTCTTTCTTTGTAGACCTCGTTTTTAAGATGTCCGAAAATGGAGTAATCCAATGGTGTAAGATCTGGTGAAATTGCTGCCCAAATTCCTCTGCTCAGTACTCGGTTGGAGAAAAACTCTTCAAGAAATTCCAAATTTTCTCGAAATGTGTGTGCCGGGGCTCCATCCTGCTGGAAGTAACCTCCATTAAATTCATCGGGGTGCACTTGATCCAAAAATGGCACTAACAACTGTTCTCGGTAACGCTGACCGTTGATGATATCATGGAAGAATATTGGTCCTATTATCCTACGACGTGACACGGCTAACCATATTCCAACTTTAACCGGATGCAAAGGAGCCTCAACATGATTGTGTGGATTGTCAACTGACCATGCTCTGTAATTTTGATTATTTACATGTCCACTTAAGTAGAACCATGCCTCGTCAGTAAAGAAACTTAAATCTAGAACGTCATTGTTGTTTAAGTTTTCTTGAAAAAAGTTACAATATTGTACCCGACTAGCATGATTTCTTGGTCGGATTTCATGCACCACAGACACTTTGTACGGATGCATGTGCAGTCGTTTCTTCAAAATACCCCGAACACTACTAATAGGAACACCCGTTTGAGCTGATATACGAAGTACTGATGTTTGCGGATTTTGTTCGACAAGAGCCTCCACATTTGCAATGACATTACGGTCAATGCGCGGTCTTCCAGAAGAATTGTCTCTTTCTACGCTTCCAGTCCTTTGAAACTTTTCCACAACGTGACAAATATGGTGTTGCAAAACAGTATCTTCAACAATTCTATTGGGAAACTGCAATTGGAACTGTTGTTTATATTCGGCATAGGAATATTGCCATTCCCCATTTATAAACTGTCCCGATCGGAAATAATGAATATATTTTCTAGTAAAGTGTACATTTTGTTGTTTATACCAATTAATTAGTTATTGTTCAACGTGAGTAGTCTTCTTGTCAAAAATTGATGTTTAATTAGTGACAGTTCTGGCTAATTGGAGAACAATAAAGAAGATAGCGGCACATACAAATTTACAAGCAAACAAATTTCAAAGCCAACTAGATGTAGCTGTTTTTTAACCACTCTGTATATCCAAACGTGTTTTGGCATTCTATTTCATTGTTCTTACAGAAAAAATATTTAGCTAATATTCGGTATAAAATTCTATTGATTATAAGTTACCTTTTGAGTTGACATTGGTTACTATCGATGGTCTACTAGCGAATGAAACATTGGTGCCATGACACAGGTCACGTAATTTTTTTAAGGGCAAAGCCGATTACTTCTTTTTGAGGAAAAAGACATTCAATAATAAATGTCTGTGTCTTTATAATTTTTCACCTCTTTGCTATAATTTACGAAGAAAAAATAAAAGCTGCGCAATATTTAAAAAAAAAATAAGTGCCACCTAGTATACCCTATATTCTCAGAAACTAATTGCAGATAATGCTCAATTTTCCTGGATGCAAATGTCAATTCCATGCCAAAATTAGAACTATAGTGTGCGACATTTCTTTTTATTTTTAATAAAGAAATTTGACAACTGGTAAAAAATTAATATTAGTTGTATTCATTTGTTTCACGGCATGTGGAACTAGATAACACGTTTCCAAAAAAACATAACACAGTCACCCATATTTTATTTTTTTGTCCAAAATTACAGATACAAAAAAAATACTGGATACTAAATGAATCTTTCTCTAAAAAGAAAAGACATTAACTTTGCCATTAAAGAGTTACCGTCTGACAATAACCAATACATCGAATATCATAAAATCGATTCGAGCGTTCCCTTGTTATGAGTAGAATTATTTTGTTAAAGAACGCTGAATCAAAATACTGGCTTTACTAAACGTAAATGGATATAGTTGCGTTGTGAGTCGTATTTTAGGCCCAGCAAGCTCTTATTAAGCCGTGTCCACATATTTCAGAGATAATATTAAAAATAAGCAGAATGTGGGTGAAGTGTACTACATGCGTACATGCGTGGTTTTAATTTTGCAATTCTTTCCTGAAATAGCAAAACCTCTTTATCCATGCAAAAATAAGAACTTAAAATAAAATATTGTTTATGCCATTGCTGTTTAAATATTCCAGGGACAATGTATTTTGAAGTAGTTCTGCCGCTTATTGTAATTTTGTTGTGTACATTTTTTATTTATTCTTCAATAAAAAATTAAGTTGCTTCAATAGTAAACTACTTCATGGTATATATTAAAAACAACAATCGAATTCAAGATATGAATTTGAAGAATTTTCTCAAAATTCAACTTAAAATCAACATTTCGACTATCATTAGTACAGCACATTCAAGGTGTATATATAAATATAATCAAATGTGAAAAATATACACAATATATTAGAAAAAGTTTGTGAATATTGCCTTACCAAGTTGGACCTGCGTATAACGATAGGAAAAGCATGATATTTGTTTTACAACTTTGCCAGTTTAACAAGAAACACCAAAATTCTGTAGTACGAATAAAAGTTCAGGTTTGACAATTTGAGCTTATAACCATATACAATCGAATAACTAACATTATAGGCTCACCCCGTTATTGCATTAGAAATGATTTTTTATGAAAGCCGAACTGGCAGATTAGTCTCTAGGCTGAGGCTTTTTAAACTTCCTTCACCTGTGACCCAATTTGAATACTGTCTTAATGCAAATACAGCCTCTTCCAAATATGCATCATATAATTTTTTCATTAATCACAATTCCAATAATTCACAATCGTAGTTGTTTGTACAACAACCGTTTATAGAAGTATCATTTTAAAACAGTTCAGAAAATAAATATTTTCAGGGTTAATGTTATAGGTAGTACGCATATTATCGATGATTCTTTTATAAATATTATGAGTTATAATACCTACAAATACAACGAGTCCCTATGACGACTTATATTTTCTTGCATTGAGATTATAACGAAATGATATTCGTAAAAAGTAGAGATTATTAGCCATACTACAAATTATATTTCGGAAGAGAAAATATATGCCAGAAAGAGCGTAATATTATTTTATCCACGTCTGCTTGGATAAAAACCTATTATCAAATTCATTTGAGTTAGTTAATGAACGCCATTATCGAATTCAGTTAGGTAATGAAATCAGATCCAATAGTATTAATAAATGACATTTGCCTACTAAAATATTTTTGAAAATGACAGAATTAACATTTCTCTTAATGCACTTTTCTCAATTTTGGGCAGTTTTACATAAAATTTTATACAATACATGTGTGATAATGCATCATTAATATACTTGTGTGCTTACATCACTCGTGCTACGCACTCGTTTGTAACTTACACACACGTATATTAATGATGCTCTTGTCCCACTTGTATAGTAAATAACTATTATTACTTCAGTTTTATCTCCAATGCACTTTTTGATGCTTTTCACGTTTAAAACGTACGACATAATCTGAAAAAATTAACTGAGATTTCCAAATTATTTTATTTGATACGTGAAACAAGACCAAGTTAGCTCGCACTAGAGTCCCTGTTTATTAGTTATATATCTAACTAATATACAGAAACTCTAGCTCGTACCAAATTGAGAATAGACCGGCGCCTTGATAATAATAAGTAGCTATATTGTTAATATGGTACCAGGTTCTATATTTAAGAAATGACGCCTCGCTCTAAATGCAACGAATTATATTTTCTTTAAAATAAAAAAGATTATAAGAAAACTTGCTGGTAATGACGCTAGCTGTAAAATCTATTTAAATATAGCAAATAACGATCGTTTTTCAATTGATGACTATTTAATGTTTGCCAAGAAGACCGATATTTCGCGAGAAAGATAAAAAGTATATTTCTACTTCATCTGAAATACAAACAATTTACAAAATGCGAAATGTAATGCTCGAAACGTATTTGATCGAAAATAATAACTGGCAAGAGTTACAAAATACTTCTTGCTTCAATCCAGTTTTATTATATTTTATTTTAAATTTGATTAGAATTTCAAAAATATGTATATTTTGAAATGGGTATTTTTCTAAAATCTTAGCTCAGCAATCAATATGTTTAACGACCGGGCTACTAAAACATGCATAAATACAAATTAAACTTGTCGATAGAAGCTTTACTCGATCTAAAGCCAACCTCTTTTAAACAAGCATAACATCATTTTTGTAGAATGCCAATGCACCAACTGAAGGATGAATCCTATAACAAGAAATATGCCTTTTTATAGAAGGACAATTAGGAAATTCGTTTACATATATACGACATATACTTGATTTAACTCCTTATATCAATCGTTTGGATATGTGAAACGCCCAATAGTTTGTTGCACAACAATGACTTTGCTTTCCTAGTAATTACTGTTAAACGCTTTTAAAATTCTCCTCGGTTTTTTATTGTCTTACAACTTTCATTGTCGGGTTTCCTTTCATTAGACTCCCAAATTATTAATAACTGCGTAGAAGTTCTAACGCCAGCTTGTTTTCACCTCAACTACAATGCAATCGGAGCAGGTATTCCAATTAAACACTCATCGATCAATTTAAAAACCTAACACTTCTTATTGGTTTGTCAACGTCGCCCGAATTACTTTCCTGCGCAATTAAATCGAAAAACCTGACGATAAAAACTTCCTAAACCACTTTAATTTTATTAGACTAGATTTGAGATTTGTCTGCAAACGTGACTCTTTGATGTGCCGATTAGCAATCGATGGACGTTCTTCCAAATTTATTCCGCGAGTTTAGCGTTTCTGGCAAACGTGCCGAAGTAGGAAGAACGGCCGCTATTCATGGGAGAAAGTGAAACTATTAAAATAATCGAGCAATCATCTGATGGATGGTTCGGTCATTATAACAAACTACTGTCTGCAGAACGCAAGGTTAGATTATGTATTTACAGCCTTAACCTTAACTACCCGCAGTATCAGAAGAAATTGTATGTGGAATTATTAGAGCAAGACGCTCATTCAATGACTAAAAATAGGTGCAAAAACTGGTCTCGACTGAAGGTAGCCACTGCTTAGGCACTTGCATTGTACGATGTATAACCGGAAATTGCCTCGATGTTTAAGCGCTATTAAAACGGTAGAACATCTCCTCAGAGGCAAACAATACAGAATAACCGCAAGTACTTAAGATGTTTATTCCTCTGACACTTAACGTCAGTAAACTGGTACTGGTACTGCTACAGTGCTGAAGTCGGCTTGTATACACACCAAACAAATGTAAAAGTATGAGAAAATTTCATTTGTTGGTAATGCCATCAAGTACCTCCGTTACCCATATCGATACGGTACGTAGTTTTTTCAACTCTGATGCCAGCCGACCTAACATAGTCTTTGTTAAGCACATAATCAAATGTAATATTTTGTTTAACGAAAACTATAAATAGTTACTGTTTTTCGAGTTTGTGCTGTGTATAAGTTCTTAAATTGAAACAATTAACACACTTTAGATAGACATTTTCCAAATATATGTATGTTTTATCAGAATACATGGCAATTTCTAAGGTTCATTTCATATTTGCTCAAATGTCCACAGTTAGAGTGCAAAATATAACTTCTTGGTATTTTGATTTAAAAAAATGGGCAGAAATTGTCATAGTTTTTGGCACAATAAAACTCATTTACAGTAATTTACATAAGCCTGTTTGATCTTAAATATCTTTTTTTGGACTTTTGATCAAAACTGTATATGCTGTAATGTATATTTTTATCAGTTCTCCCATTGGGCAACATTATTAAAGAAGAATTAAAAATAAAAAGAATCATTTTACGAGGTTAATAAAAATTCTAGCTATAACAACATTAACAAATAACATTCAAATTCACATTAGGCTATTATGATAAGTAGTTAAAAATGTCTCGCATTGCTACGTACTAATCCACAGCTTGACCTGAATTCATGTATATTGAAACAAAAAGTATTTTTGAGTCATGCGAGGAGTGGTTCCAGTTCTTAAAAAAGTGAAGTAGCACAGCTTAGTGATGGTTAAAGTGGAAATGTTACCCCAGCGGGAAAAAACAATTGCCTATCTCTAATTTTAGTTACTAAACGTACGTGTATTATTAAATCATGAAACCGCAGTTTTGATAACAAACTATATACAGACATTTGTATAACCTCAAAAAATACAATAAAGTTGCAACTTGACAAAAAGTACGAATTAAAAATTAATGTGTTCTGCTTTATTTTTAATTATGATACTAAATACCAATAAAATCCATATGTCGCACAGTGGGGTATTTGGGTCGAAAAGTTATTATAAAAGTTAAACGGCCACAATTATATCTATACATTTTGGCTTTCAAAATGCTCTGATTTATTAATTTAAGAGGTACTTAATATGAAAATTAAAGTAGTTTTTGGTGACAGAAAACATATTTCTGGAGAAAATAACTCAATATTAAAGAAACAGGTAATTTTTGATGCGCAATTTTCGTACTAATTAAGAAATAATATGTTATAACTTCCATAGGTGAACCATTTGTTTGTTGTACTTGCTCGTCATATTTGCGTTTTGCTTCAGACCACCCCATTTCCATTGCATTGAAATGACAATGGTAAGGTGGTATTCGTACAACTTGATGTCGCCACCTCTGGGAGTAATTATCTAAATGGTATTATTTTTCCGGTAGTTTTTCTTTACACACAATTTCCCAGACCCCGTTTTTCATTAATTTTTTATTAAATTTCTTTCTTCATTTTTCCAATAGCCACTCCACAAGATGTTTCTTAGTCCATGTTTTTCTAGGAATTTCTTCTTCTAGACGACTGTTGCGTGACTATTAGCGATGGTTGTTCTAAATTCAGAATAAATTTTGTTTTAAACCAACATTCAAAATTTTGAGTGTTCACTTATCGTGATAGTCGCCAGTCTTTCTATTACATTTAAATATTATATATTATCTCATTATTAAAAAGTTGCCACAATACAGACTACATTATCAGCTAGTCTAGTGTGGCAACTTCCCACTTTGTATGTGAATACTTTAAAACAAAACTAATTTAAGAATATTATAGGATCCATGTACAAAAACTGGGGAAATAAATCTATTTGTTATTAATGATGCATTGTTGATGAAACCGTTTTCGTTTCCAGCATGAACTATCACGTATCTCTAACCGCTGCCCAATTTATTACTTTTACTGAATAACCAGGTTTCATCTAAAAATACTCTCTGAAGAATATTTTCTTGTTTTGCCTTTCTTTGACAATCCAAAAATGAAATACTGGGCAGTCCCATTAAATAATTTCTCTTATTTTCTTTTCTAAATTGAATCCAATTTGTATTATCCACTTCCTTATTGATGAAACTGAACCGGTGAACTCTGGAAACTCTTGTTTTAGTTGTTCATATCTATTTTTTGTATTGACTGGTTTTCCGTCAGTATACATTTATATATAATGTCACGAATATGGTTTAGCATCCAAGAATCTATTTTAGCTTTGGCAAGAGTAACATTTTTCTGTGAATTCTTTATCGGAAGCTCTTCATCCTTTCTTCAATTTGTATAAAGTACTCTTTGCAATGTTTTAATGCTTTTGAAACGTTTTCAATTGCTCGATGATGATTACCTTCTTCGTTTTCGAAGTATTTTATAACATTTAAAATAAGTGTTTTCGATTCATACCAAATTCTTTTAATTTTAAAATGAAAATGGAAATACTGACAGTGTCAAACTGACAATTGTCATTATAGTTATTTAAGCATCAAGGGAAGTAAGTAGCTTTTACCAGTCGAGAACGAGTTCGAGACTGGTTGTAGATAGTTACTTCCCGAGCATGCTTATAATATTTTTCTCACAAATCTTAAACTGAAGCTAACCTAAAATTATAGCTCCCAGACCAAAAGATTCACGTATATGTGTGTGGACTGGAAACGATATATTGTTTAGCCCAAGCCCTTAATAACCTGTCTATATTTAGTTAAGCTTAATGCCATTCTTTTCTCTGCAGTGTTTATGATAGCATGTGCAATAGAGGAATACGTCAAAGATCAATTTAGCTAAGAATCGGCCTTGCCTTTGCATGATCTATGCTTGCCCGACTTGTTTATTACGCGATTTTTTTCTTTCTTCAGGGACCGTTCACAAAGTTGCGGTGACATCGTCTGGTTCAAAGTTGTTTATGGATGTAGATTACTCGATTTGGCTATATTATAATTGATGATTAACACAAACTCTTTTATATTTTATATTTTTAAAATAATTTTTCACTGCTGTATAAGGATATATCGTCATAACGTGTAGATGTTAATGGTATTTGAGGATATTAGTCAAATTTTCCATACGTCCGGCATCTCGACCTATTATACAAAATAGAGAGAATAAGGCACATCAATATCATTTATTTAAGTTACATTTAAGCAGTCAATATCTCCAAGTTTAATATAGTGTTACATGTAAAGATACTATACAACAATTTTAATATTTCAGTAAAAAAATGCGTCACCCGGATAAACTATGCACATCCTATTCTGGAACACACAGTAGAATAAAGAAACGACTAGACGATAGGAGAAACAAACAACCTTACTGATTAGTTAATCAGGAAATCCAGTGATATTGGGAGATTTAACTCTCGACCTTGAGGGGCGATTCCATGTTTGCAACGTAAGCAGACAAAAAATGGTTTTGTAACATGGATATAGTAATAGTAGCACCACAATATTTCCAAAATATATTGAAACACAGCACAACGTCCTTAAAGAATAAACGTATTGATGATTTTAAAATACGTTAAAATTAAGACGAATACAAACAGATTTTTTTTATAATACAACATGAAGGAGCCGTATAGCGCAGTTGGAAGAGCGTTAGGCTTGCATTAAGCAAGTCCTCGATTCGAATCCCACGTGGGTGGAATTTTCCCGCAGCCTTGGCGATCGGTATCAGGTTTTACAGACCTAAGAGATAGAGTAACAAGGTGAACACATCACCAGCTCACACACCTAACACAATGGTTGCCACGCAAGCTCAATAGACGCGCTCCAACTTTGTAACCCAAAAGGGGCAAGTTGAGCATTGTACGACCAGATGCTAGCGTACAAAGCACCAGCCTCTACACCAATAGGTAAAAGAGCTTACAGATAATACATACATACATAATACATTCATAATTTCTATTAGTAATAGTAGATGATAATTAATATTGTGCTTCAAAAAGCAAACTTTCGGTAAATACAATTTTCGAAGATCGGTATAAGCCAACCCAATATCAAGATTGTAAATTGTTAGACATTGATATTGAAAGAATTGATTTAATTCAACCAAACACGACTCAGTATTATTCAGACATAAACCAAACTGGGTCGGTATCGGTAAACCATAGTGTGCATATCACGTTACAGTATATCTAAAATTAACTGATCGAATTTAAGTACAAGTTTTACGGTTGACTCAGTTTATAACGAATACGCTTTCTTGAAATTTAATTCTGCCATTATATTCTGTTTATTAGTCAATTAGTGTCATTGTGAAGTACGATAATCCAGGTAGACGGATTAGAATTCGGTCAGTTCATTTTAGGTAGAGACTATATACACATGTCAAATAAAACTCAAATACACGGTTACTGTTTTGAACATGGTCTGACTAAAGTAAACTTTAAACTTCATACATAGTGTTGTTTTCGAATCGTTTCCACGTGTGCTTACCCTGACCATCAAAGGTAGCTGACTTTCTTTTTCATTCTGGAGCAGAATTACAAAACTCAACATTACAAAAAGTTGTCATTAAAACATCATCTCCTATGAGATGAGATCTCGAGATTGTCATTCTCGAATTTTGCCCTATAACATATACAGTCTACCTATTTATAATGAACTGTGAATTATAATCCGGCTACCTGGATTATTGTACTTTACAATTCCATTAGTAAACATAATGGCAAAATTACAAATCCACCATGAAAATGTGAGCTAAAAATTCTCAATATAACAAGGGCGAGACATACTTACCGATAATTTTGCGCACGCCAAGGGTCGAGTACTGGTTGCAAGTTGCAATGAAAACTGTCCCGAAGGCAGTTTTCTAAGGACAACCAGCACGATGACTCTTGGCACGAACAAAATTATATATGTGTCGCCCGCGTTTATATTTTGAAGATTATTACACAAAACCTGTACAGTGAATTTATTTTAATGGTTAACATAGCAGTTTCGTTTCCAGTTATGAATTTGAATTAGGTACTTGCCAATAAGAAACTTTAATTTTGTTACCGGAATGTAGGGTTGCAACTAAAAAGTAAATACCTAAGTACAACTCACAAATTGTATCTTTTCTTCAGTTGTATATATTAGGATAACTTTTAGTTATCTTTTTGACAAGTAATAATTCGTATGTTAATTCGTAAAATAAACGCTCTAGTCTATTAGTCTTATTTCTAACTATGAAGGTGGCCTGTATGATTAAATGCTGGCATAAAAACAAAACTGGTATGTTAACTATTAAAATAAATTCCCTGTACACGAATTATGATTTAAAAGAATCTAATTATGCCAATGCCAACAACTGCTTGTTTCTTACACTTCTATCTCTAATTATAACACCATCTACGGGGTTGATAATGAGCACTAGAGAGTTTATCACTTGATAAGCATTTAGGGCGCTTATGAGGTAATCGGTTTTCGATTTTCAAAAAATGCGTGGTTCTCATTGGATGATATCAGTCATGTGACAGTTGTGTGTAATAATCAGCTGAAACCTCGAATCGGCGGTCTGAAATAACAATATTGTCGAGAATAAAAAGCTGTTGTAAAGAAGTATTGTTCGTTCTCTATCTTTTTCAATTACATCCGAAACGTGCAAATCAATATTTTTTTAACTTCGATTTTTCCAAAAAATCTGAAAATTATTGAAACATTCTGATTATGTGTTACTTTTCTTAATTTACACACGTCATATTCGACATTTCAATTCATGTGTATAAAATATTGACATTATTATATAGTTTTGTGTTTAGAATATTGTACAGCTTAGAAAAGTCAATTTATACGAATTAGAATGACCTAATGTACAAAACCATTTTTTATTGCGGGTTTAGAATTTTCGAAGTCTCAAGGTATAATTTTCGATTTCAACTCAAAATTTTGAGACAATAACTGCAACAACAAAGACGAGATCAAAACTATTTAGGTACAATTCTCATATCATAGAGCTGGCTTATGCCTTTATATTTAATCATTTATAGTGAGCATATCACATAAATTACAGAATTAGTATGTATAAGTATATGAAACAAATAGTAAAAATCATAAACAGACAGATGTGTTTTGTATGTTCTATGGTGGGCTTAACATTGTCACAAAATGTCAAAAAATTATTTTCAAGTCCATAATTAAACTCCTCTTGGTCAAAATAGCATTAACAGGACATATAATATTACAGTCTAATATACGTTAAATGCGTTAAATTTGAACTTCAAAAAACATGCATATGATAAATCATCAGGTAACTGTGAATTTTAGCAATATACAATTATTGCTGGAATTAAACAAATGAGTATTGAATGAAAAGTAATAGTAGAAACTGTGACTTGAGAATAGCGATTAATCATGTTCTAAAACATATCTTTGACCTAAATACAAATGATTGAAAGTTACATTTGAATTAACACCTGTGAATCTTCATATCATATTAAAAATTTTGTTCATGTAGTTCACATTAAAACAGTTTCAGAGATCCCAATGGTAAACCTAGATATAGAATCAACCTATGTAATTACAAAAACCTTTTAACAAGTGCATATTCTAGAAAATTTAATTACCTTTATCTATTAAGGTAGAAAAATCATTATTTTCAAGTACAATAATAATTCGAAATATAATTCATTTTACATACTACTTATCTACGAATAACCAATTTGCAAATTTTTCTGAAAGAAGAATTTGGCATATTTGGTTGGAGGTAAAACTTGTGTACTGGAGATTTTTACGTTTTTTTATCATAAAAGACTTAATAGGCATGGAATTAATATTACTGCAAGGTCTAAAGGCTACGCCCATTTCGTATGATAACCGAATAGGAGCTTCATTAAATATTATTTATTTCCAGTGTATCCTTTTTTTGGCTAACTGTTATATAACAGCCTGATGTGTCCTTGAAATTTAAACATCCGCAGCGGAAATGTGTTTTAGTAACTTAGTTTTGCCGATTAGCGAACAAACACTTTCACCAACACAGGTGCAGCATTGGAAGAATAGACAAAGCAACATTCTGGTGTTAACTTGCATTGCTTAAAAACAATATAAAAAATAAAGAAGATTAATAGTGGTAGCAGCAGCAGAATTGTTTTAGAAAGAATATGCGCAGATAGCATATGCCGGCAGTTGATCCCTATTTAGATTCATCTATATTTTATGTATGTTACTGCTGTAAATGTTTGAAGATAATTTATTTTAAATCGTGCCAAACATCGAAAGTTACATTTCATATTTATAACTGTCAGGCAGTGCCATAAATTTTAGAATGTTTCCGTTGCTAGAGGCAATCTTTGGTAGTAACACGGACGCCTATAAAGGTGTTTGAAAAAATATATTTATTAAATTTATTCACTATATAGATTGTAACAAATTAAGGACACAGTATGAATATTTCGTAAATGATCACTAAAATGTGGGTCGAATAATAACATACAGAAAATATACTTACAGAAATTTTTTTTTGTATAAACTATTAAATGCTGGAGTTTTGTACTTGTAGCAATTATTCATTATGTATTGGCCTCAAAAGATAATCATATCAATTTGGATTTTTTCAAAACATGATTTATTTATTTACTATACGAATACTCGTAAGGATCAGAAAAATGTAAAACATTGATGCATGCTACGTAATTAAATAAATATCTTATATATAGTTTACACCTTGGCAACAACGTTTAATAATACTTTAAATACAATAATGAGTCAAAGCACCTTGTAATAAAAAGTCCAATAATCATCCTCCAGCCTCCGTAATGAGTCACAAGAATGGAGTAGCCTACATTACACATATTTGTCAGATTTAGGCTGCTGAATACAGTAAAAATTTTAAAAAAGTATTTGACTAACATATTTTAACGTCACCAGAGGACAGCCTAGTGGATTGTTCATTACATAGAGCCTTTAAGAAAATTCCTAGATAATTTAATTTTTCAACCGCTTTATTACTACTCCATTAATCTGCTTTAAACAATGACAGTAAACAAATGATTATAAGCAATTTGAGTCTATTGCTGTAAGATACCGGTCAGAGCTATTTGTAATTCATCGGACCGTAGATAGTAAATAGAGCGCCGTTGATACGATCAACGGCTTTTGATTAATAAACCGCTTTATCTAAATTTTATTGATAGTTTTGCGGATAGGATGTGAACAAACGGCATCTTAAGATGCTTTTGCGCAATAGTTCTATTTATTTACTACTCAGGCAAATGTATTAAATGCGCTCTCAAAAACCAAAAAGAAGAAAACTGTCATTTGCGTGAATTTTCTACAGTATAATTTGATTGTAACCCATATAGTTATTTATACTGAATTTATCGCCTTTTCAGTAACTTTTTCTTATGTCTCGAAGATGTTGTTTGGTTTATTTGACTTTTTAGTACAAACAAATGTTATAAATGTAATACATTACTACTGTAACGAAATATAATCACTCAAATCCAGTAAAGAGACAATATAAATGTATGTATAACCGTACTTACATATTTGTACAGTAAATGTATCCATACTTCTTGGAAACCTGTAACAAATAACAACATATGTAATAAACGAGTGGAGTAGTGACTAAAGAAATACATCGATAAAAATACTGAATATATAGTTCACTTAAAATAAACTCTGACATGTCATAAATTTTTTAATTACAGAAAAATCTCTCTCAGTTATGAAAAATTCATGTCATGACAATAAATAACGGTCTTGACTCCGCACCACTTTTGAAAATAAGAATTAGCAATCTTCAACAAATTTTAAGAACATTACAGCCATAATTGGAAATTTAAAACTATGACTTCATATTCCAACCAGCTCTGGCTCTGTACATATTTTGTAGCTAACAGTTGAAGTCGAACTTTCACGTTATGTAATAATTTGTAAAGGGCTTCACTCAGAATTTCCCTCGCAAGGGAAAGTTACGACACTAAACAATCAAAGGAAAATAGGGGTAAAAATATCTTCACGTTCGCAATAATACCGAAAAAATACAAGGAAACACTTGGCAATGCAGATTACATCAATTTTAAAATAGAAAAACATTACCGGCGATGAGATTCGAACTTCAGCCCCTGCTAAGGAACCTGCAATTGCTATTTCAATTATCGGCGCGGTAGCCTGAAATAAATAAAGCGTTCGTTGCCTCCGATCGGTGTGATGCGACTGCCTTAAATACAACGCATTTATTGTTGACCCGTGTTTTATTTTTGAGAACATTTATCCTGCATCTGTTAGTTCCCATTTTCGCCAAGAGTAAAGCTTGAGCTATGTGGAAATTATCACTTCTCAGTTGAAGCAAAAATAAACATTTAATTTTTTTAAGGTGCTCACGCTGTATATGTTGGGTCCAAAATATGCCCCTTTTCGTCAGTGCTAAACACCTGAACTATGTGTAAAATATTATTTTCGTTTACGCAATAGTTCTTCAGTTAAAGCAAAAATAGGTAGAATTTTATTTTTGTAAGTATACACCCTGTATATATTTTATCGAAATTTTCTCGGTTTTATGCGAGGAGAGCATATAATCCCGCATACAAAATATCATCTTCCTCCGACAAATAAGCCTAAAAGTATCTTTTTAGTAATTAGGCCAAGCTCCTTCATGGGGTGTTAGTGCCTCACCATTATTATTATTATAATTCGTTTACATTTTTCCATATAATAGTTTTATACAAAATTATATTCCTTTTTCTGCATATTCCTCATAGAACGTATATTCCATGAGCTGTAACCGCGTGAAGTCGAGAAAATTGCAATTCCAGAATTTTTTTCTTATCTAAATTAACTGTTAACGTTCATTGTTAAAAATACTTCCTATCATAATTATTCACCATCACAGATATACAATGTTTTTCGTATCTAACAGGTTAACGTGGCGTGGCGACCGTGGGAAAGAATTCATTCCGGAAATAATGTAGGTGGGGTGGCAACCGCTATTACTTATCCCGGGTGCATGTTACTCGGAAATGTCTTAAATACAAGAATTAAGAGACAATTTTATTTTCTTATGTAAAAGTTTAGTGACATTGAATATATGTTTATATAACTTTACAACTTGCAATCACCAGATAGCGCCCTGTATTCATTATTTCGAAAAGAATTCCAAGTTATTTGCAAAATATTGAACACTTGCCCTTTAAGACAACATACTAATTCTTTTTTTATTATTTTCTCCAATTGTTTCTCTTAACAAACGATCCGAACAATCAATTCAAAGCAAGTATAATTTTTTATTGGAATGTTAATAACATATATTTAAAGGAGGGGGAGGGGAATATAGAATTAAAATTGTTGAAGTTTGCTTCTCTATTATTATATTGTATAGTTTGATTTCTATTAGACGGCGTACCAAGACAGATGATCTGGGACAGCCTGACAAGCAAAAGCGATAGACAAACAGTTTATAGGTGCCATTGAAAGGCTATATAGAAACAGCAGGAATTTCGTCAGAATGCAACATGTACAGTCTGCAGAATTTACCACATACGATTGATTAAAACTTATGTATTGACATGGAACAGGAACATTGAAAAGCATTACGCATTACAGAATATGCATTTGTAAATGATGTCGTAATGTTGGCACCAAATGAAAAATTACTAAAAAGAAATCGGGTGATCTGAAGAAACTATAAGAACATTAAAAAGACCAAGGCATGGTAATAACAAAATGAGAAGTAGAAATGCATATAGACACTGAAAAATAACAAACTGTTACTGTACGTTAAACAGAGATTAATAAAACAATAGAAAATATATATTAAACACCTTTATCAATAGAAAGAAAATCATGAAGAAAACAAAAAATGACAGTGTATAAAACTATCTATCAGACAACATCGACAAATGGGAGCGATCATGGGTGCTAATAAGCCAACAGAAGAGAAAAGTTGAGAACATTACTAGGGATCACCAGAAGAGATCGTATATGGAACCAAGCAATACGAAAAAAAAGTAATAAAAGTAGAAATGTTACCAAGAAATATAGAAGAGAAGCAATTACCGTGGTTGGAGCATATAACAAGAACGAACAAAGAGAGATAAAGGAAAAATATGGGAAGCAAGAACTACAACAAGGCGAACTAAAGGAAGACCGCAGAAACGTGAAATAAACTGTTGAAGAAATACTTCACCAAAAAAGGAAAAATATGCAGACTATGGCACAAAATCAGAAACAGGGGACCATATTTATCCATTTCAATGAGTTTTGTAAATTCACCTTTGCACTTTAAGGGCAGGAAAGGTTAAGATAATATATACCGAGTGTCCACTCCCAAAGTCGAACATAGGTAATCAACATTGTGCATTCGATTCATAGGTATTTTTGCCATTATTTATATACTACATCAAGAACTATTATCACTGTTGACATTACTTGATGCGCAATAATTTTATCTTTTTATTGATATCATTAACTTTCCTGTAAATTGAATTAACAAGCATCAGTCAGCAAAAACGTTCAATCCAATATTAAATTCCTAAGTTCGAGTTTGAGAATGGACACCCGGTATAATAATGATTAGCATGCGCAATAACCTATACGTCAATTAAGTATATTTATTGCCCCATTGCATTTCATTTTCTGTTTCACTCCATTTTTACACCAATTTCGGCTGTCGTTTTTATTAATTCTTAACACAGCTGTATTGTATTCTAATGTCACTATTATTTTTTCGGGTATTTTTATTTCATTCATTCTTTAAATGACCTTATACCTGTTTATTTTGTTAAAAGCTTGACGGAAGTCTATGAATAAAATCTCGAGTTCGAGCTCGATATTATATTCATAACTTTTCTCAATTATTCGTGTTATGATACGCAGAGCATCAATTGTTGAATTAATGTTCCAAAATACAAATTGATGTTCTTCCATGGTGTATTTACGTATGTGTATGAGAATTACTTTGGTTATAAGCTCTTATAAGTTGAGTTTAATAATTCCCCTGTAGTTACTTCTTTCGTCCACGTCGCCTTTTTTGTTTTGATTATTAATCCTTTCCTCAATTCTTTCTTCTATTCTTCTACTTCAATGACACATCTTATTGAGTAGTGTTGCACCTCCACATTTTATTACTTCATTGCTTATTCCATCACATCCTGAAGCCTTCCCAGTTTTTAATTTTTTTATTATCTATTTAATTTTATCATCGTCTAATTCCTCCTCCTTGTCTTGCTTTTCTTGTTTTGCTGCCTTCACTTTTTATTAAAAAAATAGGAGTTATTTTGTCTATTATTCTGTTCCATTCCAACCACGGTGTTATTAATCAACTTTATTTTTGAACAACTTATATCCATCTTTACGCTTTTTTCTGTGCAGTTGTAAATTTTTCTTTTTATTTGTTTCTAACCATTTTAATAACGGATCTTTCGTTTGCTGATTTTTTCACATTCCAAATTATTCCACCCTTTGATCTTCTTACCGTTAGTACCCCAGTCTTCTGGATTTTTTATCACTTGCCCTATTTCTCGTTTAATTTTTTTTTAATTTTTGCATTTTTTTAAATTGAATAGCTTGTAATGTGCAACTGATTTTTTTTTAACTTGATGTATTCGATTATTTATTGTTTACCTTACTTTGCTTATCATTAATAATGGTCTATATCAGCGTTCGTGCCTGTATATGATCTGGCATCTGTTATAGAAGCGGCGTTGTTCTTTCTTACGACAACATCTATTTTCGTGATTCTGGGATTCTCTAGGTCTCTTATATTTGAAAATCGAGAAATGGGTCCCTTTTTGTCGTTCTTAGTAAATGATAGTAGTAATAATAATACGACAAAGATATAGCAAAAAAACCTAGAAGGAATGGGCTATGAAATTAATCCAAATAGTTATAGTTACTACGTAAAGCACGTTTTTTTTTCTATAATAACTGTTGGTAGATATGTGATTAAAACGCTAGGAAATATTTATACCTCGTGTTGGTAAAACTTTTTCAAAATTATGGTTATGTGTTAATTTTGAATGTTAAAATTTATTATTCTTCCCATTTGTCGTTTAATTAGAATTACCTTTAACTTTGCAAACGTTCATTATGTTTATTTTCAAATATTCCAAGTTTAATAATTAATAAATTTGCAATATGTTACTATGCTGTTCGTTTTACCCACTATTATGACATATCTGTCAAAATGACAATCATTTTTTTAGTGGAAAAAAAGAACTAAAAATCTATGTACCAACATTATTAAAACTAAAGACCCTGCAGGAATGCAACTTATCCTCTAGAAAGTTGACCTTGAAAATTATTATAAAAAAAGTACTTTATATTCTCTTCTACTGCCCTTCGTTAGAGATGATTAAAAATAATGGGAACGATTGAAGAAAAATTAATAACCTATATATGTAAATAATGTTCAGAAGAAATCTATAATATAACTATTGCATCGGCATGCTATATACTACCTGGTGTAACACGATCATGGTGCACCCCTCTTTCCTTATTTATTTTTGAAGATACATTTTTGAAATTACGATTTACCGTATGTATTAAATGAATGTCACCTTATGATATATACATTTTTTTCCACTTTCAGCTGATTCAGTGGAAGTGATACCAACTTTTGATTTTCAAATGAAAACACCCTATATATTATTGGGTTTTTCGATTCCGCATAATTTTTGAATCTAATCATTCCACATAAGTTACATTCACGTGTCAAACTTTATTTTTTAATTAAAGTGTGCCATAACTGTTGCAATATATTCTAATCGACCCATGTAATGGCAAAAATCTAAATCACATCGAAAATACTAAATTATGTGATTTCTGACTAAATCAGTTTCTAATGCTCTCAAAGCAATCTACATTTATTAGTCTACCCAATCTTCTACCTTAAAATAATTCCTGGTTTCTTAACATTTTTTTAATAATTTGTAATCAACGTTTAGAGAAATACTATATGTTATTCGGAGCACAAGTATCTTTATCTGGATCATTATTGAGCTTTTTTAGTAATTGATTTGCAAACCGTTGAAAACAATTTTAGCAAAGCATTGTCGATTATTATATCGTTCGGCGTAGAGTTTGATAGCAGCAACTCCATTCTTTTGAAATTTTCTATAAATAAATCCCTTGTATAAAGCTGCGGTATTTTGGACCAAATTAACAATAATTGTAAGCAGTTTTAGAAGATACAATGGAAACACGGGTGAGCTAACGTAAATGTTTGACAACTTAAATGTTTAATGTTTTCAAAGCTACCTTAATTGCTTATTACCATTTAATTAGACCAAATTCAGTATTAAAATTTTTTATCGACTGCAATTTTGGCTGTTTTTCTATCAGTTACAAAGTGGGCATATCAGAAGATTCCTTATCAGTGATAGTATGAAGAATACCTTGGTACCAATACGGTTTCATTCGAAAGAAATGAGTTTTGTCTCAAAAACCCTTTTGAAAAACTGTGTTTAGTTATAAGTAACATAATTAAGTACTTTAAACGTGGTTTCCATTTTTATAGCATTACATGGGTCGATTGGAATAAAGCGGAACAGTCATGGTACACTTAAATTAAGAAATTAAAGTTTTTGACACTTGAAATGTCACTTATGTGGTATTAATTGATCCAGAAAATTATTTAGAATTAAAAATTCAATAATATATAAGGTTCTATTTAAAAATAAAAAGTTGCTATCACTTCCACTGAAACTGGAATTTAAAAAAATTACTTATATGTCTAAAAGTGACGTTTATTTAGTACATATGATGTATCAAGTTCCAAAATGGTATCTTTAAAAATATAGAAAAAAGGGGGGGTACAATGATAGTCTTAGATCCTGTATACCTACCACACCAACATTTTTAATAAAATAAAAATATAACTAACACTCGTACACTTAGATTTTCATAACGTTTTTATAAGTACCAGAAATAAATTATACACACAAAAACACTACAATGAAACTACAAATTTATAGATATAATATTACGTCAAGGCTGTAAACAATTTCGACAGAATGAAATTAAATAAGATTTCTAATTACTAAATCCTCTCATACGGTAGGTTTCTTCGGATGTTAATAGCCGCAATTAAAAGAAATTATGTTGTCATTATAGAAACTTGCACACGTTTCAAAAACCATGTACCAATTATAATTAATACAAACAGGAGATGATAAGTCACCTGATTCAAATCTACTTCCAACAAAAACGTGCAGAGCTTCCTCTCCGGCTTTTGAGCTCGAAGCTATTTACAATTATGGAGACGGACTTCACTTTCTTTCTACTGCAAAAATAACGTAGGCATGGTGAAAACAATAATTCCTTCGGTTACCTCAGCGCGAGCCCCGCGTTCCAAGCAAATTATCCCATAAGGATCGAAAAGAAAAGCTCACGAATTCTCTGTTAGAACAGTTTACTCAACGATTAACTCCAATTGCAGCTTGACCCTCGCCGATTGGTTTTCTATCTAATTGTCCGCCGGAATCACGAATTTATAATATTTGGAACCGAGTGCGCTTATCTGATGAAACGGCAACTAGGTTACTACGGTCTTGCCTTTTGTAGTTCCGTTTTTTATCCTTCTTGTAGCTATTTAATAAGGTTAAACGTGAACAATAAAGCCAAACACAATCGAGCGATTACACCTGTAATTTTGCCTTTATGTGGGAAAGTCTGTTCGATTTGACAGTGCAAGCGATTGAATTAAAGCGTTCTGTTATTTGCTCTGTTCTGATTTGCACCGTGGCCTAATAATTTATTTCATTTGTGTACGGGAACCCATTTGTAGAGTTAAAAACTTAATTTCGCAACTGCACATTTATACTTAGTAGACGCATCAATTTGTTTCTGTAGATGCTATCCTAATAACTTTTTCAGCGATTTAGTAAATGAGTTGCCAACGATCAAATACTCAGATAAATAAATTGGTACTTCTTGTATACGTATAGTAGTGAGGCAGTCGTTGGTTGTATTCATAGTTACTAAATGCAGTATGTTGTCTCTTTGTAAAGTCTAGGCGAAAGATGATTTTTTGTTATGTTATAATAATACGCTTTCCACAACTATCTCCGGCAATTAACTCCTATTTATCTGCATAGGTCAGTTCACAGCATGCAGTAATTGACCTTCCCTATCTTACTCTTACAACTAATCACATTAAATTACAGAAGGTGTATTTGAGTATCTTAAAGCACTAAAACTTTAATATTGTTGCCCTGTCCTGCTCTTCAACTACATAATACCTTCTACGTCAAAAATGCAATTATACCAACCCTAAGATATTAACTAAGATCTAAAAACTGCGTAAGTTAAGAACGCATACGAAACACTTACAAGAGTAATACGAGAGGTTCCTACCCGATTTGGGAAGAAATTGCTATTTAACTATGAGGTTTTCAGTTTAATATAATATTTCTCATTGTACTCAAATAACATTAAGCTGCTTAATCTGATTAAAGGTATCCACTTCTTATTAAATATTCCTACAGGATACTTAAATAATAATACAATATCGTTTAAAAATAAAACAATTATTAGACGATAGGATTCCTCAGTACTTTTCACTATTATTTTTGTTCTACCACCTTAAACCAAGTAAATTTAGTCGCTTTCTTCACATCATTGAATGATCTCATCATGAAACGTTAGAAATAGAATGGATATGGCTAAAAGCTGAGTTAGCGCACGTAGCAATTGAAAGTATGCTCACACTAAGGCAAATTGTTAACAGATTTCTCTACTTAGTGAGGAATGGTTTCTCAAAGCTAATCGAAAAGTGGTAATATTTTTTAAAACATAAATTACAAAACTAACATTACCATGTAGAAACAATGAGAAGTGAAACGCACTAAAATACCAAGAAAATGCGAAGATAAAAAACAGTGGAAACAGCAACATCAACGAATATGTAACACGCGACCCGATCAATGTGCATTTTATACTACAACAAAAACAAGGTAATATAAAGGTGATTTTGACGTTAAAGTCCAATTCTTGCATCAACAATAGTATGGTTGAAATGAGAAAATACTAATCGAATTAGACGAAAAAGTATATGACCAGCATTTAATCATTTTGCCTCTGAGAAATATTTCTGCAGAACTAATCCCAAATTCCGCGGTAAAAAATGAAGAGTAACAACGCAACATTACGATGTATTTACACTAGAAGTAAAGCTAATGCTTATAATTTTTTGGAGATGTAAACCCAGATGTAAAATACATTCTGGTTAGTTCTCCACACCCAATAAGTTTCATGGCCAAAAATCAATATTAACCTATTGCTCCAGCCTCTTCTTCTCTACATAAAACTCTATATAAAAATAAGCAACATATAATGTTAAGAAAATAGTCTTCTTTATTCTGAAAAAGTAAATATAACAAAACTGGAAAAGAGACGTTTTAGGCTCACTTCTGCACCTCCTCTACTCGAATGATACGCCGCTATGGAGAAAAACTATCATTGCAACCTGTGCTGACAATACTGCCATTATAGCACAAGATAATAATAACATTGAAATGTCAAACTGCCACACACATGGTAAACAATTGGACCAACAACTAGCGTGTTGAACTTTACTAAGTGAAATCAACGCACATTAATTAGCTATACCAATCGGATAATTGAATTTACTATATTTACCAGTCGTGTTACATCAGCCACAATAAAATAATGCAACGTATCTAGGGACGACGCTTGATGTAAAACTACAATGAAAGCAACATATTAAAGAGAAAAACAATTCAAATTAAAAAAAAATGTATTGTTAATGGGACAATATTCCGAATTTGCAACAAGTACCTCATACACAATTAAGTGCTAAAAACCGGTTTGGAATTACGGAGTGCAGCTTTTGAGTGATATACAAAAAAAGTCATATTCAAGCGATACAACAATTTCAGAAGAAAGTGTTGCGAAGTATTGTCAATAGCCCCGGATTGGTAAAATAGAAATGAGAATATCCACAAGCATCACAAGGTTGATGATGAAATCTAACGATTTGTGAGGAAATATGAGGAAAGGCTCCACCAATATCTAAATGTCGAGATGGTGAAAGTTCTAGGCCACAGTAAAGTGGTGCGGTGGTTAGCCAGACGACTTGTAGATATGAGAATGACAAAAGTGGTAAACCGAATAAACAGCTGGAATGATCTGATAGAACAAACTGACGAAATAAATGTTGCGACGCTAGCGCTGCCGTATCCCTCTTTATATAGTTTCTCCAATTGCGTAAGTGGAGAGTTGTTTATTGCTTGTCGGTGGCTGGATGGATCCTGCATTTTCTCGATAGTGTAATTTAGCCATTGTGCTCAGTTTCTGGTGCCGGGGATTTGAAATTGCTTTATTACCGTTTTTCTGCAACCGGATGTCTTTTTGGTTACATCGATTTCGCCTGAACGCATTGCGTCACCCGAATAGTTTATCTGCGGGCTGTCAATGGGATTGCCTCGATTCTTGCGCAACCGATCTTTGTCCCCCATAAGAGTTACCTACTACCTGCTGTTTGCTCCCGGATCCTCTGCAGTTTACAAATAGCATAAGGTTGCCGAGATCTGAATTTTACATTGCGTGCTTGCAGATGCAATTCGTCACTCGCTACATTAATTACTCACTCTACGACACTAGTCGCTTACTTCCGCGTAGCATAACATCCAAAATTCGAAGTTTTCACTTTTTATGATTCCCTGCGCTGCTTTTGTAGGCCTTTCGCTAGGTGGTTTAGTGAGGCTACACGTAGTCATGTATCCGCTACAGTAACTTTTAACATACACCGATGTACGTACATCCACCGTAAAGCGATTCAAATCATCAGGGACAAGTTAGATGTAAAAAAGTTGTCCGCGTTATACCTCGCTCACTCACATACTAGAAATTGAAAATTAGTAATGAATAATGAAGGAATCGCAGAGTATATGCGACAATACAATTCTTCTTCCATTGTAGAACTATGTATATTCGGTCCAATACAAAGTGCTAAGTGTAACCCAATGGATTAATTATTAAAATTTGAAAAAAAGAGAACAAAACAAACTGAAAGTTGGAGGGCCATTACACTGTTAAATACTACAAGTAAATCTTGCTCGCAAATATTATTGGAATTAATGAAGAAACTAGTAAAGCAGCGACTTGGAACAAACTAGGCGGTTCAAGGCAGGAGGATATTGTATATTGCAGGTGAGATATGTACAATAACAAAATTAATATAAAGATAATCATAAAAGCAGGAAGGCCTGTGATAGAATAGACCGAGAAAGAATATGGAATATATTTAAAAATTGCGGATTACCATCGAAGTATGTGAGACTTAAGTACGAACAGTACGAAGACAAGAATCGGTCACAACGGGAAGATTTAAGAACAATATAAACACGTGGAATTACGATACACTCACGCCCATCTAATGTGTAGATATCTCCGGTACGTTTCAAACAGTCCGCACAGATTTGAAAATTCTGTTTGTGAGAGACATAACTAAACAACAAGCCACCGGAGTAGTTAGCTTACAGCATAAATGTAATTAAAATGTTTTGATTGCTAATAATTAAACATTAATAGAGAAATTATTATTGAATAGAACTAGGTAATTTTATTAAAGCAATAAATTAATTATTTACATATGTAGGTATGTAAACATACAATAAAAGCAAGACTTACTTAATTGTGTTTGCGTTTTATATAGTTATAAAATTAAATATTAAAATAAGTGTTATCAATAATTATAATAAAACAAGAAGAGCAGGTGCCTTATCTATACTATAGCACATTGTTGGTATGCAGTGGGTTTTGCCATCCGATCTTTGGCATTCCCGCTACTTAAGACTTAATTTAGTTTTCGTAATCTGTTAAAACGAGGCTCTCAGTGTGGGGTAGAAAACGCCTATAACGTGGCATTTCACATTCCAAGATGACAATGGATAGAGATTTGTATCGGAATATTTCAATAATAAAAAAAAATACATTCGGTACCCAGTTTCGAACTTGTGATCTTAAGCTCAGCAGCCCAACTTTGTACCATTACACCACCGTGCTACGTGGTTACGCGGCCGCTTAACGGCTATTACTAGTATCGTGAATAGAAATCGAACAACAAATAAAAATAAAAACAACCAATCCCGCCCAAAAGCTTTTCAGTTCTTTACATTAAAATTCCACATAAACCTAGGATGTTAGTCGTTCCTGAGATAGCGTGTTAAATCCATCCGGTGAAATACCTTCACTAAACTGAATTTTCCAACGTCCCTTGAACAACAAAGCAGTTGCTGTCTTTGCAGTTTTATGAGACCTTTCACATAATTTTGGTTTGGTGGCGATGAATTGAGGGGTTGCGGAAAAATTACAAATGGTCGAACCTGAAAGTATTACTTAGGCAGATCGTGCAGAAGTAAAACTGGAATAGTTTACATGTTAATCTGATTAACTTTCATTAATGTGACCAAAAACAAATTAAATAACCTGCAGTACACTGACCAAAGAAAAGTTAAAAACACTGGTTTTATACGTATTTCCCTTAAATGGAAAATTATATCGTCAAAAGCTCACTCCCAAACCGTTTATGTCAAAGTTCAAGTGTTCGAAACAATTTGCACACCATATACGTAAAATTAGCGTAATCTCATAGATACACGCAACAGGCCTTGAGCTTATTCGGCTACAAAACTGTTTTGTGAAAATACCGTTTTGTAAATGTAAGTCAGGTTAGAAAACCAACCTCTTCGAAGCCAATTTGAGCCAGATACATCGTGCTAGGTAACACTTTCGCTTTAATTCGTCGGAACTTGCCATATTCGTACTGGGCTCTTCCCTAATTAAAACCGTGCATAGAAAAGCGATAGATGTCATTGCCAACTGCAATAGAAGGCAAGATGCGCTCCATTTGCAATAAAAGGCGCAAACCTGATTCGCCGACCAAATCGAATCTCGGCAGCAATTGAGAACGAGCAAATAGTCGATGGCCAAATCAGGTAGTTAACCTTGCAATTTTCGTTGCAACACCTAATGGAAAATGGTTGAATCGCTGAATAGAAGTGAAAAGTCGCGAGTGTGCGAATTCTTTTTGCAATAAAAAAGTGCAAATGAAATAATTGAGTCGTTTATTCCGTGTACTTTCAGTTCCGTCTCGAAAACCAACCTGCGTCATCGTAACTAGCATTGCACATCGGGTAATTATTCTTATGCAGGTGTAAACAAGTATTTCTCTATTGTTACATTTAAAAAGACCGTGACTTACGGTTTTCCAGAAATAGATACGCTCGAGCTTGTTATATTTTATTAACGATTGGTAGCGAGACCTTATAGTGGTTATGACTGCACACTCGGTAGTAAATTTTGAACTTTAGATAAGACTTGAAAAAATTGAGTTTGAAAAAGGCAATACAAACATAGACATTATAAATTAAAAAAAAACACATTTATAACTTACATGATGATTAGTAAGCTACTTGGGCGAAAATTTCGGTTTTCATATTGCACCATTTCTGTTGTCATTTTCAAATACAAGGTGCCTTCAAAATATGTGAAAATGGCTTTACCAAAAATTTCTTGATCCAAAATGAGACAATTTAATTCAACTATATTCAAATACGTTTCGTTAAGACAGTATTTTGCTACAATTTTCTTTAAAAAAAGTCGTATATCACTAGAATCTTGCATCGATGTAGATTATATATTCGGTATGATACTCTAAACTGAGTAAGTCATATTTTGAGATAATACTGGTGATTATCAGTTAACTATTCATGGATAAAACATAAGTGTCACGACACAGATCACATAGGTGTAATTTAGTTACCTGTATGCTGAGAAACAATGGACGAAAAGACGATTTGATAGGAAGAATTTACAGGAAATGCTCAATATACAACTACTTTCCTAGATGATAAGGTTGATTATAAGCAAAAATTTAACTATACTCTCTGTAACATTTGTGCGATATTCATAATTAGAAGTTTGACAACTGAGAAAGAATTGCTACTGCAATTGGACATTAGCTTTAGACCTTTTTTTCTCGACATACAGAATAACTAGATAACAACTGTTTGAAAAAACTTGACTCAGTCACTCAGATATCGTTTATTAAGAGAAATAAGATTAAGATCCTAACAAATAAACTTACAGACACAAAAAGATTTACTAGTCATTACAAGTGACAATCACAGATATTAAAACTCCTCGTGCGCCTAGCGCGGGTTTGATATTTTAATTGTTTAAATTTAGAACTGTATAAAAAGAATTCAGGAACAAAAATGTAGCCATGCAAATTCTCCACGTAATTGAAAAATTGTTATCGAAAACAGGTTTAGGTGCTGCTAATTTACTGTTATTGATGATAACACCTTGGGTTTTTCGAAATTATAACACTATAGAAAACAACAACCATTTATTTAATTAAACAAAATTTACTAACGATCACCACATATATCCATCCATCTAGCAAGATATACACATACATATAGGATGCCAAATTAAAACAACGTCATGCGCTAAGAATTAACGAACGGATTAAACGACACGTGCCAGATGACTGATCGACATACAATACCGAAGGTTGTAAACCGAATGCACTCGGATTAAGTTGACTTGAATGTGTCCACCGAATAGATAGATCTCATCCTGGCGCTTTCGTCTCCGTCTTTACATAGCTTCCCAGCTTTCCTGCGTAAGTGGAGAGTTGTTTATTCCTTTTCGGTAGCTGAATGGGCCCTGCGTTTTCTCGAGAGTACAACTTAGCCATTGTGTTCCGTTTCTGGTACCGGAGATTTGGAATTGATTTATTACCCTTCTGCTGCAACCGGCTATCTCTTGCCGTGTGTTAGGTCTCTTTTATCCGACGCTTTGCGTCACTCGAGGGTTTTATTACTCGACTCTTCATCTGCGGGGGGTCAATTGGGTTGTCCCGATTATTGCGCAGCCGGTTTTTGATCCCCAAAACCAATGAGCGATTACCTGCTCTTTGCTCTCGTAGTCCCTACAGTTAGCAGACGGCATACGGTTGCGGAGAGCAATTGTGTGCTTTTTACACTCGCATTGTAAATGCAATTTGTCACTAGCGACTCTGGTTACGGCACTAGTTGGGCGTAGCGTAACAAACAACATTAGTTACCCGTTCCTTTAAGCTGTGCAGCTTGTCGATCCTTGCTTTTGTAGGCCTTCCACTAAGTGATTTATGGACGCCTCACGTGGCCATGTATCCGCTACAGAGAAAAAGATAGCTCTATATTTCTAACTAGTGTATAAAACTATTTTTAAATAAATATTATTTTAAACTATGTAAGAAATGTATGCCAAAATTTAATATTGTCCGACAACAAATTTTTGTAAAAAGGCTATTTAAGTTAATTCAGTTGATTTTGGTTAGTTTTAATATTGGCTTGCCGAATTTATATTTAGAAAATAATAGTGTTTTGTTACTCTTAAAACTAAGCCCTACTAAAGTATGATCACAAATTATTTTCATCTAGTATGGCCATAGGATAGTTCCTCATTTATGAATGCAACTACGTTTATAGTTAATGTCAAAATTTGACATTTGCTTTGTAAGAGAGTTGTAGTTGCATTCATAAATTAGGAAGTATTCCATGGCCATACTAAATAAAAATCATATTATATATGACTACGGCACAGGCTATGGTTTTACATTTGATGCGTATGTCTTTCTCTGAAAGCTTACGGTTCAGAAACTTGGACAGTAAGAGTAATCTAGAAGCTAAACGCAACACAAAGAGCTATAGAGAGAATAATGTTGGTTCGCTAATGGATCGTAAAACTAATAAATGGATTTGCCAACGCACAAAAATATAAGACGTCACTAAAGAACAACGCAGTTGAAATGGAGATGGGCTGGTCACATCGCTAGGCTACACGATAATAGATGGACGATAAGGTTATTCGAGTGGAGACCTACGGCAAAGTAAAAGTAAATGGGATCGGATGGATGAGAATAGCAAAGGATAGAAAGGGATGACGAGAATGTGAGGACTAAGAAGAAGAAGAAGAAATGATGCGTAATCCTGTTGACGGCACATGGTACATATACAGTATTCCTTACAAAAATTAAAAATTTAACTAAAAAGTACTAGATTGAAAATTCTCAAATTTCAGAACATTTTTGGAACCATAATCATCAAATACATTGGTATAACATGACTATTCCAAGCAAAGAATTTATTTCAACAAGACGTAGAACCAATACTGTTTTAGCCCCTTCCACAAATGGGGCAGGCGACCCACCGCTGCCTGCAAATGTGAGGAGCTAAACCAAACAGTAATGCATCATCACGTTCGAATGTGCAGCATTCCAGAGCACCTCTAATGATTTTTTAGATGCGCCCCCTGCTGCAATAAAATGGCTGAGAAGCTTTGATGCTGAACTGTAGATAACACCGTTTTTTTATACACTCGCTCTTTTTTATTGTAATATATAAGTACAAGACATACGTCAAATAAGTAAATTATTAACGGGAATCGATTTTCAAAACAAAATATAATGAGATCATAAAACAGTTTTCCGCATTTGCCTTACATATAAGGTGTGTTGTGCATGAATGACTGCCTGCCTGAGCGTGTTACGTTTTCCTTGTTACCGATCGGGCTAATTTTGTCCGAGATCGGTTCTGCCATCACCGTGCTCTTCAAAATACAACGAAATGCACGTGTGTTAGGCACCAGTCTGACTATCAATTGGATTCTCTCTGGGAGCGCAGGTTCGAATCCCACCGATTGCCATGTTTTTTTTTAAATTAATGATAATTCACGTTACCAAGTGTTTCGTTTGACTATTTCAATCTTATTGGAAATATTAAGATATTTTTACCTATTTTTTACATAAGTATAAACACTCATTGACCGTTATTCGATCTAGCAAAAATTAAAAGCGGCGTTAAAACATTTTCTTCTGTAACTTCTTTATTTACTATTCATTTTAGGAAATGTAAAAATTATTTTAATTAGAATATGCCCAACTGTGTGGTTGGCTAAAAAAGCTAGTAATTTTATATTAATGATTATTTTCTAAACAGTCCTATCAGCCAATAGTAATGAGAAATAAATTCAAATCGACCAATAGCATCAAAATTACACTGACTATTTGCTAGTAGCTAATTACACTGACTATTTGCTAGTAGCATCAAAATTACACTGACTATTTGCTAGTAGCAAATTACAGCGACTATTTTTTCACAAACCATTCAAATCGTTTTTCTGCTGTAACACAACTAGCTAAAAGTGGAGTGGGTGAGCAGGAGTTGTTAAAAACTACAGGACACTCATCTGGAAGCTCCATCAAACCCTATCTACAACTTGAACTGTTTAAAAAATAATCACGCCGAATTACATTCGTGGTAATAATTTTTTTTATAATTTTAACTAGATTCGCACTCATCTTTGTTGCTATTAAGAAATCCCACTCGTGGACTTAGTCCACTCGTGAGATTTCTTAATAGCAACAAAGATTCGTGAATCTAGTTAAAATTATCAAAAAATTATCACCACTTATGTAATTACTGTTGACTATTCAATTCACCTGACATTTGTCAAAAAGTGACCAATGAAAACCCAGAATTTTGACGTTTCTTGACCAATCAAAAAAATATCAGCGGATATATCTTCCTAGAAGGTATTCAAGTGACTATTTTAAACAAATGTGATTTTTATTAGAAAAAGTCAATATTAGTGTTCTGTTACTATAGAAATTGCATAGCTTGTTGCTAGATTTACTGAAAACGAATTTGAAAAAGTAGTTAGGTTCATTGAATAGTCCCTCGAATACCATTCTTAGTCAAAGTTAAGTAAATTATTTTTGCGGTGGTATCACTACTATCACTGCTTCGTGACACCACCGCAAAAATAGTCGACATAACTTTGACTACTCATGGTATTATAAGTGAATATATTTCTTATACAGATGCTAATTTAGAAAATTGTTAAATGATTTTGATAAAGATTCTAAACTAAGCTACAAATACACTTGCTAGTTGCAGTTTGACTTACAGTAGTGAAATATATTTAATTCAGTAATTGCTGTCAATGAGAGCTTCGCTTCATTCATTAAAGTAGAAATTGTGGAAGGGAGGATTTTTTTCTATTATAGACTTAGCCCAAATGTTAAGCGATGAATGCTGATTAGCTAATATTAATGTATCTACGCGATACACTTCATTCATTATTAATTCCCCATCCTTTACTACTTAATTAAAAATCGGTTGATTTGTTTATCAAGCCATAAGCGTGCACCACCGGAAGCTCTGCCTTTTTCGGCATTCAATACCACCTGTTCGCTTTTCTACAATATTTTAGTTACAGGGTTTTCTTGTTGACAACGGTCTCCCATGTTTTAATATATTTTGTTGTAATTCGTAATTTTCATTAAGCATTTGAAACTGCGTTGGAAATGATATATCATAAAAATAAAGACTGAAAACTATCGTAAGATTTTTTAATTATTTTCGGTCAAATATTCGGTCCTGAATTTTTAACTGTGTGAATGACCCTATATGCGGAAGCCTAAGTTTTACTACAAATAACCAAAATTACTATGGCCCCCAACAACGCTTGGATCAGTGTCAACTGAATTAACGTGCCTTTGGGCAATTTAGGTAATTCGCCATAAAGAATAGCTTAAGTACTACATGTTCCATATGTCTACAAGTAAATTAGTGAGTACAAACTTTAATTATTTTAATATATTATTAGGCATTACTCACTGTATGAGACCATTATATAATGTAATAGGCAAACTTCCATCAGCCCATTATTGCTTATTTATAAAAAAACGACTATCCTACGCTGAACATAAAAGAACATTTAAAATTACATAGAGTATAATTACATTTTTATATTATTTTTTAATGCATTTAATAAAAACTACAGCCACATGGTAGGCTTTTGTTCTTTTTTTATCTGTATACATGAAAGTTTGCATTAATTGTAAAGAACTTAATAATTAATAACAAGGAAGTTCATACTATGCAATCTAATGTAGTTCTAATTAGTATTCACATACATAAATATCTAACAAATAATTAATAACTCAAATAGGTAATATAAAAATGTTCGATTGAAATATTACGTAATGAAATGATAAAATAGTACAGACACATCGAAAATCATCGGCACTTATGATGTGGATGTCTTTGTGCAACTAACTTTAAAGCTAGCTTTTTCAAATTGTTTATTCGCCTGGAAATTACTGTGTTTGGTAAATAGTTTGCCCAATTTTCTAACAGAGGAATTCAAATTGACTGTGAATATATTAATATATAATCGGAAAAAAAAGATACAGATCATAAATGTTTTACTCATACTTTAAAGCTATATAAGCACTGTTTTCTCAACTACGCAAAAGTAGTAGTAATACCAGTAAAAAACACAAAATTACTTCAAATTTTAATTATACTTTAAAATCTGATAACTGTCAGTTTGACTTATTAGGGCATTGTTGTAAGCTTTTTCAAATTCAATATCTAGTATATTTTTATATAGTTATTAAGCCTATGGTTAAAATGCTAATTTAACAGAATAAACTAAAATCAACATTATACGAAACGTCCTATGGCCGTTATAGAAAAGTTATGAAAAAATTGTTACGTTTTATACGGTCTGGCAACAATGCACATTAAATGTAGCAAGCATATGTCACATTATATAACCTCAAAATGTACTGCGTTATAAGTCACGTTTACAATGTGAAAAATGTCATACATATAATACGTATAAACTAAAATCGACCTCCACATGTGTAAATTGTAAAAAGTATTAACAAGAGTATAAAAAGCTTACAAAAGCATAAATAATCAAATCACACAACGTAAACTTTTAACATAATACTCACTGGATAAGACGATTTTCAACCAAACGAAAATTATTAAAGTAACGCAATTCCAAATGGATTGCCACGTACATATTGATACTTCTTCACTTCTAAGCGACGAAACCATACCGCGAAAATTAGAATTAAAAGAGATATAGGAATTTGAGTGAACTGCCACAAAAAATTTTAATTATAGTAAAAAGCAAACCCAAATTAATGCCTAACCTTTTTATAGTTGTCAACTTTCGTTGCGATAAGGAAACGGACATTTTTGTCTTAGCAATGTCATTAAGTGGCTTCAATTTCCAGTTAATTATAAAAATGAGCAGATATCGCCAAATTTCTTCAATAAAATGCGAAATAACTGTGTAGTTCTCTACTCAAGAGAAAGTACATCGGCATCAGCAAAGGAAGTATATAATTAAAACTATGTTTCTACTGAAAAGAACTAGGGCTTGATAGCGCAGAGACAGATCTAAAATTTGTGTTTTAATAAATAATACAAATGAATGTTACAGAAACAGAAACAAAAACAGCAAAATATGATTGGCTTGCATTAATTGCACACTATACGGAAAAGTCTAAATTTAGCCGGTGATAACCAATAATTTATTATTCATTCCCAATACTCCATACAAAATACATTAACATATAGCGACGAGCCGCTCCCTTACTAGTCAGTATCTGCTGAAATTATAATTTCAGTTATGCAGCTTCCTATAAAAAGTTTCCAGGAACTGCCGATGGGTTTGAGTTGTACATATGGGTACGACATTTTGAGAATAAGTAATTAGTTTTCGGTGAAATAACGTTGGACTTTGATTAGAAATATTGTCAGTTAAATTGTTAAATCCTCATTATTATACAGAGCGATGAAGTTAATTACGCACTACCATACAATAACATTTTCTTTGAAATTAACACGATATAAATTCATTAATACGCATTTAAAGCATTAAAAAAAACTGAGGAAAATTTAACATATTTTTATTCTTATTCTATCTTTTTTGCAGTTAATTATAATAGTATTTATTATACTAGTTTAATAAAATGGCATATTGTATCACGAGTAGGTTTAAAATGGAACGAGTGCTGCAATGCCTCTTATTAAACGAGTATGATATATGTACTATTTTATCTACTGTTTTATAAAAATTATGAAAAACTTTGAATTTCGACATTTCATAAATGTGACAATCTGTCAGTTGTCTGAAACAAGGTAAACTGTTTCAATGTTTTACATGGGAAAATAACAAAACAAAAACAGTGACTTAATAGGCTCTATTATTGTACTGTTTCAGATGTACCACATTATGACATCAAAACAGATCATTTTTAGTTTTAATTGTAATTTTTGATAACGAGTGCAGATTTTTCCTCGAAATAATTTTTCTGAATGGCGAAATACCCAAAAAGAACATGAATTATAGCACGCCAGAAAAATGTTTTAGAGATTAAAATAATAGCTATTTATGATACAAGCTGCAAAAGTGTTTTAGGCGCGCGACGTGATTTGTCAAACGAGGCCGAAGGTTGAATTTGACATCACGTCAAGTGACTGAAAACTTATTTGTAACCAGTATTATACATGATTTTATCTATATTGCATCAAAATAAGAAAAACTTTGAATCTGCCAGTTGTCTGAAAGAAATGAGGCGGTTTCAATGTATTTCATAAGAAAATAACAACACACAAACGGTAATTTCATAGCAAAATTGAAGTGTTTTAGGCACACGAGTTGATTTTTCAAACGTGGTCGAAGGTAGAGTTTGACATCGCGTTAAGTGCCTAAAACCTCTTTGTAACGCGTATTGTACAATATTGTATCTACATTGAATCAAAATAATCAGAAACTTTAAATTTTGGCATTTCATAAATTTGACAATCTGCCAGTTGTCTGAAATAAAGGAAGCGGTTTCGAAGATTTTCATGTGAAAAGAACAATACAAAAACAATGGGTTAATATACCCTAGTAAAGTACCGTTTTAGCAGCGATTTACTACCCACATTAAGACATCAAAGTAGATAAAAGTGGGCAAATTTCTTTAAAAAAGTAATTAATTACCAATTACCGCCAATGAAGTAATTGTACTTTTTCAATTTCTTTCACTAGAAATTGTTGTCGTATATTTTTATTTAGATAGCCATTTGCTAGTACATCCTTTTCAAAAAGAAAATTGAAATTAATAAAATTATTATGAACAACTATTGTATAATGAAGCTATTTGTTGTCAATTGTTACGGAAAAAATTAACTCTGCATTTCCCGCAGACATATTTTTCATTTCTTACGCAACAATTATTAGCAAGCTACAATATTACATCCTGTACAGCTTACACTATACAAGACACAACACATGCAGAGCTTCTCTACAAACATACGCGCCTGCACCAACTATCTCTTTGCTCGTGCACTGCTATTATTCGATTAGTCATAGGAAATCATAAATTATACGTATTTTGCTCCAGGAATGCTCTATTGCCATTTGATTAACATGAAACTTAACCTTACCTAATTTATTGCGTTCTTGTCATTTAATACCCTATTGAGGCTAGTAAATTAGTAACTGAATTACCAGAAAGTGATTCGATTACCGTGAGTAATTTCAATTACCACAAGTCATTCAAATACTTCCAAAGAAATGTAATATATTTTATAGTAATTTACTTACGCAAAAGTAATTGAGTAAATGAATGTAGTAATTAATTACTTTCAAAAAGTAACTGTCAAGTACTTTTTAACAAAAATGGCAATTACCAATTACAATAACTTAATTAAAAAAGTAATTAATTACTGTCCAGCTCTGATAGTAGCAAAAAATATACATAAAAATGTTAGTACGAGAACTAATATACACAGTGCTGCGATAGTATAAATAATAGAATATTAGTTTACTTACACTTATTTGCTATTTAATCTATTACCGTTTCAAACCTTAAAACCTTAAAATTATGGTGGTGTAAACTAGTAAATTAGCATTACAAGTGTTATAATTTTGAACATATGAGCTGCTTTATATGATTTCTGAATGCTTTTATTAAATAAAAGAAATTTGTAAACGTATATGGAAGAAATATTTCTCCCCTGGGAACATAATAATGCCATCAAACACTACAAACGAGCAAGGCCGTATACGTGCGTCACCCTGTAACGTCACCGATCGGGGTTACTTTGTCTGTGTTCGAGCTTACTTCGCGTAGGTTCGAATCTTATAGACTGTAGTAATTTTCCTTCTACGAATTAACGTTATCTACATTAGTGTTTGGGTTAACTATCTCTGTCTTATTAGAAACATTACGATACTGCTACCCATTTTCTACATAATTATGAACACTTCGTCCCTATCGGGCTTGTTTATTTCAGCGCCATCTAATGCCAATCGTGCTAAATTTACTGCTACACGATGCTGTACAAGTGCAGAACGGCAATTTATAAATTTTAATACAATAACTGGTCCACAAAAGCAATAAAGACAGACTGAAAAATTTGTTTGGGATGGGTGAAGTAGAAGGGATACTGGATATGGAACCGAAAAGTAAGTCCAACACCTAGCCTAGGAGAAATATGGTAGAAGAGGAAATGGCATGTCTTAGAAGAAGACAGAGTCAAGGTTAGGGTGACCACCTTTAAATTTATACAAACCCTGAGATCCTTCGTGAGTAAAAAAAGTGTTCTTCGATGAGAAATACAGAATGTTTATAGATAACAAAAAGCAAGCAAATAAAAACATAGTTTTTATTCCTTATTATTAATGGTTAACAAATATAATGCAAGGTGTAAACAAATACTTGCCCATAACTTGTCCATATCGTACGTCACAAATTGACCAAAAAATTTCATACTCGTATAAGCAGAGTTTCAATTCTCATTATTTATGAAATGGTTTTTAATTTTTACGTACGGCTTTAAGTCATTAAAATTAGCAACTCTATAAATGTTTTTATTAAAAATTCTTAACGGACAAAAAGTTGGTTAAAAATATATCGGAAAACCTTTTTTACTTGAAAATGTTTTAGGTCGTTTTATTTTTTTCTTAAAACCAATAGTTTTTTACAAAAAAATACATTATGGGTTGCCAATTTCAACACCATAGCGCCATATACATTTTTTTAAAATTGTAAGTAAGTCTTCTATTGATAGAAAATATCTCCTTGACAAGTGTCTCATTAAATTTAGTACTATTATCCATTTATTTTCTAATCTGATTTACCAAAAAATATATACATACTCTTAATTTTCTGAATTGTTAATGTTTGGGGTATAGATTTATCTATTTTATAAATATTTTTCTATTGTGTTTCTTTTTTGTTTAAATATTATTAGTATTTTTGTGATTTAAATTACTAAAAATATAAATAGTATAGGCATTCTTTGTATTTATTTGTCATTTTTGTAAAATACTCTTTCAATCAATAATAATTTTTTTATTTTGTAATGATAAAGCTAAGAGATAGAGTAACAAGGTCAACACATCACCATGACACACACATCACGCAATGGTTGCTGCGCCAGCACAAAAGGAGCGCTCGAACTTTGTATCCCAAATCCTGGGCAAGTTGAGCATTGTACCGCCAGATGCAAGCGCATAAAGCACCAGCCTCTACACCGCAAGATAAAATGAGATTATCGATAATACATACATACAAACATAGAATAATAAAGCTTATGCTAATATTATGCATACAATAGTGTTCAGGGGTACTTGAGAAACAGCTAACATGCTAACGAATACATCAATAAAGATGGTTGAGAACCGCTGTTCTAAAGTTAACGGTTTTGTAGATAATAACAATTTTATTCAAAAAAGAATCAACATTACCTAAAAATTATGATTTTTGTGGATTATTTTAAGAGTGAGAAATGCTAATTTAAACACTTGAATACGAACACAATAAACAACGAGGTTTGAAAAGAAAAATTTAACCATTATTGACTCAAGAGATAAGAATCACGAAAGAATGAGATATATTAAAGTAAATTGCCTCTAGTATCAAATGAAATTAGAATAAAAACAAAACGAATACTCAAAAGTTCTGTACCTAATTACCTATATAAAATTTCTCCTGGTTGCTGAATACTATTGAACCTAGAAAGAATCTAAAGTAGCAGTTTTGCTTTTTAACTATTAAAGGGTTAAATTCGAAATAGAATCATATTATTTAAGAAAAAGGCAAATAGCAAGAGGGGCACGCGTAGTTTGCGGCTATTATTATATGAAACGTATTTTATTTTCATTGATATAATTGACGGGTAAGTTATATTTAGACATTATTACAAAATTAGTGCAACCCGGAGAAATTATTACAAAACCCGGAGCCCGGAGACGCGGTGTAGAAAACCTGAGTCTCCAGGTGAAACCCTGAGAGGTGGTCACCCTACTCAAGGTCCGTTTTATGAAGGGCGTGTTAAACTAGTTTAACATAAGAATGTTATTATTATTATTCGCAGAATTGCCATATCAAAAACGTAAAATAGATAAATAACTGTAGAATATAAAGCTTAGTGCCGATCAAGGAAGATTTTTATTGTAAAATAGCACAATGAGAAGCAACAATATCAAAGATGTAAAGTTCGGGCCCTTCATGTAAAAGTTTCAACAATAAATTTTATTTTGTAATGCAAGTTAAATTTGGATTTTGATAATTTACCAAGAAAACATACGAAATCTATTCCAGATTCGAAATTAAATTATTTATAAGGCCATATATAAAATTTTATGTACGACTGCATTATAAAGTACTGTTAATGGCAGCAAAACTATGCCATCAAGATACTCTAATATATTATTTTCCTCTGTCACAGAAAAGACGTCAAATTTATAAACTCTATTTTTTTATTATAGTAGTCGAACCTAAAGTTCTGTATGCAACTCGCACGTAATCTGACTTTATTGGCCCCGCTCGGCCATAAAATAGACTTGTTCAATAAAGTTCTACATTATGTACTTGTACTGCAACTACAATATTTTTAGTTCATATCCGGTTTTGGCGGGGACAAAAATTGAGGAATAATTGCTATACATTATGTATTGTATATAAACCAGCCAAATCAACAGATAGGCTGCCGAGGCAGCCATCCAATAATAGGTTTGGACATATAAACTACATGCCTATTACCTATACTTACAAATAATAAAACTTAATGGACCTAATTTTTCATCGATAAGTCAAAAATAGTTTTTTTTAAACTTATAAAATATGCATTACTTCTTTATGGTTTGCAAACATTTTATTTCAGCATAGTGTGTAATGAGCTTCATATTTTTCAAGCACATATTTTTGTATTTCTAGAACTCCCGAGTTTTCGAAACACAACGCATGTGAATCGTAAAATTACGTACATTACTGTCATAAATTATTATCCAAAATTTCAATTATCTTAATTAATAAAAATGTTTTGCTTTTTATTTCCTTAACGGACACTTTCACCTGAACAAGCAATTACTATACTTACAATTATTTTACATTTTATTCAAAAAATTGGTAAGAACCCTTACCTACTCATTTGTATATAATAGAAACTTAAAGACATGTCCAAGTATGAGCAAATAATCATTTCCGTTTCCTCGTCCTTATTCCTTCCTTACAACTGCAAATTAAGGTTGGTTATTTATTAATTGGGTGTTGTTTTTTACCATAATTGGTTTTTTAGATATTTGAAGATAAGAAAGATTTGGATATCCGTTTCGTTTACTTCAAGCACGGGATGCTATCAATATAGTTTTAAATAATTAGCAATGATCATAAAATCAATATAATGTACGTAGTGAATTAACAATTTCAATTAATTATAGTATAAATGAATGGTTTTATGGCTTTAAAATGTCAAAACATACAGTGCAGCTGAATATCCCATAAATGTCTGGTTTAAGATAGATCATAAAATAATTGAAATGTATAAACATGTTCTCCAATTAATACACAAATTAATGTTGAAACTTTGTCAAAACAATTAATATGTATTCCACAAGTGCTCTGTTAGAGCCCATGTTGCTGTCATGTTTAATTTCCTGGCGATCCATATTACTTTATTTTTATTTCTAATCTCGAACATACGGTTATTGCCGGCGATTCGGCATTCTCCAGGTCAGCTATCTATTAAGCGTATTACCGTTCAGATGTAACATCCCGTATTTAAATTAATTAAATTACAATATTACTTAACAGTTCCTTAAAAGCGTAGTCATGTTTGAAAATTAATACAATTCGTCCTTGGCGCTGATAATGTATTGGCTATGAATTCAAATTAATTTAACGATGCGTTGCCTGACGCTGTAAGCTGTAAAGGTTCCAGGAACGATTTTACGTTACCCACACATTTTTTTTAATTAAACTGTTTGACCTAGCCATAATTATGCTTAATTACCTGTAAGGTTTTAATAGCAACTAAATACAATAAATTAAAAGAAACCAAACCAAACTTAAGTTTTCCTTATGCTTTCCAAGACATCTCGTTGCGAATTGCTGTTACCACATTTATATTATCGGATGAATCTGCATTGCAAAAGCAATAAAGTTACAAGAGCACGTGAATCAGATACAGAAATAAATATTCCATACACGGAGTCGTAAACTTCAAAATGTATTCTTCCAAAGCTTCACCTTGACACCTTCAGAGTTGATTGAATTTTGGCACTTGCTAAATAAATATGATGTGACATCGACTGTGTGTCTTTTCCATAGTATAATTAACTGTCACTTTTGTATCTCAAGCTGCATAGCTTCTGTTTGAATCATTGCCACGCAGTTAAATAAAAGTAAAATCAATCAATCATAATCAGGGAAATTGATTTTGAGTTATGCAAAATTAAATTACGCTTTCACATTGTTGGCATACAAAATTTCGATTTCTGCAAACTAGAAGTATTTACTAAGACTCTATTCTTTCAAAGAATTTTAATTGAAAAATATAAATTGAATTAAGTATTCACGAACAAAATCTATAACAAGCCTAATTAAATTCCAAATAACTGCAGGAAGAAGGAAAGATCCTGATCAGTGGCTGTGACAGTTCTTATCCGTCCGTTGCAGGCGAAACGAATACAACCTGCATGTGTCGATCAAAAAAGGAATTGCAGAAAATGAAATCGTCTATTGGAAATGAAGGAAATGAAAGCCTCTCAATCAGAACTTGATCAGCAGTGATGTATTAGCAAATAGAAAACTAGTACAAACCGGCGACTTAGTAAAAGTCTTAATTGTACGCTGTCATGCTGAAGATCTCGTCCAATGTTTCATTTGAAGAAAAATTAAGTGCAGCTTTGAGCCATTCACATTCTGACTGATATCATTTGGTCACTTATTAATATTCTTTCCGGTTGAAAAATTATTCAAAGTAGTCTGGTAAAAGTCAAATACGGGCAAATTCTATATTTTTACTTAATTTAGAGCAGTATATACGAGTAGAATCATTTATAACAGTAACTTCGGTATGCTTTAACCAAAAATCATTATGTGGATAGAAATTTAAAAAAGCATCAGGATTTCGAATTCCTGTTTTTATTACCATCCTTTAGAGGCAATTTTACGATAAAACCTTTTTCTTGCGAAATCCCTTATTTGCTTATATGCCTAGTGACAAGTATCGATAGAAATGCTGAGTGTTTAATATTATCGTTTTAAATAACAACAATTTCATTTAAATCTACATGTCATTACACGAGATAAAAATATCTCTAACGTAGTAAAATTCCTGAGTTTGCTCACATCAGTAGTTAAAAAACAATTTAAAGTATGCGAAATGATTTTACCCCATGCAGTTCCCCCACGTGCATCCCGTTTAAATTTCCTACTAGTCACTGCCCGTTTATCTTCCTAAATGAGCAGGGTAAAGAAAAACACAATTATGAAACGGTGTACGTATCAGAAATAGCTTAGAACTGAAGCCCTGCGGGTATTTTCAAATACGAGGGTGGATGATGAACTCTGTTAATACGTCTGGCTTAGTATCAACGTTTACTGTAAGTTTATGAAAAGTACGGCCTTTGGCTAATTATTTTCTAAGGATTGAAAAATGAATCTAGGGACTTTTATCTTGTACAATTTTTAATCAATTAAAACTAATTTCGGGATTATGTTTCCATTTTAATCCATCATCTTCAAATATTAAATGTTAAATAAATAGTTTATTCGTATTAACAGCCGCTGTAGTTATCGTACCTAACGACAGTATAAAATAAAATTAATTAGACCATTTTAATTTTAAATTGAGAACTAATAATTTTACAGTTCTTTGAGGGTGTTGTTGCCATAAATAGTTAATTCACTATCCATGAATGAAACTAGTAGGCGCTTTGAGGTGCTATTTATTACCTATAATTGAAGATAGAATCGCTTCCTCCACTGTTCTACTATTGTCATTTAATAATGGCTTTGATTGATGTTTTCAAGCTTTAATTAGCAGTGGAGCTTTAGCAATGGAATATGTTGACATTAAATTCACTTTACGGTTAGGACAACAATTATATAGTACTATACAGACAGAAGGTTGATCGTGATCGATAACACTTACACATTAGACATATGAAAACAGAAAAGCCAGCCAGATGATTGGAAATAATTTAAAATGCACGAAAGTATATCCTTTTCCAATTGCTACAATTTTGCATTTATTTTATGTATAAACGACTATCATAATTTGTGTTTGAATGCATATAATAGAAGTTGTCGACGAAGCTCATACTTGGTGTGTCAAATCGTGTACACAAAACTATTTCATTATCGCTATCGCTACAGCAAAGAATTATGAATGTAGTCAAATTCATTCAACTAGAAACCCATGTAAGTCTTTGAGAAAATAGGAGCAAATAAATAATGCTTTGTGTCAGGATGTGGTTCTCTATCCAATATTTTAGCATAAGTTATAGGCGATGTTAGTCAATATCCTGTTTGTAAGACGTACCAGCTGTAATAAAATAATGTGTATTAGTTGTGCAATAGAATAACCTCAAAGGTAGAAAATGTAAGCTTGAACCGGTACTTTACCCGGAATCTGCAAAGGATGGAAGAAATTCAGTTTTAATGATTTGGCCTTTTTTAAAAGAGAACAATAATAATTATTCAGAAATACACACATAGATTTGCACATATTTTTGTATAAACGGGGTCAATAACATTGGATTTTTAAGTTGAAAAGATATTAGTATAAAAATGGAGTGTAGCTGGACAAAGGTGTAAGCATTCTACACCTTAAGACACGGCCAAACCAATATATAAATTGATTCACAATGTTTCTTCCTCCGAGTAGGCTATTTAGGGTGATATTTTTGTTGGTGCGTATGCGAAAAAACTAGACAAAATTGGGTTATGTTGTTTTCGATTTGTGGTTATGATTTTTAAAGGTTAGCATTGTTGCCAGTTAAATGATTAACTAAAGGTGAAGAATTAGCCTTACAGAAGGTACTTTGTTGGGCCAGTAAAACCACCTAAAAACCTGAATCAGATCAGACGGCCAAGGGAATCGAACCCACGACCTCCCGAATGCTAAGCAGACGTGCAACCACTAATCCACAGAGCTGGGTAAAATCCATACATTCAACAGTCTACTGAAAAGAAGAAACATTGCGAATGAATTTTATTTCATACAACCAATAACGATGCAGTTTTTACATTTAATAGAAAAACAGTGGCATTATTTAGAAAATAGCGGTCAATCTAAACTTTCCATGTGCGGTAACGTGAAAAACCTTTGAGAAATAGTTGCTAAAGTTTTGATGGTACATCAAGACGATGAGAAGCGCGGTACTACCAGTACAAAATGTGAAAATCTTTAGCATATACATTCATTTGGTAACCTGTAACTAGAGCTGGGCAAATTACTTTCAAAAGATAACTGACTACAAATTACAAATAATTCTCCCAAAAAGTAGTTTGAGTAACGAGTAATGAAACTAAATTTCTTACTGTCAAAAATAATTTAATCGCGAATTACAGGGCGATAATTGTAGGTACTTATTTAAAGAAATTACTTTTAAAAATACATATTTCACGATGTTAAACATATACTAATTATATTACTGCTTTGTGGTGACCAATAAATTGTTAAAATACAACCTATCAAAATTCTTATAAGAAAGCCCGAAAATGTAATCCACGACTATTACGCAGTTGCGTTTTGATAAATAAACAATATTCAAGAAAAGCAAGATTGTTAAATATATTATCTAATAAAATACACAGAACTGCATTGTTACTTACCGATAGCACTATTCTAATTTTATTATTTAGAAAAAAATTGCACTAAAGCGGATTTCAAATTTTAATTTCTTAGTTAATTCTTTCAAAATTATTTTTCTGTTTAAAATTTACATTTATATATCGGAAATTTAAGCCATTTATTCATACTCGTAAGTTATAATAAAACATTCATATCTTGTAAATAAATAGGTCAGAACCTCAAAACTACACTTTGCACTTGCACCTAGACACTTGATGAAAATAACATTTAGAAATAATTATCCCTAAATTAGTATCTACACAATGTACTAAATACATCGCTACAAGCGCTTCTCAATAGTCAAATGAACCATAAATGAGAAAAAGAAGGTAATACTTACTTAAACATGGCTGTACTTGCATATTGCAGAATTATTGCCTGTTCCTAAGCAATTTCTATTAATATCGCCCACTTATAAAGTAAAAAATATTGAAAATGTCATTTAAGTAATTTAACCACTTCAAAAGTAATTTGAATGGGTAATGGACTACTTAATAAAGATACTTTTTAAAAATACACAATTTTCGAGTACAATTACTGTAATTCAATTTTTCTACAATTAGTAATTTAATTACTTAGTAACTGGTTACTACCCAGCTCTGGCTGTAAACCTTTATGTGCTATATTAGTCATATAAAGTTTAATATACAGGGTGTACGTTTTTCCACATTAAGCATGAGGATTTCAGTTATCTTAAGAGATACGAAGTCGATTAATTTAGATCAAAGTTGCATATTCCAATGTTTAATAATGCCTAAAAAAGACATTGAACCTAACAGTCTTAGTTATTGGGTTATGCCCAAAAAAACAAAAATCAGTCGATTACTAGGTTACTTGGAAACAGTGGCGGCTCGCTATAAGTGGCCAAAGAGCCATGGCCCTCTACTTGTAAAGGGTGTTTTTTTTAGAGGCGGAGAACTTTAAATTGAAATAAAACACACAAAAATGTTTTTAATATCCATGAAATTGGTTTTATTTAAAAGATAATAAGATCCATGAAATGGATCTGTTAACTGGCCTCCTCGTTCGTGTGATTTGACGCCGTTAGATTATTTTCTTTGAGGATATGTAAAGTCGCATGTCTACGTCGATAAACCGGAAACAATTGAGCACTTGGAAGCCAACATTCGAGGCGTTATTGCCATTTACTGATTTACTGCGAAGAGTGTGTGAAAATTGGACCTCCAGATTACGTCATGTACGCGCCAGCCGCGGCGGTCACATGCCCGAAATCATATTCAAACATAAATGCCATAAAATTACCTTTCAAATAAAGCCAATTTCATGGATATTAAAAACATTTTTCTGTGTTTTATTTCAATTTAAAGTTCTCCGCCTCCACCCTTGACTTCTTTTTTATCATTCTCATTTTAAAGCTTTAAAAAAAGCACGTGTAATTATAATTTCATGAATATTATATACTCTACGAATAGTGCTACTTGCTCTCAGATTTTCCGCAGTTTATCGACTGCAGTTGGGTGCAAAGCAGCAAGAAGTGATCCAAAAATAAGGGTATTTTAACTTGCAATGGGAGCCACCTGGCTTTAGGCCCAAGTAGTCTCAGGTGCTCCGGTCTGCGATAGGGCGTGTGTCGAATGTCCGGTTACTCATAATTGCTTACAACTTTCGCGCGTAGGTGTGTGATAAAGCAACGCCGCGCCTGCATATACGCCCGTTTTAACTAAAAATGATTGTTGTCGGCTACAGGAACATCTGAACAGAGTACACTTATTATTTAATATAGATAAATGTTTTGTTATTACGTACAACCGTAAGCGTAATGTAATTGACTATAATTATAAGCTTGATGGTAGAACACTAACAACAGCTCACGAAATCAAAGATTTAGGTATTTTATTTGAAAGTAAGTTTTCCTTTAATAAACATATTGTATGTACTGTTAACAAAAGTTATAAACTGCTTGGATTCATATTAAAAAATTCAAAAAAAAAATCAAACTTGAAGACATACATTACTCTGTTGAATGCGTACGTCAGATGTCATCTGAAATATGCCTCTGTAGTTTGGTTCCCTGATTATAAATTTTACATAAATTTGATAGAACGAGTTCAAAAAAAGTTCTTGAGATATCTTTATTTTAAAAAGTATGGTATCCTCTACACATAAAAACCTGCGGGAAGAGTTTGGCATTAGAAAAACGTAGAAAGTTAAATGAAGTAATATTTGTATATAAAGTATTGAATAATTTACTAGATTCACCAGCGTTTTTGGAAAAACTGAACATATAAGTTCCTCATTATAGTCATAGATATCGTCCACTTCTTCTTCCTCGTATTGGCAAAACTAATTATATATTAAATTTACCGGTGCATAGATTATCTCATTCAGTTAACAGTTTTAGATATATTGACATATTCTGCAATTTACTTGTCACATTAAAACGAAAGATCAGTTGTGTGTTAGGACAGCTTTAAAATGTGTGTATAGTGCGGACATATTTGTTTGTATCTTTGTATACGTGTACTTATGTACACTATAAGTTATTTTTCCGTCGACCTCCCTATAAAATGTGATTTTAGGGACGCATTTGCGTACCAAAAATGTCACTTTTTTGGATACCATTAATTTTTCGTCCGCAAACACTTTTCGTCCGCAAATGCTTTTCGTCCGCGAATGCTTTTCGTCCGCAAACACTTTACGGCCACACTTTACAGCCGCAAACGCTTTTCGTCCGTAAACACTTTTCGTCCGCAAACACTTTTCGTCCGCAAACGATTTTTGTCCGCAAACGTTTTTCAACCTTCATTTTAATTTTTTTTTCAAATTATGACGGTCGACGGAAAAATTTAATATGCACCTCGGACGAAAAGTGCTTTTTATGGCCTTGCCTGATTGCTTGCCTCGGCTATCGCCTCGGCCAGCAATTGCAGGCATCGTCCATAAAAAGCCAATTTTTGGTCCTTGATGCATAAATAACTATTTTAGTATGATTTTTTCTTTCCTTCCTATTTCATAAATCATATAAATGGATCAAATAAATACCTTGCTAGACATTTACTTTTTTTCTTTTTAGTTGCACTGTCACCGGTCAAGTGTTAATTTTTGTCAATTACTCATTTTTGTGTAATATTTATTGAATATCTTGATTTTGTTGGTACATTATTATACTTACTATATAGTTGTTGTTTGTAACCGATCATTGGAAATTGCTGTAGGTTAGATAAATAACTATATAAATAAATATTTAAAAGCCATTTGTCGCATTTCTCTGGATGAGACGGAGTTTTCGCAAAATAATCACCGTTATCTAAATAACTATGCTGTAACCTATTTTTCTCCATACCCATCTAGTAAGTTACACTTACTTTGACATATCCATTGCAGGTAAGTTGATTTTACTGTTTGTTTACTGGTTGTCATGACATTAGGGAAGTAAGGTAAAACCTACTCCCCAAGGGAAGTAAGTGAATTACGTGTTATTACAGTAATTTTAGTTTTGTAAGTGATCTGAACGGACTTCAACTTAACTAACCTATTTGAAATGTAAAAACTTGTTAAGATAAGTAGGGTTGGGGTATAACCGTAAAATTAAAAAATATATATAATAATAAAAATTATTCAAATTTTTGTTGGACATCGAGTAAAATATTATAAGCATGCTCGGGAAGTAACTATCTATAACCAGTCTCGAACTTTGCCAGCCCTCGCTCGCTCGGGCCGGCAAACTCGTTCTCGACTGGTAAAACTACTTACTTCCCTTGATGCTTAAATAACTATTTATATACTCAGAATTTACTGGTAAATTTTTGCACATTTTGAAATGATATACGCCAATCACGCATTTTTTGCTGAATTATACTTTTAAACTAAAAACGAAGGAGGGATATTCGATTCAGTTCATTATATTTTATTATCCTGTAAAGTTTGGTAAATTTGTTCACTATGCCGACTGTTGTCAGCCCATATGCGAAGGAATGTAGGAATCTGCCTTTGTGAGGGGTGGAAAATGCATTTTACGTTTGGTGATTGACTTTACAATCAAAATTCTCCACGATCCGCTATTGCTTAGAAACAAACTATCTTGGCACTATTAGCACATTTTTAAAGAATAATTACAATCCCATGTTCGATTTTCATTCGTTTTCATACTTTTAGAGATATTGACACCAACATACATATCAAGCATGGCTATGGCACAATTGAGAAAATACTATTTTTCGTACACTAGCATTGAAAGAGCTACTTTGCCGTACAATTTATTAATCAGAAAGTTGCACTTTGCGGTATTCGTACGGCAAAGTAGTATTTTGCGGTATTCGTACGGCAAAATAGCACTTTGCCGTACGTTTCCTTAGTTACAACACATATAATATTACATTACATTAATATTACTCTACTTATTTGCTATATACGAGGATAAATTTAGTATTCCGTTTTGTATGCTAGTGTACGAAAAAATATTGTACGAAACTCGTATGAAAGTGGCTTTTCCATACTCGTCTCGAAATTCCGGACTCGGCCTAACGGCCTCTTCCGGAAACATCTCACTCGTACTGAAAAGCTCCACTTTCTATACTTGTTACGTAAATTACTATTTTTCTTTTCAGTGATATCAAGCTTGCTACACTTATTTTAATAAATGACTGAGATATGGGAAAGAAGTGTTTTTTTATAACAAGCAGCGATTGGTTACTCACAAAACAAATAAATGCTTCAATTCGCACTTCGATAATGTTTTAGTCGTACTTTAAAGATTATTTTTGCAGAGGAAATTCGCTTTTCTTGATGGTATTATAGCCATCCTTGATGTACATTTATATGTTTAAAATAAGAAAGTTGGTGACAATATCTCGAAAATTATAACAATGAAAATCTAAAATGAGATTTTAATTCTCCTTTAAAAAGTGTCTTAGTAATGGTAAGACAGTTTGTTTCTAAGTAACCTAATAATCGACTGCGAAGGAAAAAATCTTAAAGTTTCAGTTTTAGGCATAACTTAAAAACTAAGAATAATAGATCCAATTTCTTGTTTGTACATTATTCAGCATTGGAATATTCAATTTTACCTTTATATAATCTACTTCCTATCTACTAAGCTAACCGAGATCTCCATGCTGGAGGTGGAAAAACGGACACCCTGTATAATAATATAGTTCTAATTTGAAATCTAGGAAAATTTTAGATAAAGTCAAAACGAAGAGATACAGCAATTCAAGCATAACTGCACATTACTCAATGGTTCAACACAACTGAATGTATTGGTTGATCTCGTGGCCTCTATTTTACTACTTGTTCGGTTTGAGATCCTTAAGGATGCGAAAAACATCAATCACCTAGCTGACAATGAACATTGAATAAAATCAATTTTCAGACTTCAAGAAGCTACAAAGTTAAGGAATGTTAGCGAAAGGAATAATCCATCAAACAATACTGCCAATTTTGCAATATCCGACATTGTCAGTGCAGCCTCTAAATTAATCGATCACTTTCCATTTTCTCTAGATCCAATTTGAGGTAACTCTTTTCGGTAGCAGCGGTGCGGAAAATGAGAGATGAAGAGGTGCTACGCGACATATCTCTTCGATATTGAAATAGTTTTAATTAGTTAAGAATTTCTTCCCAAGGCATATGTACTTACTACGATTGCTTCCGACTTTTTGGAAGTTCAGATTTGGTATTCGGGCTATTGTTGAAAATTTTATGATATTCCTAGATTACTCGTACTACTAACTACATGTGCATAATTTGACAGTTGTCAGCCGATAAGGTAAGTGGACATACCCAAAATAATACAATACGTGTCTTCCGTCATGTGTGAAATGCTCTCCTTCCAAATGGCAAAATCACTAGCATTATCTTATGAAGCCTGTCGCTTAAAGAGGCGATTTGATGTTGATTAGAACTGACTGTGAGAACAGCTTTTAGATTGTCTCGGTGTATATAAGATGCCGCCTAAAAAAATCATTATTAATAGTACTGTTTTCCATAATTATTCCGCGTTTCATCTTCATATAATTCATTCGCTGCCAAGTTATCACAACTTATTACTTTCTACGTTCTCAAAGCAATTTATTTGTAACAGCGCTAAACTCACTGCTACCATTTATAATAATGCATGGATGTTGAACCACTGACTTTATTATTATACGTCTAGACGTATTATAGCTAGTTGACAATTAGGTGCCATTAAAAATAAAATGGATGTACAATATAAATTTAAAAGTCAGCAGTATGTTTTTCAGACAAGCCAACATGTTCTCCTTGTTACGACGGAGCGTTCAGAAAACTGCTATTCATCGATCAATCCAGCAGTACTTCCAGTCTAAGATATATTTAGACCAGCGCACCTGAATGGGTCCGTTTCAATCAAGGTAATATAAAACTTTAGACAAAGCGATATAAAAAGCCTATAAATGTACCAAGGGAAACGCGCTGTTGCGTCTATGCGTCTGTACCACTTACGGGAGCAAAGAGTAGCTGGAGGCAGTAAGTTGCCGACACACACAGGTGCACTGACCTTACACCTTCGCACTACCTGATATACGCTGGAAGTTCACCAAGGTATGGTTTCAGCTGTAAGCAAAACGGGCGAGAGTATTATAATATCGTCGCTCTTATCGAAAGGTCCCCATATTCCCACAAAGTCCCATGATGATCGACCAACACGTATGCCCCACTTTTCTACATTGTTAGCAGATGTACCACTTAGCCATAGCTGAACATCGAAAGAGAATTGATTTTAAATTATGTAGCTGGTGGTTCAACTTCGGACATTTTCCCATGTACTTTGTCGTGTTCCAGCAAGAAGACATTGTAGGAATTCTGAATTATGCTCTCGGTGATATGTTTCCACAATATGTTCTGGTGCGGAAGGCAAGCTTGGGGGAATTTATCTACATGTGAGTGAATTTGGCCATACGATAAGTAAGTCATCCACATATGGTCGCTCTGAAATATTCGGCAACCTGAGCCTTTCGTTAGCACCTTTTTGTGATATAATTAGTGTCAACACTTTATTTATGACCACATTTCCGTTATTCATTGGTCATAAAAACTTTCTATGTCTATAAAATTCGATAGATGCAGTTACTGTTTGTAAATACTTGCAATAGCAGTAGATAGTTATATCGAGTTTTATAAATAATTAAACAGTGTTAAGCGTAGAGATCCATCGTACTTGATTGTCATACTTAGTACTTCTACAATTACAGGCTCGGAAGAGAATGGTATCCAAAGGTCAACTCGATTTAAAAACGATATCCTCATAAAGATGTTTTATCATATACACCGCATACATTTTAGCACATTTACTATTTAAATTTTTCGGCTCTGTAAATATAGCACACATGTTCTATTCCAATTTAACTTTTTTCTGCTTCTTCCTGATACAAACATCTTTGTGGATTATGGCAGCATCCGAGTTACAGATTTTTAGATTTTTGGTAGTTGATTAGATCAGCGATTCCCAAAGTGTATTCCGCGGAACTCAAGAGTTTCACAAAAGACCCAGAATAGAGAGAACATAGATTAAATTCAAAAATAAGAAAATATCAAAAAAACATTCCACATTAAAATAACATGATGGAAAATTGTCTATATAGAGAACTTTCTGAACCTGGCCCTTGCTGAGAACTTCCAGATATCACCACACCGTCAATAATACTTGTTTTCGTGTGGAATACTTTTGATGCATCTATCGAACAAGAGTTGTTTCTATGCGCACCTTTAAAGACCAATGAAAATTATTCAAATACGCCACAAAATATACATATAAAACGTACAAGTGTTAATAAATATAGGTAACTAGTTTTCTACCCAGTTTTAAACTAAAATGTAACCCCTGTTTCTTTTTACTTTTAACCCCTTTTTACCTGTTTAGAGGTTATTACGTTATTGAATATCCATTAATAAACATTAAAAACAAAATGATGTGAATTAGCGGGCCTTCTCTAGTATGCGGCTAAAGTCAGGTATGTTCGGCATGTGTAAACGCGTATTCGGCAATTTTGTGAACGACAGCGCTGCTTCTCATTGTTCTGCAAGCAGTTATATCGATAACAGCTCATTTATTGCCAAAATAATGCTCATTTATTGCCAAAACAATGCTCGGAGCTCGAATATGTTTGTAAATAAGCTCGCCAGTGTACTACCTGCTGGGCTACAGCGCAGTTCGCCTTCCCAGTACATTGAAACTGCTGACCTCAATTCTACTGCTTCAGCGTTTTCGCCCAGAATTTACATATAAGTTTGGGCCCTATTTCGAATTGCCCACAGGAGCTGCCAGCCAGCCGCTTGACGCATTGATACCAACGAATATACTGACACATAATTTATGCTATGTTGACGTACTTCGCATATGTTGTTTTGCATGTTTTAAGCGGTATCGAATGACTGCCTCTGGATCTCATTACTTGAACCTTGTTACATTATAACGGTAGAATAGATGATAAAATATATTTTCAGTTATAAAATAGTTAGTTTTTTCTAGTGCCCCTGCGCCCCTAAGGAGCAGCCGCCACTGGTTGACCTATACAGTGATGAGGCTGCAGCGCTGGTGGAAAAAATAAAAGGGACCGTATAAAGAATAAAAAATATAGCGCCAAAATGTACCAGTAGTCATTGTGCTTTGCACAGTCATTTTCTTGTGGGGAAGAAAGTGCCATCCGAGTTAAAAGACGTTCTTAATGAGGCTGTAAAAATTGTCAATTACGTCAAGTCTCGTCCACTGCAACCAACATTTTAAAAAGGCACGTAAAGAAATGAAAACTCAGCATCAATCGTTCCTTCTTCACATCGAAGTCAGATGGCTTTCGAGGGGCAAGGTCTGGGCCAGACTCTGTAAGCTTTTTCTTTTGGGCGATGACTTTCATGACGAAAAATGGTTAATGCAATTAATTTATTTTGCCGACATATACGGGAAACTCGTCTTTGCAGGCGAAAGTAACAAGCACATTCACAGTGAGAGATATCATTGAAATCCAGGGACAGCTAAGGGAGAGTTTAATGGTAGAGTCAATCACCGAATGGAAAATGCACTTTCCACCCCCTCACCGACAAATATAGAATCCTATGTCGCGAGATTTAAATATTTATCATATGGACTGGCAAAAGTTAACATAGTAAAAACATTTGACAAATTTTATAGCCTAAAGAATATAATGAACTGAATTGAATATATCCCTTCCATTTTTTGTTTAAATGTATATGCATTATATGTATGCGCACTTAACCCTCCAATTTGAACCTTCCATTTCACTCATATCCTTCATTATATGTATTGTGCCACCACCTAACTCTTGGCCCCCTCTTTTTCTATTTCCATATAATTTCTATTCGGTAATGCGCTTAATTGTTTTGCTTTCAGTCTTTCGCACTACGCGACCAAACCATTTTATTCTTTGCGCTTTTATAAATCTAATGTCTTCCTGCCTTCCTCATTTAATGATTCGTAATTCATTCTGTTTCTTATATTGTCTTGAATTCTAATTGGGTCTTCTTTCTTTGTTAGTGCCCACGTTTCTGTTGAGAACGTAATTGTTGGCCGTATAAATGTGTTATTCCTTCATATCAAGGCAACTCCGCTATGAGCATGACGAATCTTCCTCCTTTTGTTATATATATGTCAATTTTTGTTTGTTTGCTAAGGCTTTTATCTTTTAATAGTTTCTTATCGATACAATAGGCTTTATTTCCATTTTGCTGCTGTCTCATTCATTCTTGTCTTTTCTTCGGTTTGGTAATTAAAGTTTTTATTTTCTGAAATTTATGTGGACCTGCTTGCAGTTCTTCTTGTATTTGAGCTTTTCTTCAAAATTCCATGTATTTTGTTTTTTCTTCAGTAATTAATAAATCATATGCTATTGCTTCTTCGCCAAGCCTTCTCGTTTCATCTATCAGTTCTTTCTTAGTTCGTGCTATTTAAATTTCTTATTATTGCCTCCATAATCAGATTAAAAATAATTACTCACGATGGATTCCCTTATTTGACGTCTTTATTTAGTTGAATTGTTTCTGACTTCCTCTCTTGTATTTGTATAGCTGATTCAGTAGTCTCCAATGTCATATTTACAAGCATCACTAATTTATCTGTTAGTCCCAATCTTCTTCATTCCTTTATCATGATTTTCCTTTTTTATGGAACCAAATGCTGTCTAAAATCTATGCACCTTTATAACGGTTGTGCATTCTCAAAGTCGAACATAGGCAATCACAATTGTGCATTTAATTTGCCATTATTTCTATACTATATCAGTGAATAATATTATTAGTAGTTTCATGTGATGTGTAATAATTTTATCTTTCTATTGATACCATTATTTTTCCTGTAAGTTGAATTGGCGAACAGAAGTCAGCAAAAACGTTCAATGCAATGTTAGATTCCTCTGTTCGAGTTTGACAACGGACACCCGGTATATAAATCAGTACTGAATTCATAGGCTTTAAACAAAATGAATTACATGTATTACATCCACTAATTTCCTGTGGAGTGTTACAATTATTGCTGTATTCTATTACCGCTGCATTTGACATATTAATTTATAAAATTGTTCATCTAAGTTTTCTCCTCAATATTTTACTAATTCCATTACTTATTGCTATTGCGTGGTGCCTTGTTATTCTTAATTGTATTTATTTTATTCTCTTCTCCGTTTTATTCTTTCAGTATTTGTGTCGTTGTCATCGCTCTCTGTCTCAATTAGCAATACAATAATATGTTCTTCCCATACTTTTATAGACTTATTTTCTTTGTAGTGTAATATTCCGTTTCTGTTCATTATGCCCTTTATTTTAACATTAAGTCTATGCATTGGAAGAATATTCTTCTATTGTTTTTTCCCTCTTTTTCAATGTCCTCTATTTTTTTATTAACCATTTTTCTTTCGATTTATTTTTGTTGCACTGTTTCTAACTGTTTTGTATTGCTCCAAATCCCTTTCATCTTTTGAATTTAACCACTTTCTTTTTGCTTCATTCTTGTTCTATGTTAGTTCCATAAATTGTGTATCATACCAGTCTTCTGCGTTTTGTTTTGTGGTATCTTATTACTCGTTCTGTCGTTTCTATTATGTCAATTTTCAATAGGTCCCACTTCTCTGCAGTTATTATATGCCTCGTCTCTTAACATTTCCTCCACATACTTACCCTGCATTTCTTTGTCTTGCATCATCTTTACCTTCCATCTCTGCCTTCTCGCAGATTGTTGTTGTGTTCTTTTCACTCCTTTCCTTCTCATAGTTGCGCCTCGATACGATCTCAATATAAATTTTTAAGTATGGATAAATTAATATGGATCAAAAATAGGTAAAAGACGGAAATATTGTATATAAATATAATGCTTTGTCACGGTCTCTATCGATGCAAATTTCTTAGGCTTAACCTAACTGACACTTCAGTCATTCCGGCTTCAGCCAAATTTGGCCACAAATCGACGAATACTGATTGTGATAGGATTCGCTGAACCCTTTCCAAGAAAATAAATTCGTTAATATTACTCTAAAAAAAAACTTTAAAAAGTTACGTATACGTTGCAGAACGACAAAAATACCCTTAGTTTGCTTTTGCAAGCACCAACCTTGGCTCGTTCCCTTTCATTAAAATTAATGATGGTAACATAAGTTCGAAACGGTTCGACAGCGTTACACTTATACTGACAAGCACCAAAACATTTTCGTTAAGAATTTTTTATTTGGGTTTTCATCGTATTGCGTTCACTTTACAATTGTTAAAAATGCTACAAAAAACCTAGTTTTAATCTTCGCATAACATTTCTATCTAAATTCTCAGATTATCTACCTAGCGGATTCCACAAATGGAACCGGTAGTGGTGGAAAAATCTACCAACTGGCACTTCGTCTTTCTCGACCTCACAAGTAAATTATTTTTACAGCAGGACTTAATAGGTAACCCAGGTAAGAGCATCGATTTTTTAAGTTTCTGTAGAACTTTTCTATATTATTTGGTTTCAGAACTAATGCTATTTATTAAGGCTGGTAGTTTGTAAAAACAGGTTATTTTCTATCCTTACTTATAAGCTTATAACTTACGCAGCATTGGGCTGCGAACCACATACGATACAAAGAGATATTTTCTGAATGACTTACGTGGGTTACTAGTTGAATGAATTTTATTACATTAACTGTACACTGCTATAAGTGGAGTTCCGTTTACGTTAATAGAATAGCTTAACCTTAGAGGAATAGATTTTCCATAGATGGAAAAATAAAATAAAACTATAATGCTGAATTGAAGTTCAACTTCGATCTTAAAAGAGCAGAGGTTGTAGAAATATTGGAAAAAAAAATATATAGAACAGGAACGAAATTGTGTCAGCTTATTTCAAGTAAAATTCTGATTTTTCTAACCGGTGATGATGACAAAAATTATTTCTTATTGGCTGTAACCAGTCCACGGAAAATTAGTTTCAAACCAGGCAGTGATGACTACCAAAGTACACATTTTTTGTTGATCATAGCTCGTGTAACATCAGTATACCCTGTACATAGAAGCGCACAAAATCGGGTGGGCCGTTTTACAGCGTATAGCAAAGTTCTAGCTTTTATTATTTTATTTTATTATTATTAAATCAATTGATAACACATTTCTTACCTAGCAACAAGAAAAAATCTTGGCATTTATAGATTCTTGGTGAATCACAAGGAAATGGGTATCGTGTATCGTGTCCCATTTTTGATTTCGCTATATTTGCTTCGTTGGCTGTACAATACGATATACGTTATAATTTATAACGGGCTTAGTCCGTAAAGAAAAGCAGCAATTTGACTTTCAGGATCTTTTATTAAAGATTTACGATTCAGAATACCATAAAACGTTCAAAACGCTGTTGCTCGTTTGTTAGATACCGTGCTCGTACGTAAAGTACTACTAAGTACCGGTCTTGCACTGTAAATTAAGTACCGTTACTCCAATTGTTTTATTCTTTCCAGATATTCTATCGGTTCTACACATGCATTCCGAGAATTACTAAACATCCAAAAATGTCAAATATCTGAATTCTTCTTGAATTTGTGGAAGAAATAAACCCTTACTTATTTTGAAAATCAATATCAAATAATTTAAATTAACAACTATGCATTTTCTTTGTTGCAACTCTTTTTTGTAAGTAATTGTCGATTTTCGTCTTTCTAATGAAGATCATATAAATAAATATATCAAAATTGACAATGGTACTAATATTTTATATTAGGCTACTACAAACTTAAAAACTGGGGGCTGACGGGCTACGGGCTACACACGTTTTTAGTTGATGCCGTGATTGAGAATAACATTTCTTAATACCTCGCGTCTCAATCTGTCAGTTTCTCTAGAAGTTGGTTTGAAATGCTCAAGCTGACTCTTGAAATTTATAGTTCCAACTTGCACATATCAAAAAATAGATATTTAGCACGAGTAATAAGTATACAAACACTTTTAAAATATTTCATATGAACAAATTATTAATAAAAAGTTAAGTTAATAAAAGTTTTATAATGTGCTACGCATACTGGGCTCAATATCTCATTTCCTAACAGAAATGGAACTTGGTTTAATCCCCAATAAAGAAGTTCGCCTACAATTTTTATAGAATAGCAAATTATTTATACTAATATTTGTCTGCTGCAATCTAAAAATTTGCTTTACATGTGTAATGGTAAAATATATAAATTAGCTATGCCAAAATATTAATTCACACAACGTTCTCAAATACATAGTTTCCGGTAAACTCACTCTCTTCTTTACATAATTTGTTAGAAATTGATGCTTTGAAATATCCTTATATATACACGTATATTATGCCTGCCTACCTGTGTAGCATTTTCATCGTCACTTATCGGGCTTACTCCGTTTGTGATTGGGGCTACTTCCTTATGTCGTCACTCTTCCCTTCATAATGCAACGCTAAGCCTGTGTGATGCGCATTGTTTCTGTCCCAACGCGTTTAACTAAACTCTAGTAGCACAGATTCGAATTCTACCGACTGAAATATCCCCCCCCCCCCCCCGAATTAATGCAATTCACATTACTAAGTGTATCGTTTGACTGTTTCAGTCTTGGTAGAAACAGTAAGGTATTTTTGTAGATAATTATGAATACTTGTCAGCCAACCGTCTTTTGATCTAGCACAAGTTATTCTTGTCGGTGCGATTTCTTGATGGAGAAGTTAAATAAATTTTTATCGATAAATTATTTATTACGATTCAATTTGAAAACTGCAAAATATATTTTAATAAGATAGGGTCATCTATGTGTGGGATAAAAAGCTAGTAGCAAATACTAAATTTATGAAACTACTGTATAATACAGATTTCAATTGAATTGATTTGAAAGTATATCTTGCGTTATGTTAAGGATTGCAATATCAATAACATAATTGAGACTAAAGTCAAATTTGTATTACACAAATGCAATATATTACACTAAAGTTATTCTTGGAACAAATATTTTAATTTATACGTCTCTTTAGCTAATATTATTGCAATAAACTCAAGAATAAATTACCTCTAAGAGAGTAAACTGAAGTAAAATCCTTGAATAGAGCAATAGTACTTATGCTATTACGAAAATAAAAATTATAATTTCAACACACTCACATATTTGGTTGAACTTCTGTCATTTAACTCAGTCATTGAATGCCTACTATTGCAAAGATAAACCAAATACAAAAAATATATCTACATTAATTTATTTTACTAGTATTGTTTACTAAGGATAGTTAAGATTCTCAAGTATTTATTATAATCAGAAGCATCGACATAACAAGCTCATCATCCGTTAGCTCTTTCAGCTATGTAACCTCGTTGCGTACAATTATAACATAAATTCCGTTAGCCACAAACATAAAGAACTCTTGTATTGATTACAGATGCCTTCCATGGAAAAATCATTTAAATATTTTCATATTTTACAATTAGTAACCAGTAACCAATCAGCTGTACCTTCTGATGAAAGTCCAATCATACAACTCAAGTAAAGTAACGACTCTCTTAAACAGTTTTCGCAACTTGGATGTCATTGGATTACAGGTAATGATAAATTCGGTGTTTTGCAGGCGAACACTAGCATAAATTACCTTTATGCGTATATACATTAGTATTAATGCACAGCATCATAAAATTCTCCTGCCAATGACCGAGTTGAATGAGGTTGCACTTTCCTCGCATTAATACGCAAAGTAATTGCAACCACGTAACGACACTTTCAAGAGAACTGATAAAACTCAGTACCTACTCAAATTATTTAACAAAACCAGAAGTAGGTCGTGGTTTGTAAGGTTAACTGACTGGCGAAGGAATGATATAATAATGGTTACAAAATTCGCATTTGTTTAATTCAATAAAAATGTAAAATGGCAAGTTGGAAAGTATGCGACATAATTGATTGCAGTCTTCCCTTAATAACAATATAATTTACATAAAAATATTCGTAATGCGTTTTTAAATATATGTTACAGCTGTAAGTTATATAAATGAATGCTGAAACGTGCCTTTCAACAAAATTAAATTAGTTGCATGCCATGCAATGTAATCAAATCATACAAAATATCAGAACTGAAATCTCCCAATGATAATTTCCCAAAGAACTTGAAATTTTTATTCAAGGGCGTGATGAAGAGATTTTCAACATCCACTCTAGACAGTTCATTACCCAATTAACATAAAATAACACTTCTCCGGTCATTTTCTAATTACACTGGGTAATTCTGTAATTAAAGTGCAATTACAATTAGTATAACACACGCTATAGCAAGGATAACTACTGGTAAAGATATCGTGCACCTGCTATTCCTTTGTAAGTTTAAGACACTTATTCTGAGAAGCCAAAAACAGTCTCGTCGTTTCCCAAAGATTTCACAGTTTAAGATTATTTTCATTATTAACATCTACACTTACCTCAACACTGCAGTTAGGAATCCTTAACTTATTCAACAATAATGGAACCTGAAAAAAAACAGAATAGTTAATCACAAATTTAAGGTTCTTTTTCTATTTTCATAATTATAATTAGTTATAGAAAGTATTTTGATAGTGTTCATAACGGTCAGTTCCGATTCGATGGAAATTGTCAAAATACCATTAATATTGAGAATTTAGTGAATCACCCGAGCTACGCTTCGGTTCGCTAATTTACGAGTGATTCATTAATATAAATTAAAAAAAGAATGCGTCGGCCGGGAATCGAACCCGGGCCGCCCGCGTGGCAGGCGAGCATTCTGAACCAAGGTGCTTCGTTGAATAAGGCGCTGCTATAATGGTATATAGTGAATCGCCCGAGCTACGTTTAGTTTTGCTAATTACACGATTTAATTAAAACTTTACTTTTTCGTACTTTTTTTGAAAATAAAAACCGGTCTACGCTCTAAGTCTAAAAATTAGCAAAATTTTAAGCTATGATACAATTTAATCGGTCCAGTATCTGGTGTCATTCATGGTAGTTTTACAATTTGCTACATCCAGTTTTGCCCAAGTTCTCCCCTCCTTTTTTTAACATTCCTGCCAAAATAATTTTTTTCTGTCAATATTTTAATTGTAGATAGCATAGTTCAAAAATATAAAGTTTTTGGAAAATAAATAATGGTTACTGCTGAGCTATAACGTAGGCCGGATTTTAAACTTTTGGTATATTAAAGTGCTCTTATGACAATGTCAATGTTAATTTGATAAGTATGAGGTATTTCAGAAGCGCGCGTGACACTTTTAAGTGTCGAGGTGAAAGCCAGATTTACATAGGAAAAAACTGCCTCATCAATTATTGGTCTTGCAATTGTACATATTACAGATGCAGTTCACCAACCTCCAAAGGAAAATTGAATCACTATAAATTTAGAACAATAATTGTTGATTCCCTGTCGTTTTCAGTGCTGAAGTTTCTTCAAATAATATCCGTCTCCATCCATTAAGTCTTCAGCCCGTAGACTGGTTTGTCACAGCTAACCATTTTTGGCAGTTCATTTCCTTTCTTTTAAGTGTTACACTCCGCATCTTCCATAATTTGTTTGATATACTGGGGACGCGACCTTCCTCGAGCATTTCTTCCGTCTACTTTACTGAATAAGGACAATTTTTGAAGTCATATTCAACTGAAAAGTTATGAACTTAGTTGACTTTCTTCATTAAGGACTGTTAAATCTATCAGCCACTTCGTTTTAACGTCGCCTGCGTTGATTAACAACTTGACTACTGCATTGGGATGTTTTTCTAGAGTATCACGATGCTTCACAGGTTTTTCTTTAATTGCATCTGTCACATATGGGATGTTTAAGTCGTTATGACGCGTCACGTTTTATGCAAGCCATGGGGCGTTGGCTAACATTAAAGTGTTTTGGACTGAAATAGTTGGATTACATTGTTGCACATCCCAATAATTCACAACCCTTATAAATTAGTATTATCTAATGTAAGTGCAGACTTTTTCCCAATTAGCCAGTATATGCTTTTAAGCTTTAACTCCATTTCTTTGGTGTTTTGTTGACATGTATCTTTCATGTTCATGTCTTCGTTGACTTTTATCTTGATCCACAATGTTACAAACAGATACGTTTTTAAAGTAACAGTGATACTGTACTGCAGTTGGGATTCACTACACGAAAGAGTATGATCAGTGAATGGCTCTATAGTTGTTTGAGCTGTGGTTGCTAGGTCGTACATGAGCAGTAAATACACCAGAGGTCCAAGTATACTGCCTTGAGGGACGCCGGTCTTTATTTCTCTAAATTGATAGATGTTGTTGCCAAACTTTGTTTGGAACAAGCGTAATAGTAAATAGTACGGCTGATGTAATAGTATATGTACTTTGAAGAGCAAACCTCTATGCCACACCTTATTAAATGCGATGCTCACATCCAGAAACACTGCACTGCAGTAGATTTTGGCTTCGACTACCTTATGTATTATAACAGGTGGCGCAAAAGTCCTCACTCGATTTCCTAAGTTTGTAAATAAAAAGAATTGGTTCTGTTTGTTGATTATGTTTATTTAGACGTTTAATTTTTTTTTTATTAAGCCGCGAAGATAATATCGGTCAAGTGGCCGCCGCCAGAGTTGATGCACATTCGGGCTCATTTCACAGCATTTTCTCAAAATTTCAGGCGATAAATTCTCCACTTCTAGTCAGTTGTTCTCCTTTAGGGCAGCCAAGATCTGTGGCTTGTTCGTATAGACCCGTGACCTCAGAATACCCCAAAGAAAGGAGCCTGGAACGGTCACATTGGGCGATCTTGAGGGACAGTTCAAATCTCCAAAACGAAAGATTAAGCGACAGGGAAAAATTTGCTTCAGAATATCCACTGTCGCTCGTGCTGTGTGTGCGGTTGCACTTTGTACGGGAACATCTTCAAGTCTTTCACCAAAATTAGCTGCAAAGGTCGTCTACTGATGCCCAATTGCGTGGCCCGTCGTCTGGTTGACGTTTGGGGGTTTTCTCTTTGACGTTTGGGGGTTCTATTTGACATCTGCAGCCACAGCAGCGATATTCTCGACTGAACAGCTATTCTGGAGCCGGCCACGTCTGAAACTGTCCCGTGTTGAGCCAGTCTCCTCGATGCAAGCGGTTAACCGCCACGGTGTTTGCCCAATTGATCCCACACGACCAGGAAATCGACGACGAAATTCACGTTGACCCGAAACTACGGACCAATTATTTGTCAAAAACATAGACACAATTATTCCGCGTCCTTGAGGAGTATAGCGATCCATGGTTTGTCTACGTGTATTCTGCTTCACTTTACTTCACGAATATCAAAGTCGCAATGACATAAGACGCCATTTGCAAAAATGAGAGCATCTTCCGATAGGGTGATGACTTTTGCGCCACCTGTTATTTGTTCAGTAGTAGTATTGCATTGTATCGTTGACTATTCAGTTCACCTGTCATCTGTCAAAAGTGGACCAATGAAAACGTCAGATTTTACATTTCATATATATATATATATATATATATATATATATATATATATATATATGTGTGTAGGATTTTACAGCTGACGCTGCCTTCCGTCTCTCAACCGATTCCTCCAGTCCTCTCTGTCCCCCCACTCTCCCTCCGTCAAACCTCTTCTCACCATGGCCTCGTGTACTTCGTCTGTCCATGACTTTCTGGGTCGACCTCTCTTCTTCCTCCCTACTGGGCTCCAGTCGGTAATTTTGTAAATCCATCTATTCGCGTTTGTTCTCCTAACATGGCCATACCAAATCAGACGTTTTTCTTCTATGTGTTCCAGGGTACTCTTCTCTACTTCCATTCTTCTTAGAATCTCCGCATTTGAAACTCGGTCCAATCTAGTGAGGCCACAACATCTTCGCCAAAATTGCATCTCCGTCGCTGTAATTTTACTTTTATTTCTTTTATTTATTATCCAGTTTTCAGCTCCGTACGTCATAATGCTTCGTATCATAGTATTATATATTTTTCTTTTTGTGGTTTTGGTGATGTGTCGGTCCCACAGGATCGAGTTTAATTGCCGTACATTTTACATTTCAAAGTCAACCAAAATACATTTTACTTAGTGGCTATTGTACCAGTACCGAATTGCAGCTACTCTTGAACTAGTACTCAAGTGACCATTTTGAACAAATTAAATTATTTATTGAATATATTTACACAAATTGTATTTTAACACTTGTAACTAAGCGTTGAATCTTCTTAATTTGGAAAATGGGTGTGGTTCACTGAATAGTCCTCCGAATACTATTCGTAGTCAAAGTCGACATAATTTTGAGTACTTATAGTATTATAAGTGAATATTTATTAAAAATATGGCTAAATATGAAACCTTTACATAGGTATAAAACATGCAGTAATAATGGTTTTTGAGAGAATTTTCCATGTAATGTGTTTAATATTTACCCTACTGTACTATAAAAGGAACACGTCACCGTGTGATCATTAATAATTCATTTTTTTTTAAATCGGCAGTGAAGAATGTCGAAATCGTCATTAAAATACGAGAAAATTGGCAGTGAAGTAATCCAGTGTTTTACGTTTTGTAGGCGGCGGGGCGCTAGGTAAACGTCAACCTAGGTCAACATAACCTACAAAAGTTGGTTAAAATGTTATTTCGCGACTTATCGATTTAAAACAAACATAATGTACTCCTCGGCACTGAAGTCCCTTTTTATCCCTTATGTGGTTTATTTGCCTTGGCTCTACGGCCTCGGCAACTAAGTCCACATTCGTGAGAAAAAGTTAAACTTTACTGCCTTGGTATATACACTGTTATTATTCCCTTTACACAATACTAATCTAAGAACGTTTTTCCTGGCCACACAATTCGATAAAATAACATAAATGTTTCGTTTTCGCTACAAAGGTTTTCCAGAGTTCAACACGACCCACATTTTTACTTTCAATAGGAAGAAACCGCCCTACTACAAAGAAATGCACTTTTCTTCATTAACGCCACTTAAGAATTGCGAAATACATTGCATTTCCATTTACAGCATACAATTTTGGTTAAATGCCCCCATGTATGTCACTAAACGATCATTTCAGAAGTGAGGGAAATATCTAAATTTTAAAATTAATATTTTTATGCACAATTAGCATTATTCAATAAGTTTTTAATACTAAACGAAGCGGAAAATTATTCTCTTTAATTTAGTACCACTACCATTTTTTTCCATAAATATGGTGAGCAGGTATATGCATAACAGTGATAACGTGATAAGCCATGTATATTGCCTATGTTCAGAGGTATGACCAACCACCCGGTATAGGTTCCTCAGCAAAGATTAATATTCACTAAACAAAATAATTGCAGAATATAATTGTTGAATTCGCTCCAATACTCTCAAAATGCCCCAACAAAAAAGTTTAAAATCAAGTGACCAATGTCTGCTATGAACTCTAGGATTCAAGATTTGTAGAAAATTAGACTATCTTGTTTTATTTACTATAGTATTTTGTTGTTACTGTATTTGTAGATAACTGTTTTATTTATGTTTGTGCATTGTACTTTTTAATTTTAATCGAAATTGTGACATATTTAAGCACCATGGTGTATATTATGATGAATAAATACTACTACTACTACTAAAAGTCTAGATATGATTTAAAACATTCTTCTACTTCTTCTCCTTCATACGTTATTAATACATTATACTTCATAGCAGTTTTTCTCTAAGAAATTAAATATTTAATTTTCCATAAATAGCAAATTTGCAACTATCAACGTATGAAATTCACATCCTAGAACCTAGAGCATTTTAAAATTTATTTTAATTCGATTTATGAGATTATATGTTAAGTCTCACCAAGAGCTTCGTTACATTGTGAATTTTGAAATTAATTGTTGTTATTGAGATTTTATAAGTAATTCTAAACTGATAAGCGATAAACTGGACCTAACTAAAATCAATCAATAGGAAAATAAACTATAATTATACTACTGAAAACTAGTTTTATATTTCCAAAATGTCAGCAAACTTTTTGTAAGAGCCTTCACTGGTAATCCCTTTGTAATTTATATTCCTGGAGACACAAGCGCCGATGTAAAACTCAAAGTTGTAAATTGACACTGTTAGTAGTAAAATTACGTGTAAATCAGATAAAACCATGTAAACCTATATACGAGAGCCATTCTTTAAGCGCAAGGCTGCTGAATAGCTATCAAGGACAGAGATCAGCTGGAGAAATTTCTCAGACACCATCTTAGGACTCGTTCTACTTTCTAATGTGGGGAGTTGCTTTTATTACGATACATTCTCTAATCTGCTGAGAGCAATAAATTGTTGGTGCACAAAAAACATAATTACGCTACATATTAAATTTAGCAGTAAACACTAGCGGATCGTAGGTGGAGTAACGGCAGTGAAAATAGCGTTTAGCGGCGAACTACGTGAGAACGGCGGAAACAAAATATGGAAAAATGTAAACCTCGTAAGGTATATGTAATAACCTGGTTAGAGTTCAATGTTTCTGGTTAACACGAGTAATTGTATACATTTTCTCGGTTGCATGAGAAACGGCTTGTTTTGTTCATAAGTGCTAAGTTTCTCTGCAAAGCTGCAACTTTACTATGCTTAGTAAATTAACAATTTATCAACGGAAACAGTCGTAAATGGCAGTATCACTTCCCTTTAAAAAACCAAATCAAGTAGACTGCAACAAATTGCTTTAGTTTTGAAAACAAAATTCAAAAACATTAACAGCCTTTTAGTATGAGCAACACAACTCAATTATTAGAAACAACAGTCAAGGTTAATTTAATCGTAACAACATAAAAACTATTTACAGTGTAGGAGATACCAAACATATCAGCAGGTACATCGCTCTTTCATTTTACATTTCCAAAATCAGCTTATATTCAATCTACTCGTAAATTCACAAGACTTTTAGGGTGTGAACCGTGATTCTCTTTTAGCGGATTATGATAACGCGATCAGTTATTTAATCCTATACTGAAGATACAATAATTTAAAAATCGACTTAATACTTCTTAAAATATCATCATGATGGAGCTCTAGTGATGCCGCCCAGACAAGAGAATTCGGACATACTAGATGAAAATTATATTTGATCATATTATAGTTATCTATTATTACAATTTATGAGCGCTACATTTCCAACTACTACGAGTACTTGTATTCATTTATATCGGGTCTTCGTGAAAGCCAGGAATCATTTTTCAGAAATCATTTCATGTGAAAACACAAGTCAAAAAGTTCAGATAAATAATTACGTTGCATGAAAAGTTTTCTTTTCAAGCTATAGCATATTAAAGATTACTGACTAATTACGAAAACACTAAATTCGTTGTGATAGGTAAACAACATAATATCTACTTAAATCATTTGACCTTGCCTTTACTATACGGTCATTTGTGTTAAAAATGAAAAATATACCTTCGAAAAAATGAAAAACATTAATTTTCATCCTACATCTTGATCATATAAGCGAATTTTTGAAGGTGCCCAACAATGAGTTTAAATACGACTGCAAAGTTGCATTGAAGAAAAATCCGTAGTTAAAAGTATAGTAGTTTCAGAGTAGTTATTAATCAGTAATTTTTAATAGAATATAATTTCCGGACACATTTATCTGAACCTTTTTTTGCATTAAAAAACATCCTTGACATTCATGTACACCTTATACGTATATCCTTTTGTAGATTTCATATATTTGTAGTAAAATGTTATTGGTGTATATTCTACCCTTTTTTCACAGACTGCTATTTCCAATGTTTTAGAAAAGTAACATAAATGTAGTAATGTGATATTTGTAAATGTAGTTTGTATTGCTACAATAAAAAATCTCCAATATCTAGAATTAAATAATGCATAATACTACATGCCGTTTTAAACTGGCGAAAGTATCAAGGTTTTACTATTTTCGGGTTTTTGTAAACAAACTTCCCATTACATTTAATAGCGATATTATCACAGAAAACAAATTACTTATTGTGCCCATTGGTTGTGTTTTTTAAACTACAAACACAAGTGCACTTCATTTAATAATAAGGAGGGTTCATTACTGCCTTACTGAATGGTTCCACGGTCGCCCACACGCTCCGTTTAAACACACCCTTATTATTTCTGTGATAATGATCTACTGTGCAGCAGTCCTATATTTTAAATTCCGCATAGGCCGGGGGCTACAGCTAGTATTTCGTAATATTCATCAGTAAGAAACCCAGGTGGCCGACCCGGGTTCGATTCCCTGCGGACACTAGACGAATTTGAAAAATCGTACGCTCCCCGGCTACAACGCTAACACCTGTGGTAATCGATAACCCCTAACAAGGAAACTCTTCTTCAATTTCGACGGGCAAAGCTATCCACCTACCCCACTAACGAGTTAAGGCTCAGAGCCCAACTATGTGGAATAAACATACTATTATAATCATTTCCCAGAGTACATAACTAAATTTTCTTTGTAATGTACAAAATATTTACATGGAAATCTTAATAAACCATAATTTGATTTTTTTCTATCTGATGCTTCGCCTAAGTGGCGGTAAAATAATCAATTAATTAACATATATCTTTCTCACTGTGATTAGTGTGGTGCTAGAAGCATTAACTCATTTATTTTACATACCAAAGATTCATAAGCGGATTTTATTGCCGTTCACAGAATGAGACAGCCGTTTGATAATCGGTAGAAGACAAAAGTCATAAATTATACACTCTGGAACGTTTACAATCGCAAATCTATTCTTAAAAGCAATAAACGTGTTCTTTCTTGTCTTAGAAAACAGTTAATGATTTTCATGAACTTCAATCGAAGCAAAACAAATTTTAGTGCCTCTTGAATGCAATCAGCATAGTAAGCGCATAATTGCAAAAATTCCATCATGGCCAATGATTAATTTCTGCAATTAAAAGCAGCACAGATTATGCAATTATTGGTGCGAAAACGATGTGGATTGGTAGTTTTGTATCATTTTTACATATTTATATTATTGAGTACAACATTTTCATTGGAAGAAAAATTTTATAATGGACGTTAATTCTGAACGTTTCTACAAAAAACTGTGACAGAAAAAAAATGTGAGGTGTATTATCGTTAATCATTGAAATATATTAAATTAAATGTTTCAACGAATCACTGTGTTTTCGCTCTTAATAATTTTAATGTGATAGTAATAGTAGCTAAATCGGTTTGCAAAAATATTTTTTGATTACCCGTTTCCTTAATCCAATTCTCTTGGATAAATATTCATCAACCTTTGCTTTAACTGATATTTAAAGAAATCTCCACCGCTAATCGAGAAATGTTTATACCTATATTCAGAAATCTACCACTTTCAAAATTGTAATAGAATTATTTATTTTTCAGACCTTAAAAACCACCTCAAAATTAACGAAACCTTTATAACATAAATTAATTATTATAAAAATGTATTTTCCGCCAATCGTGCTAGAACTGACACATTATTGACAAAAATTTGTTAAGCAAAGTCAAACATTTCATTACATCAGTTGTTGCTAGGTAATTTACAATAAAAATGTACAGGAATAATTCAAACATTCCATTACATCAGCCGTTGCTAGGTAACTTACAATAAAACTGTACAGGAATAATATTCCCGGCCTAGGCAGGGAATATTCGAGTACTATTTTCTATTTTTTTTAATTACTCGTATCGATCGGCGGAAAAATAGCATGTGTATCTTGGACAAAAAGCAATATTCCCAGACTCATGTGTTGTTGGGCTCGGCATTCGCCTCGCCCAACAATATTCACAGTCGTCTGGGTATGTTACGCTTTTCGTCCTAGATACACAATGTACTATTCTGAAAAGGCCGAAACATAAGTTAGCGAAGCGTACGTAAAATCTAAAAAATATTTTTAAAGTAAACAATACATTTTGGCTGCATTTCTTCACGAGGAAAAATAAAATAATTAACCAGCCGTAAGTAAAACTAATTAGATATTGTATTATAGTTTTTATTTTTTTCCTGAGTAACATAATGAAAAACCTGCCTACCCACTAGACACTAATTTACCTGCTATAGAGTTCTTTTCAGAAATGTATGTTTATTTATATTTTGTTTAAATATTTCCACTACTTCAGCGACTGACACCTAGCGCTTTTATCATGATATCAGGATAACTATTTAATGACTGTAAATAATATGAGTGAGTGGTTTACTTCACTAAGGATATGAGGTATTCTAAAAGCACCAGTAAACATTAAATACAAATAAATGTATGCGTATCTGTAATATAAATAACTGTGCTTTTAATTTTGTTTAATTAGAAGTTTTAATATTTTGGTGTATATGGCTCGGTCATTCAAACAAATGCAATTAAAAGTAATTCGCAGTGCTTGTAAAATACCAGAAAAAATAGGTTTTGCCATTACACAAATCCAAGTTATGCAATTACTGAAGACATTTAAAAAGATACAAAAATACCATTACGTTTTTAACTATATACTCCTACTTATTTTACTTGCTATTGTTAGACAATCATTGTTTTTCTGAACCTTAGTAATCGATTGCGTGGGTTAAGCTAAATTTATTGACAATAAAAAACCTGACTGATCATCTGCCATATTCACTTGATTTCACCGAAGCAAGGTATTTATGGTGTGTTGGAAGAAATAGAATGTACAGTGCATGAGAGATAATTAAAACTATTTAGAACATAGTTACAATAACTTTTTAAAAAGTTTTCTTTCTTGTTAGGATTAGCTTTATCATTAAGCTTACCTGAGTACATCAATAAAATGCAATACTCTTTTCAACCAAATTCTATTGAGCGACCAGAAAATTACAAGATTTAATTCGTGGTTAATTGATTTTTGGATAAATCAGCTGTTAAATTGGGTAATTTATAATTAAATACAAGTTTCCTTACTATAAAGTTTGTACTTGAGATGCTTCAAATTATTATTCTCAATGGATATATGAATAATGTAATACTTTCAGTTTATTGTTATAAACGTTCATTAAACAAAGCAAGTTTTCATCTTTTTGTATTTTTAATTGAACGGTATTTTTTGACAATTTAAATAATAGACTTATGCAAAATTATGTGGTTAAAGTGTCTCAATCTTAAGATCGCCTTAATTTTTGTATAAACCTTTACATTATGCTTTTTTTAAATATTTTCAAATTCCAATTATGTTGTTTATAACAGAATTACATAAAGGAAATATTTAAGACATCGTAATATTTCTCATTCTAAATATTGCACTACTAATGTCAACCACAACAGAAATTATGGCATTTTCAAAATATCTGTCCATTCCATTCCTACTTTTCACACTACCTATAAAAATTGTGCACAATATTTATATGCTTCTGAACGTGTAAATACGTACCTGATTTGACAGTAAAACACATATAAAACAAAATTAAATGCCGAGAAATTAGATTCGAAATTCTGATCTGTGCACAATCTCAAGGTTCTCTGATAGTTCCACAAAATTAAAAAGTATCTTTAGGATAAATCTCATTCACTGTCACACAAGCGTAGTATGAGCTTGAAACAAAATAGATTATTGTAAAACTTTTTCATCTAGCTTCATTATCTTAGGTGCCCACATTATCAATTAAAACAGCAATGTCAAAATATATTTCCATCAGCAACAGTTCCTTAACTAATCCACAATCACTTTCATGGTTCCTTTAGTATATCAATGTTCTGGTCTGAGATAAGCATTAGCACAACTATATTACGTTATATATTTAAATTTATCTCTGGTAAGTATTGGAATTGACAGTAACCAGAACAATTCGATTAACTGTAATGGCTAACCAATTCCGGGTATAGCTTTATTTAATAGAGTTTCTGTTAGTAAATGAATGCAATTGCACATTCCCCGTATCTAATGTAGCTGTTACGTGCAATAATTCCAAATCACAGTTTTCTGGATTTATTATTGAGTTTTGACGTGTGGTACACCAACGCATTTGAAATTAAATTGTTATTTCTGCGGTCAATTAATTACTACAATTCGTGTTTAGATAATATCTGGCAATATTTACTCGTATTGCTGCTTAAAATGTACATACATTAGTTTTCATTTAATGAACATAAAATTAAAAGATTATGCTCAACCATGGTAAGAACAATTGTCTATAAACTTTGAATATTGCGCCAATAACTGGAAGTAGTGCAGCAATAAACATCAACTGATTTAAGCTTTAAATAAAAATCAAGTAATTTGGAAACTATGAGCATTTCCCATAAAAAATGGTATGTTCTCACTTTCAAAATCATTAAAATACAACCAACACATTTAAAAGTACAATTAAACAAAACAAATACAGGAAATACGCTGAGAAACGAGCTATGGTGACATAGAGAACATTCCTGGTCACAGCTACTATTAAAATTAACTCGTTCGCATGATCGGTGGGTCTAAGGACACTCATTATTATACTCTACCCGTGACAATGCCATTCTAATCGATTACTCGAGGATCTGATTAATCACCCACTTGATTGATCAGCTGTTTCATGTGCAAGGCGCCATGGGATACCAAAACTATTTAAGCAGACACTATTTAAAGCATGCTAAAGGAGAACCTTTGCTGATTATGCACTGCAACTGTAAAATTGAAAAATATTTTAAGTTTTTATGATCTTCCAAATTTTATAAATGGTAGTAAACATGCTGGTGGATGCCTAATATTTAAAAAATCGTTTCCACAAAATTGTTAATTACTAATTGTTGCATGCAGATTTTGTAACAAAATGCATCTACTTTATACAGCATATCTACCTTAAACAGGAGAAACAACAATTTCAAAGTAACCGCCATCCAAGAGAAGACATTTCTCTAAAACTACACATTATCAGTGAGGGTTACAAGCCTTACGTCCAGACTTAAAAGTCTGCAGATAGTTGATCGTGTTGTTTCACACTAGAATGTTGTTGAAAATCAAAAATCTTCTTTGCCAATTCCCAAGTCAGTCTAAACATTGTAATTCACTCTTAACCACCAACTTAACCTTATTTTACTCATCACCGAGTCAAATGATCTTGTTCTTAATTCTTAGGAGGCTGGGTCATCTAGTATTAAGTTACTTCTTACAGCCTTGGTTCCAGGTACAACATCCAATTTTAGAGATCATGGTAGAAAAAGAATCTTCAAAATAGCTTTTTCATAAAGTGCTTTACAGCTATCTGATATGTTTCAATGGCACTATTTCTACTCACTCATTCGTTAACAAAAATCCCTCCGAACGATTTTCATCAGATATAGACTTTTAACTAAGATTTTGTATGTTTTGGCTCGTATCTGTCAAGTCAAGTCTTCTGTAAACTAGTATTTTCAATTCGTTCGACTGCTCGATTAGGCTGCATGATAAATTGAATATGATTTTTACATACAAATATAGGTAGTAGTTATTTGATTACTTGCAGCAAAGGACCCCTTTAAAGAAGCATTTTAAAAATTGCCAACAAGTTGTAGTTGTAGGATATGTCGTGGATATTTTCAATGAACATACAAAAATTCGTTGTTATTTCAGAGTAGCTTCGACACGGACTGGTAGAGTCATATGATCAAACCCTTACTAGCATTTTGCCGAGACTAAGGAGTTCCAACTCTAGCAAGCAATCTTTTACATGCTGTATGTCGTAGTAACACAAGATCCACCCTTTTTCAGCTTTTCCGAAAGGCGGCATTCTGTAATAGATATTAACGATACAAGTTTGATTATGAGCATCTTAACGAAACGAGGTTGATTGCCAAAGTGAGGCGGTGAGCCGAATTTTGCGGCAATCGAACGAGTCCCGTTAAGTGCCATAAGCAAACGTGTATTGTTCAATATTTTATCTTCATCAATAAATTGTGGTTCAATGTATTTTTTATATAAAACGAGTGCGGTAATAAAGCTCTTAACGATACTAAAATTAATTTTGTTAGTATTCTATAACAACACCGATGAAGATAAAGGTTTTTATTTGCATTTTTCAAATTTTTACAAAGCTCACTGGGATAAAGAATTGAACTAACAACCCTTACATCAGCAGTCAAAATACTTAAAAATAATGCAACCAAGTTCGTATATACTTTCTATAATAAAATACCTGTTATAGATGGTTACCAATAGAAAAAACAAATTTTTATTATTATTAGTCTACATTATAATTAGTGTAGAGAAATCGTTATCACGTGTATCGTCAGTAAATCACCCCGCGAAAGGTTTGAAAAATATTGCAGGCGATCATAAAAGTGAAAACTTTGTAACAACAAGCTGTGCAGCCTAAATCAGCGGGGAACTAATTTTAGACATTTTCCAACTAAGTTACTAGTGTCATAAAGTAAGACATTAGTGTCGCGAGTAACAAATTACATGTGTGTTACAGTGTAAGAGGCAAGCAATTGAAAACTCGGACCTCAACAAAACTACGATTAGAGATCCGCCGCGCAAGGAGCGGGGCATTTTAATTAACCGCTCGTAAATAAAGAGGCGGGTAATAAATCACTCGGGTAGCAAAAGCCATCCGACCAATAGTGATATAACACCTTGCTGTGGAGACATCCACTTCCTGCAGGAGAGCAATAAAACAGATTCCGATGTTCTTACTTAGAAACGGGGCATAATAGGTAAATTGCACTTTCGAGTCCACAACAGATAGACAACCCTCCACTTACGCAACTGGGGAAGCTATATAAACAGACACAAAAGCGCCAGCAAAGCATTCAGAACTTTCATTCAGCATTCAGTTCAATTACTAGTTAAGTGTTCGCTTTACAACCTCCAGGGCAGAGTGCCTGTCGAACTGGAATCGCTTGTAACAGTTTGTTAACATAGCCTATTGAAATATCAGGCCGCGTAATTGTTAGCGCTGAAAGTTGTTTTAATCGCTCTGTATGTGTATTTGTATATCTTGCTAGATGTATGTATGTATATACAAAGCATTTTTCTTTTTAGTATACATACGAGCTATGTATACTTTTATAAAAAATATGTCAATGCATTGTTCTATTGCAATCTATAGGCAACCAACGCTACACTAAATTTCAAATTTAACCTTCCAATTTTTTAAAAGAATAGTCTATGGTGAAAACAGTAATCAAATTATTTAATGTCAAATTAATACTAGTAATTAGTTTTTATTTTTTGAGTTACCCAATTTTAATTTTTTAATACAACCATGTACAGCAAAGACAAAAAATTTGAAATGTTAACATCAGCTTGTGCTAGAGAACTGTCAGCTTATGCTAGAGAACTGTAGAGACTTATTTTTCATAAAATATCCAGAAAGGCCTATTTCTTAGATTAGAACTATTCCAAATTTCATCTATAATTAGCACTAAAACAATGTGTTGACACGTTTTTTTATAAAAGTATACATAGCTCATATATACACAAAAAAGAAAAATTCACTGTATGTGTGTTCATTATTATCAATACCCGGGGACCAGCAACTTCCAAACCATGAGTGGTATTGTCATACTATTGTTTTTCTTGCAGATTTCAAACTCATTCTAAACATTGAAAACTGCTGTTAGTTTTCAACTTCTTCACCTTTTTTTACCAATGACGAAAATCAGTTATTCCTAAAATACTACGTCTAGTTAGATAATATATTTGTTGCTAATGATTGTGGTTCGGGAATTGTTTTTTAATGGAAGTTTGTGGTCAATCTGCTGCGTTTCAGCCATATCCCTTGTTGGCTACTGCCCCATATATGAAAACATTTCAACCATAAACTTCAAAAACACTTTCGTGAAAAAGGGGGGGCGAGTGTTTTACAAAAACAAATATTTGTATCATGGATGGCACATATTACTCTTTTGTTTTCCCTTAAATTACTGGGTAGCTGATTTTTATTAGCCTACATGCCTTGTCCAATTTTTTGCGAACAGTTAAATCATGATTTTTCACATCAGATGCAACCCTTTAAATCGTAATATATACTTGTATTGACCAATTGTACTGTATCGCAACCAAATACAGCTATAGATTTTAACTGGTGGCGTTTCCTGCTACAATGATTAATTAAGTTTAATGATCTTCACAATACCTCGACTAACCTTACAAATTATACCGACTTTTAACCTTGAAAAGAATACACACAAGACGTTCAACAACCATTTAAAATATCTTCAATTGGGGTTTCTACTTTAATTTGTGTGTTGCCAAAAGTAGTATAAGTTAAAACTATTTGTTATACTGACTATATTATTGCAAATAGAAACATGAAATAGATCATCCTGATAGTTTAATTAAATTAACAAACTGCAGAATATTTTTAAAATTATCACGTGACAATGCAAAGCAGCTTTGCACGCGACAGCGCATATATCTCTGTTCGCATTCAGCGGTACGGAATAGGATCATCTCTAGGTATTTGTTTTGTGCGAGAATCGCTGCACTCGGTGCACATTTGCAGAGTAGAACGGTTGTTCTGTGATTGTGTCGTACGTAATTAATTGCTGTAAATTGGTGTAAATATTTTTAAAAATCATTTCGGCATTACATATTATTATCTTACTATGTACAATGGGTAAGTAGATAGGAATTTAGTTAAGATTGTGTGAATAAAATGTTAATTTTTATAAGTTAGAATAGCGCTGTTTGAAAATAATGGGGGAAGGCAAACTCAAATAGCATGCTTCGTGTTGACGTTTTCGTGATAGCTGCTTTTCTAAAAGTTAGCGAAACCTACAGAAACACATTTATTATGAAGCATTTCATACAAAATTATTATGTACTTATCAATTTGCACCGTAAAATTCTGCTTTAAATATACGTACAAATTTAAACCAACAGTAAGAAAGAGTTTGCCTTTTGAAATCCTTGTAGAATAAATTATTTTCAAACTAAAACACCGCAATTCTAACTATACAAAACAAATATTTTATACATACAATCCCTCACTAAATTCTTATGTACTTACTTAGTCTACAAGGAATAGAACTAATATATAGTGCTGAAAAGTTTTTGTTAAAAATATTTACACCAAGTTAAAACAATTACGACGAAATAATGAACTAAAGACGTTTTACTTTACACCCTACTCACAAACAACACAAATGCATAGAGAGAGTCTTATAGTGTACCGCAGAATACAAACAGAGATAGATGCGCGATTGCGTGCATAACTTCATTTGGATTTTCACGGGATAGTTTTGTATGGTAGATTACGTCACACGCAACTAGCCTCTCAAAGGTGTGATTTTCTAGCCTCTTACGGGCGGCAAAGATTACAACGCTTTAATTTAAATACTAGACCAACAAAGAAAAACAAAATAGAAAACACATACTACAAGTAAATAGCTTTATATTACCTATTACGGTAATAATTAAATTGAAGTGGAAATCACTATTGCCATCATATTATAGCAAGCAATGCATAGAACTTTCAGAACAAAAGAATAAACGCACAGTAAGTCACAAATAGTAACTGATGGCAGTAATGACACAACTCAAACGTGAAAATTAGCTCTTTTCATCGCATTAAGTAAAGCTATAAAGCACTAACAACCAAGTGGTGAAAAAAATTCAACTGATATATTTTTATACAAGTCAGCTATTACAAACTAAACTATTTGCTATTATAGCTTTCAAGTAATTCAGACCTGTCCATAGACTTTCATAAATATTCGTTTCTGCTGTCAATTAGTTTATTATTTTCCAATCCGTTGTTAACTAGACACCATAGATAAAGCAACTATCCAACCGCCTTTAATCTATCCATTATTAATTATTGTATACATTTTATCATCAAAGTAATTTACTGATTTATATAACTAATAGTAATTACACGCTGTATTATGCTTAACCATCCCCGGACAATATTCCTATACTCGATTATTTGTTCAAATTGATTGCTAATGTACCCATTCACTTTGCTAAGAATACAATGTGCTAAATTGGTCATTTAATAATCGCTTGGCCGGTACAGAATGTTAGCATCAATGTACAATGAATAAGCCTTAAGTAACGTGTTCTTGTAATTAGGATTTTATGCAAAAAGCGTTAAATTGAATATAAAAGTGCTAACAACTTCATTTTTGAAGGAATGCATAATCTCAATTTAATGGTTACCTTTCTGCTCTTTTCATTAACCGACTTCTGTATACGTTTTAAAACTGCATTAATTGAATGCACTCGCATTATTCCGCCTTTAACAATGAAATCAGTCGTGTTTAAATAACATCCTTTTAGTAACAAATTGGGACTAGTTATGAGTGTTATGACATACTATTTAATCGGTTAATTGATTGACTATACAGTCACCGGGAACAATTCAGCAGCTACCTATTAAAGAGAGAAACAACTGTAGTTACAAGCAGCAAAACCAGTAGGCTTTTTACAACTTTGTTTAAAATTTTATATAGTTGATCTTGTATACGGGCAAAAATATTAAAAAACAAATGCACAATTTACATAAAGGTTATGTGCGAATCAACCAAAAGAGACAACAATAGCGGTTATATTACAAAGGGCTGGAACACGCATAACCAAAATAAAAATGAGGCAATTAAAATGTCAAAAGCAGTTCCGGCTGTAGTTGTTCCTAAAATATATTTTAATGAACGAAGTAATTGCATAAAAAAATGTGTAAACCTAATTTCAATTTTAATTTAAAATGTGATTTCAATTTTTCCAGGGCAAATTAAAACAGTAATACTATTGCAAATAATCTGTGCACGTGTTTTGAGATGTTGAAATTCGGGATTCAATGCGTGGTTTAGCTCTGCAGATGACAAGAACAAATTGTTTGTTCATAGTCAAAATTAATCACCATGCATGAAGGATAATGACAGGTATTTATAATACATAAATTTGTCAATAGCATTCCTTATTAATATCTTAATCGTGTCTCTGTGGAAACGCCTTGCAGCTATTTACATAAAAAAGTATCTGGGCTTAGATATTTTGTAATGAATATTATTACATAATGGAACAAACCCAGTCACTTTTTTTTCATTTCAATAGTAGCAAACAATTGATATTAATGCAATTAAATGGGTAATTATATTAATTACACAATAAAATGTCTCTTCATTTTCCGCATTTACTTAAGCCTTAGTTCGTTTATTTCAGAAGAATGAAATTTAAACGGTAAATTAAAAAAGTCACTTAAACCACTAAATTCAAAATAGCCAAGATTAAAAATCAAATTAATGCTGGGAATTTAAAGACGTAAATCGGATTTCCTACAAAAACTACTTCCAACAATAATGTCTTAATTAAATTACACTTTGTTATTGTGCTTCATATAGCAAACTAAGAGGCTATTAACGTTCCTGGATTGAGTTTCCGTGCGGAACATGTTGTGCAGCAAAATGCGTAACTATTTCATTATTTATTAATTAACCAAGCCGGCAAAGTTAATTAATACCTGCCAGATAGAAAAATTTCTCGCGTGTGCGTGAGCTTCCCAGCAAGGCCAAGTCTAATACGTTAACACACCCTCATTTGAACTGACCATAAACTTCATTATTTATAGAAGCACCAAAGCATTACACGAATTCCTGTTTTATTAGTATAATCTACGCAGCTCGAGATTTCCTATCGTTGTACTTTGGGTGTTTTGTACTAAAAATAAATTTCATTAACATAAACATTACGTGTTACAGGTATATGCCCACAGTTCAATTCGTATTTCATAACCCTTTCAAGTGAGATTACACGATGATGCTAAAGCGTCTTATTGAACTACCTTATATTCATAGTTGCTTTATAGCTGGAAGCATAACCGTAAAGCAAATCCATTATTATCAATTCAAAAAGACAATTTAAATAAACAACATAATACATGATTTTCTAATCATAATTTGCTTCGTATCGATAGTAGTCTTCTCTATTATAAGCGCACCCTTCCTGTGAAGGATCAAGCAAAACGATATTTGTCCAATTTCAATGGAAGTGCAATATTTTATATTCGAAATCGTTGAAATGGAGGAAACAAATTTATAATAATGCTGCGAAGTTTTACAATAATAAAATAAGTTCAAATAGTAATTAATTTTTTATATTATTGAAGATTTTGACGGTTACTCAAATTTGAGTTTAGTCCGATACGTGTTTATAGGTAAACAGCCACTAATTTTTAGCTTCTTATTGTTGTTCCAGTGCTTGCGGTTATCGAATTATTTGAAATTATAGAATTCATGCAATTTTAGATTTTTCAGGATATTTCAAGAAGGTGGGGGTGGGAGGGCTTACGAGAAGTCACAATATGAGACTGTCCTAGCAATTTTACTACTTCAACCAATCCAGCATGTTTCCTAATAAGGAAGTTACCAATATCTACCCACGACAAGAAAAACAAGCTTAGCGTGGAAGACTAACGTTGCCGAACGTTTGGACGGGATTATCTTGCACCATTTTTGTAGCAAGCACACACAGCATACACTGCGGCACCGCGCGAAAAATATTGAAAGACAGAGAGCACGAATCTTGGGTGAGAAACTTCCAGTGGATTTTCCGACCGTCTAATATCAGCAGGAGGTCCGCTTGGAAATCGGCAAGAAACGCAAGTGATTTAAAAGCTCTGTGAACGCAATGTGAAAAGGGTTACGAGTGATTAAAAACATCCTCTGATAAAGTGACAATACGCGCAATTATCAATACAAGTAGAATAAATTAACGAGCCTTGCAGCGTTCTAATGCCTAAGAGTCCTCAAACACGCGCTATAGGGATTGCCATCTCGCAGACAAATGTTTACCTCAAAATAATCAATCCCATATAACTCTTGAGGACGCAAAGGCTCCGTTGGAGAAAACATAAAAATAAAGCAAGGCCGGAAAACCCGGATAAACGAGTCTGAGAGCCATAAATTCCTTCCCTGGCGCAAAACCTTCGAATGCACAATGGCAGTTAGCACTTTCGATAACAGGCCATTTCTAACCCAGCCGAGTAAACAAATCAGGGGATTCAGAAATCGTCTACTAATGCAATGCAGAAGCAAATATAAACACGATCGCGGGCAAGAAACAGGCATTCTCTACTAGGTAGTCTTTACGTGGTTATTCACCGATCCCTGCCTTGAATCGCGATTTTTGTACTGTTAGCACGCTAGTTATTATTAATCGCGCACTATATTTCTTTTTGTACATATGTGTGCATTTATTTGTATATGAACACATCTAGAAAGTGGGCGGTACAGACAAATATCAAAATAAATGTACCCAAATTTAGTTTCTGAGAATAGAAATATATTTTTCCAAAACTCTAAGTAAGATTAAACATAGCAAGCCCCTTATCGATACTCCGGCACACTGTTGGCATGGAGCGGGTTTTGCCACACGCTTTTTGAGACATCCGCTCCTTAAAACACATAATTATACACATTGTACACATAATGCGATAACTTCGGCTAAAGCTAATTTGGAAGCAGACTGAAACTAATTATTGCGAAGCCTAGACTGAGAAAACGGTTTAAATCAACTCAGCAATATGATGTGGCATTTCACATTTAAAGGTAGTATGAAATATATATTAACATCCATATCTTTCGATAACTTTTTAAAATAATATTCCCAGGACCGAGATTCGAACTCGCTAACTCTGAAACAACACTAGTGGGTTTAGTATTTTTATTTAAATAGTATGCTGACGGTTGTCGGCCAATTTGAACTGCTACAATATACAAGTAATACAAACTACAAAACCAGAAAATTTATTTATATTAAACTTTGTACACCGAATTGTTCATGCAAATGACAAAGGTTACGTTACTGACAAAGGGAGTGTTTGCAAAAACATGTTTTTTAGACCAATGCATCCACATTCAACTTTAGTAGTACACCATATTTCAGTTTCGTGCAAATTCATTTTAGAGCATCATCTACTTGTACGTTATCAACATGGTCAACTGTGTCGAACTTCACTGTCAAATTTTGCATGAAATATGAACTGTTTATATCAAGTTAAACTGTCTTCATTGCGAGAAGCAAAATTATTGGACAACGTTTTATAAACTTCCTGATGCTTGAACTTTTTTGAATTTTTTAAATATTTGTGTAACTCTACTATGAAAACTACTACAAAATGCACGTTTTTCGTAGATTACGTAGAGTCTTGTGACCTAATATCTTCACTTCCCTGGTCTGTTATATCTATTGTGAGAACAACTACATTATGAACTAATCCTAAACGCAGACTGGGAAAAGCACTAAATGCCATTCTAAAATAGCTTTTATAAGTTCTTGGAGCAATCAATTGATGCAGTTCCAATGCTACTAAAAGATGCGCTTAATTTCGCCAATCTTGTACGAAGAAAGGATGAAAGGCAATCATGTACATTGAAGGGGAGTTCCCGTTTATTTTCTCTGAAAAAAGCGATAACGCGATAAGAAGTACTAAACATTTATTATTTTGAATTTAATTTGACTACTACAATGCATATATTCACCAGTTAATAAACTGCATTTTCTAATCATTAACTTTTCATCGCCGACGTCCGCTCCTTGGGCAGGAATACCTCGAGTCATCCACATACTATTAAATGATTCGAATCGAATTGAAGATTCTACAGCTATGATGACTGTTATCATTCTTTCGGCAGGAGAAAGTTGAATAATTAATATTAATAACTGTAAATTATACCTGACAAATTTAAGAGCGCTTATTATTAAATTATGTCTTTATATATTAAGCGTTTCAAAACATTTATCTTTAGAGCCTCAATTCAAGAGCCTACAGGTTTATTTCAATTTGACGGTGACAAGCATTTCCCTTATTTTCAGAAAATGAAACGATACTGATTATCTCAACGCTTAACTTTGAGCTTACTATCAAAATAAGGAATCTTTAAAATGGAATAAACATCATTAGCTATATTTAATTCAATAGAAAGTCTTAGAAATGTAATATTAATTCTTAACTAACATATCAGAGAAAAACATTCTGTAAAAAAGGGTAGCAACCAAACGCGCCCAAGTATGGCAGAACAGGATTGCCTGAATTTATTCTCTTATTCTAAAAATTTCAACAATTTTAACTAATATTTGGAATCTCCAAACTTGACAGCTGCGATCGGCTGCGATTTGCATCTGATTGATTGGATTGAAACCCTATTTAGGTCTTGGTTATTGCAACTGGGAAAGTGAATGCTGCATGAACTGAAAGTTGAGCATACGAAAGCTGCCCCATAAATTCCGAATAATGCGTATTAAAAATACATTAACGACTTATTCGCAGAAGACCTATGTAATTGTGTCTAGCGACAACATGAAGACCACCAGTGCGCATAAAAATTACTATCAAGGTTCCTATTTGGTTTGCGATGTATTTCCTGATCTGAACGAAATAATCAGTATTATTATTCATGGTTAGCAATTTTCTAGGGTAACCGACTTAATGATTAACGTCAGCAATTTTATAATTTTACGCATTAAAATTTATATGCCGCTCATGTTAATTTGTAAATCCCCAGACTGTTAAGGAATTTGCTTATAAATCGGTCATCAGGCTGCAAGCCTTGCCATCCTTGAAGATTTTTACATGAAAGTTTACATCCGTGATTAAATGGTCAAGTTTTAAAGGAATACACCAATATCAGGTTACGCACTTTTTAAATCAGTGTCTGTAGAATGCTTCACAATGTTAAAAATGTGTATTACAATACTCTTTAGAAAATCTAAAGTCACAACGTAGTGTAAGATTCTATATAATATTTGTGTAGATGTCAATCGTTGTGCTTCGGCAAAATGGAGCAATCAAGTTTCACTAATGTTGGATTAGTCTAGCAAGTTCAGTAAACTGGGATGCAAGATCCCCAAACCTAAATTCGTTTCCGTGGAGACCTATTAAATCTGTAGTACATCCAGTTACGCCAAATAATTTTCAGTAATTTATATAGAGAAGTCAATTTTCAGATTTTTTATTCTGATTTTTATATGCATTCTAGCAGTTATACTGAAAAATTACGTGTTTCAATTCAATACCAAGAAATATTTTGTTTTTATTTATACACATATAGCGAAGACAAGGCCACGTTAACGTACATAAATAGCACCACGAAAGGCATAAAAAGCGGAGCAGACGATCATAAAAAGCAAAAATTTCAGAACGACAGTGCCGCTCAAATCAAAGGGAAAATAACTTTTGATGTTACGCTGTGCGCGGCTAATTGAATAGTGTTATAAACTGAGCGTCGCAAGTAACAAATTGCATCCACAATTCGAGTGTAAAAAACACGCAATTCAAAACGAATCGGTGAAGTGCAGGAGATCTGAAACCACCAGCAGGTAGCTGCGCAACCCTTGTAACAACAAAGACGGCTGCCCAAGAATCGGGACATTCCCATTGATTGGCCGCAGCCGAGGAGTTCTCGTAATAAAACCCTCGGGTGACACAATCCGTCCGAACAAAAGTGACATAATACTTCACTTGAGAGACATCCTATGACAGCAGAAGAGTAATAAAGCAATTTCCAATTCTGGCTTAGAAACTGCACACAATGATCAAATTGCACCTTCGAGAAAACGCCACCCGGCCACCGACAAGCAGTAAACAATCCTCCACCTACGCAACTGGGACAGTTATAGAAAGACGGACACGGAAGCGCCAGCATCTCATTTAATCCATTTGTTCACATAGCCTATCGAATTCTCAGGACGCGTTAACTGTTAGAGCTTAACATTGTTTTATTCGCGAACTCTATATGAGTATTTGCAAATCTTGCTTCATGTATGTATGTGTCATTAGTTAATTTTGTTTAAATAAATTATTGGTAATTTTTCATAAAGTGCTATTACTTCGAAATGGTGGACTAGCAGCATCCAAAAATGCAGGATGTTATTATTTTATGCATGCATGTACTGTACGAAACTTGGAATCGCCACTGAAAAATCCAAAAATGCTTAAACACTAGCTTGAAATCTATCACATAACCATACATAACGACTGATCGAATTGCATAACAAGTCAGTCACCGCCACTATTCGAAAGCTGATTTTAAATGACATTTAATATTATATGACACGGTCGATATCAAATTTATAATTACCATCGTTTTAATAAAAAACTATTACAGTCAAATTTGAGCAGATTTAAGCTGTAACTATAACAATTACAAACAAAGTAGTGTCATATGACACTGACACCTTTAACGTCAAATTCGAACCGGATTGAGGGATGGCGTGAGGATAAGGAAATTGCTCGTACGCTCGGTATTAATTAGAACACGGTCCTACACTCTAAGAAAAAAAAACAATTAGAAGAAAACAAGGCACAACTACACAGCTAAGATTAAACAACTAAGGGGTATTGCTATTTTCACTGCCATGGTTTCCAATAAAGACGATGGTACTAATCTAATAGAAATTAAATAAAATAGATGTAGTTATAGTTGTTTTTTTAAATAAATATTTAGAGTGGTTATTAATGGGGACCACGTAACCCTCCTGGATGACACTATGGACACGTAAAGGGGGGGGGGGGGGGCGCCGCAGCTCTTAATCATGCCACGGTAAGCTTCAAAATAAAATACAAAATATGTTCATAGAAATTCATTCCAGTGCCTGCACAGTTCAGTAACCTTCGGCACAGGTGGTTGCGATAAAACCGAATTGGGGTAAAATGCAGGAAGAAAAACAGTTGTTTGAGTATTTCAACCACATTTTGAAAGCGGTTAATGTGCTCTTATTGGATTTGCCTAGTAAAGGTTAGCCAGTAGTACTAAAAAGGTTACCGAAGCCCTGCCGCTATTCTTTTTCCATAAGCAATTAATCGCATTTAATTTAATGATCATACTTATGAATCACCCTGTATTTATCTTTATTTGAATTTATCACTGTATTCCGTTTCCATATATGACTATCATTGCTTTTAGAGCTTCATGTGTTCTATACCACTGCGTTCACCAATCATTCTACTTATAGATCTAATAATAATCGTAACATTGGCAATTAGGGGTGGGCGATATTAAAATTTATATATCGATATTCGATATCAAAATTATATTGATATATGTTGATATATCGATATTCGAAATATTGGTATTCGATATATCGATATATCGATCTCCGATATTTGTCAATATATCGATAAGTATTGTAAAAATAGCGATGAATATCGATTCGATGAATGTTGATGTATCGATACTCGATATTTCAATATTCGATTTATCGATATCCGATATATCCTTATATCGACGTGGAAATAATATCGATATTTATCTATATGTAGCCCAGCCCTATTGGTAATATAAAACAACAATCGAAGTATTGGTGGGATAATAACTGACAGGTCAGATCACAGATTACCTAATATTATTGCATTTATTCTGTTATTTGTATGCAAAAAGTATAGATAGAGTAAAATAAGGTATACAAAATTGTGATCTGAAAATGCTAGTCTTCTTCCAAAAGCAGCTTAATTTTTCTCAAAACTATACTATATTATATACCGGCTGACCGGTTTTAAAACCAAAGGAGCAGCATGCTGTATCACGATGCTACTAGAAACATTTGATTTAACTTAAAAAACACAAGGTTGCGTAGATCAGAACTATCAATTATAGGGAGAAGGAAGACTGAAAGTCCTTATAGATATTGATTGCTTTAGACATAACATTTGTTTACTAAAAATTTAAAACTTAAGGTTCTGAAACCGGCCACCCGGTATATACCATGTGTTCAACAAGAAATTATACAAAGGTTGGTCATGGAAAATATGATTCAATAATCATTCTTTTGTGCTTCATTGTAAGAACTATTATGATTGTAGCTTAATAAAATTATCAATATAAACTTATGACAACAACGACCGTGACGCCAGTTAATGAATCCTGAAGCTTGCTGTTGATATTATTTTTATTTTCCATGGCCACCCTTATATAATTTCTCTTTGAACGCATGGTATAAAGGTGCTAAAGTAAATAACGCCAACTGAAATTGTGATAAAAAAAATTAGTCGATTTTCAGGTTATACACTAGTCAAAGTACTAGACACAGGGCATTTGAAAACTAAAATTAAACGGTTCAAGTCTGATGTGAAATTGTTATGAAGAGAGTAGTAGCACCTCTATTTTATTGCAAATCAGACCGCAGATCTATACTTTCGCTTTGTGAATAATGAGACAGAAAACCATTTACAATAATTTCCAGATCGAAACACTATTATTACATGACAGCAGTATGACGATCTGCCTCACTATTTCCAACAACTAAAAACCACTAATACTATTTCTTATTTTCTCATAGAGATTATTTATTAATTGTTTAACGGAATAGAGAATTCTCTTGTTTGCACAGTTACGCCAATGCAGGAAGTGTCAATAGAAATAAATCAATATCACTAAGACTGTAGGAGATAATATGGTAGGCGTTTGGTTCGTATCTTACAATTGTTTTTCTGATATAAAATGTAAAAAAAATTATATTTGGATATTCTAAATTCAAAATTAAAGAAGTCAAAGAAAGCAAACCTTTCGTGTGATAACCGTAACTACAAGGATTTCTAGCATAATGGTAATATCGGATCGTGATGTTCTCTTAAGGTTTGGCAGCGAAATCCCCAAAAAGGCATGAAATCAGAACATTTTTTCCGAAGCCAAAATGAGAAAAAACTTCCCTAAACCTTTTTTACGTATATATGTATTATCTGTAAAATCATTTACTTTGCGGTGTAGAGGCTGGTGCTTTATGTGCTTGCATCTGACGGTACAATGCTCAACTTGCCCTGGATTAGGGTTACAGAGTTGGAGTGCGCCTTTGTGCTTGCGCAGCAATCACTGTGTGAGGTGTGTGTCATGGTAACATGTTGACATTGTTACTCTATCTCTTAGGTCTGTGGTTCTGAGTAGAGCACGGTTAATTTGGTGCCCAACTGTGAATGGTCTCACCGAGCTCGATTCCAATCGAAAAGGCTGCGGAAAAATTCCGGCCCCCACGGGATTTGAACCCAGAACTTGCTTAATGCAAGCCTAGCGCTTTCTCAACTGTGCTACGCGGTTTCTTACCTTTTTCATTTATTACTTTCTTATTCTCTTCTTATTCCTGAGGCTTTCTACCGTGAGGTGTAAGACTATTCATTTATTATTAAAAAACTAAAGATCATTTCATTTTTGCATTTCTTTAAAAACATATCTGTAGTATCCATAACTTAGGGAGGTTACTCTTTATGTGATTGCACGAGGAAAAGTTCCTATGGACAGATGACAGTCATTCGTGTTCAACGTCGGTATTCGCTTTATTGCCAATTTGTTAAATGATGAGTTCGACATGCAAGTATTTGTTAACAAGATATTAGAAATCCAGAAGGAAGTCGAACCCAACTTCCCTTAACCCCTTTTTCTTTTTACCTCCCATCTTGCCCAGCGTGCTCAACCACTGAGTATTATTTGTGTGTGCAAACCTGATAGGGCTAGAGAGCTTGAATTTGAGGGCTGTCTCCGAACATTTTGCCTAAGTTTTCTTAACTGCAGTGAATTTAGTTATAAAACTAATAAAAACCAAATTAATTGTACACGAATCGTTATATCGTAAAACTAAAAATCCATATTTCAATGAGCATGCTTTGTTGTTTGTAAATTTACCATTCCAAATCATTTAAATTATAAAACCTGCAATCGTGCTGAATGAAATAAGCCAACTGACTGCGGCGAAGAGCTCGCAGGCTAATTGATCGCCGCCAACTATACTCTTGTTGACTGGTCACGAAGCTTCACTACGTATGTAGATTGACCGCAAAGTCATCTAGAGCAAACCCATTGGCTATAAGATTCGTTGATAAGATATTTACTTTCCGACAAATTTCCCTGCGGTTAATAAGCTAAATTTTCATCTCAATATTAGAAAAGACGTTTTTAATGCCTAACAAAACAATAACATTAATAGATGTTAAAACAATTAGTATGCTGTTCGCATTTGCCACGAAATTGGTCAAATGCCGTCTAGAGTTCGATACAATTCACATTTATAATTGTATTTTGTTTCACATTTAATGAGTTTAAAATGCAACAATAGGAGCTTCGCCAAACTTTAGAAAGTTAAATTATAATAAACTCATTTTAATTGCAAAGAACTTTTTGTAAAGACAAACCATTTCACTCAATTAACGCAGTTATCAGTGGCTCATAAATAACGGCAAAAATTGCAATTGTTTGTGCTTAAAACTTGTATATGTTATTAAAATAATATTCACACAGTAGGCTGATGACCTTGCACATTCATTCCAAACAAATCCGGGAAAGTCTAGAAAGAGTATCATGTTCTTCACACAGCATATGTAGTTACAATATATTGTATAAAGCGAAAACACTGTTGTCGGTATGTATAATCCCATACAATAAACCGATGCACATGTCACAACTTTTCTTCGCCAATGTCTTTACTGCTTCACGCAACTACCACAAAGTAATAAGCATACTAATTTAGTTTATTGCATTCCTTTGACGATGCACTTTAAATAGTATTTCTCTAGTTGGCCACGTATAAATATCATAAGAGTTATTCCAACAAAGTGTCATTTATTTATAAAAAAAATTATATTTATGGGCAGCTCATGTTTTAAACAAATATAGACGGAAAATATTCTAGGCGCCACAGTTGCTTTCATTCAATACTATGACGTAAGCTTTTAGGAGGTTACTTATTTACGAGTATTTATTAGAATGAAAATTATTTTTTTCGAAAACTATAATCAAATGTTGACATTTTCGTTGAATTCTCAGTAAGCAAAGTGATTCTTTTTTGTCACTTAACTGCGAAATACTTTTATGTTCTAGAATGCAAAATTCTTTAGCGTTCTAGAACATAAAAGAAATGTCAAAAATGTGTCGAATGGGTATTTTGCCTCGCTAAAGCTCGGCAAAATAACTTCCATTCTTAAACGCAAAAGTAGCATTTCGCATTCTAGATACAAAAATAGCCATTTCGAAACCGTCAAAAAAAGGGGACATTCGCGCATCGCTATCAATGCGCGAAGTTTGCAATTTTTGAACGTGCTAAAAAATGGGATATTTATTTACGTTACCATTGACGACGTGAAAAAACGCATTCATCGCACTATTAGAGCACCAAAAATTTTCGCGCACTACATCGCGAAATAATATTGATATTCTTGTTTAACGGTTGTAGAAAAAATATTGTTTGTATTAAGTTTCTGTATACCTATTTTTTGTCCAACTAGTAATGTGAGTGAGATAATAAAATTAGCAGTAATAAATCAATCTGTTTTTAATAGTTTATCGATATTTACAAGAGTTTCATTCATACTTTTCTCAATAAGCGATATACAACAAGCTTGTCAGAAAGTTGTTGCTCAAAATTGTATTATGCAATAAAAGCTATATTATTCAATTTGAAAACAAGTTCATTTTTACACGGCCTCACGTCCACCTACAAAAATTCATGTAGCCCATATTGAAATGGAATATTTATTTCAATACCTATGCAAGATATACCTGTCTGATTTTCACATGATTCAGAGCAGGCTGTGAAAATGCTTTTTTTAACAGTTACAGATCAAAAATTGACATTTCTGCAAAATTTAAGGTTATGATTTTCGTATAATTTCAGTTTTTACGAGAGTATGTCCTTTTTTTCGTTTAATTTTTAAAGCATCGATAAATCGCTTGTTTCCTTTTCTTCAATAGCTATTTTTAATTATTTTCTATTCAAGTTAATGATGTGCCTGCCACAGCAACACTTAAAATTATATATCTTGCGCATCGCATATTTGTTGTAAGGTCGTGTAATTTGGAAAACAGAATAGGAAGACGAAGTAGAATTTATTGAAAATATAAAAATGCAGGAATCTTTGAAGAACAAATGGTACAATGTTATTTAGTGCCATTGTTTATCTGTACTTTGATGTTTAGTTCATTACTGTAGATGTGTGAGTACAGAACAGCATGGAAAAGGAGCTGGCCATCCTCCAACGTCTGTTGTAAATTATAATATAACTGTTGTTAAAGTGACGATTGAAAAAGATAATCAACTTACATAAACAATGATAGAATAACACCTACAGATTGGATCCTCAGCTGTAACATAACATATACATTTATTCTGTTGTACCTACTGGTAGAATGTGAGTTCACGAAGATAAGGAAACTCCAACCATGCTTAAATAGCAAAGCTTTGTGAAAAAAGTAATGTGCGCAGTATTCTTCAGGAGTCCTAATTACTGGTTTCGTCAAAGCCATTAAGCTAAAAGATCATATGACAGTAGTGGCTAAATGGTATGTAGAAATATGTTTGCCAGAAGAGTTCATCAACCTTCCAGAGAAGCGAATGTTACTACTGCATGATAACGCATCTTCGCATATAGCAACTTAAACTCTGCAGCGTTTAGAGCGAAATAAAATCAAAACCATCGAACATCCCCCTGTTCTCCTGATTTAACAATGTGTGGCTTGGTTGCTCCTTGGACCTAAAAAGAATTTTTATGGTCGACAATTTTCTTCTGAGGAAGAGATTGATGTTACTGTAATGACCTATTTTGAAAGCCTTTCAATAGGCGGTCAGCTTTTACGCAATGGAAGAAAAGAATGGGTAAGTATATAATTGCCGAAGGCAACTACTAAAATATTTTGAGGGTATTTAGAATAAAGTTTAGTGCCATTAGGCCATCACAGTTCAGATTTTGAGCATCAGTACAAGATATACAAAGAATCGTCGAGGTAATCGGGCGATGGTATGAAAATAAAAGCTATACGGTAGCGATATTTTTGAATATCACCCATGCCTTTGATAAGGTTTGGCTGGAAGGACTATAATACAAATTGCTCCAAACACTTTTTTCCCATTATTTAATCGTCATCACATTTTTGGAAAACCGATCTTTTGCAATAAGAACAAACAGTACCATCTTACACATAAAGCATATTCATGAAGGGGTAGCCCAGGAAAACGTTGTCGGGCCAATATTGTTCAACATCTTCGAGTCTGATATTTCTCAATATTGTTCAACATCTTCGAGTCTGATACTTCTAACACCTAGCTAAGCAAAATGCCGCTGTTTCCAGACGACAGAATGAAAATATTCTCACAGCTATCGAACATTTACAAACAGCTATCAGCTCAATAGGCAAATCGTTTAACATATAGTGTATGAAATTGAATCCGCCCAAGTGTGCAACTAAAATATTTACATTATGGCGTATACAGGATCGTGATAATTTCCACGTATAAGAAAGGATTGGGCGATTATTTAGGCCAATTGTAACGTATTCCTGCTCAGTACAGAGTATGGATCACTACGTCAAAAACAAATATTAGAAAATTACGAGACTATTAGATTTTCAGGTCGTAAAAATATCAGTTGACACACCCTGATACATTCGAAATCAGCAAATCTACAATGAGTTAAGAATTGGCAGCAGGAAGAAACCCATAAAAAAACTTACCAAAATATTCCTCACCAATCTCAACAACAGCGATAACACTATCCTGCAAGCACTTGGCTACAAGAACATAGGTATATATCCGGGTAAAAGTAAAACTGCCTCAAGTATCCAGTTGGCCTGGTAAACTGTTAATAAAAAAGACGTTCCTCGCACCCCTGTAGAGGCCAGTAATGCTGTTGACTCAATCGTCATTATTGAATCCTCTGAAGGTTATCGCGTCCACTTCTAGTCTTTCTTCCAAGTCAACAACCCATTCTGTTATATTCCTATATTAGGCCACGAGTAGAGAAAGTGCTTGATTGTTCATTCCTAATAATTTCCCGAACTTGGGCTCCTTAGGTAGCGGCATTTCTTCATTCTGTTACATATGACCCTTTTTTGTACTTTTCTACCATATAGAATCAAGAAAACCTGTCTGGTTACTGGTTTAATTTGGTTAAGCACATTTTAATCTCTTCGTTGCACACTCTTGAGCTTGAAAAAATTGTTTGTAGAAAATTATATCCCTCTACACGTTTTATACCGTCTCTGTCTCCATACACCTCGAATCTTGTCCTACTATAGCAAATAGTGGGTTTTTAAAAGACTTATTTGTAAATCGCACTTCCATATCCTTTCCTTAATTTGCCGCTCATATAGTTCATCATATCCACTTTGTCTGGTGCATATCCTACCTGATCATATTCAAAGTGAAGGTATAGAAGTAGTCTTTCAAACAGCTAATATCTGTTGTAGATTTTAAAACACTGTTGGCGCTATACAGCACTCCCACCGCCCTTATTTATGCCTTTTGATATATGGAATGTGCCTATTTCTACTTGAGGTATCGTTGTCGAGTACAGTTCTTTAATTGCTTCTATGATCACATTATACAACTTTGAAAAGGGCACGCTGCCATGTGCTTCTAAACCGCACGCCAGTGTTTTCTATAGAAGATATCTTAGAAAATGTTAAGAGCTGTTTGACATTTCTAAAGCAGTCTTTTTCTTCATCCTCTTCGTTTCAAGTTTATTCTTTGTTTTAAAATAATATAGAGCAAGTTTGGTAACTACTATGAGTTGCTGACCACTAATAATCTCATAATCAATGCTAATGAAAAATTGTTAAGATTGCCTTTAAATTATAATGACATCATATTGATTAAGGAAAGTGAAAACCATTTCCAAAGCTATTACTAAAATTTAATAATAAATGTAAAAAAGTGAGCATAAAGATCTTAAGACATGAAACAAAAACCATGACAGTAGATAAAGAATCAACACGATGCAACGTTGTAGTTGACACTACGACAATCGAACAAGTAATAAAAATCAAGTAACTAAGAGTGAACTTATATAACGATGGTAACATAACAAAAGCAACAAAAGAACACACACATATAAAAGCAAAGAGGGTAAGTGGTTGATTAAATAAAACAATATGGAAAATCTAATATCTGAGCTAGTGTTACGAAAGATTTAAGAAGAACTCGAAAGAAAACATACGAGAAGAGTGTAACGTAATACACATAACAGATTGGGTAAGAATCAGAAGAAAAAAATGGAAACAACCCATTTCTTGAATGAACCACGGGGGAAATGTTAAAATGGCAGGAAATCGACAACTCTACGTCCGAAGAAGTATGGGGCGACTTAACAAAAGATGGAGGGATAGTTTCTAAACATCACAAGAAACAAACGAAAGCTTAATTTACAGTAGAAGTAGACATCTAAATTCTAGTTGTTTATTTATACTTGTTGCTACACAATTGCAATAGCATACCACACCAATTTATTCAAAAATCTCAAAATTATTTTTTATACAACCTATGGCATTATCAAATGCAATGGAAGTTATGACCTGAAAATGTATTGGAAAGGTAACAGAGCATAATAACATAATAAACAGTACATAATGAAAAACAAGAGCTATGATATCGACGTTTATTAAAGAAATAAAATGTTTATATTTCCAACACTACACAGTGTCTATTGCAGGTCATAGGTAGTGTCTTAATAAATGTCACTGTACTATAGTAACAAAAATACATATTTACATGGAATAATAAATAATGCAACATAAACAATCTATTATAATATATAAAGAATATTCGCAGCCATTTATAATTTTTAAGATAACATTTAAAGCATTTGATCAATAATTAAATATATTTCGGTTCCTTAGACCCTTTTTCAGTGTATTTTAAACACTGAATTTACATTGTATATCTGGAAACAAACACATTATAAAATTAAATAAATAGACAGGCCACGAATTACACTCTCAATTTCACATTAGACAAGATAATTTTTTTACAAGATTGTAGTAAAAAAATTAAAAGTTTTTTAAAAATTATGCATTGTAACATCAAAGAAATTTCATAAGAGATTAGGTATAAAGGAAATGTTGTTACTACAGACTTATATATTAACATTTAAAAAATAGACCAGGAAACACTTTCAATCCCATTAGTTACTGACGAGGATATGTTAAAAATCTATAAAGGGCTTTACTCAAAACTTCCTTGGCAAGTGGACGTTGTGACACTAAACAATTTTAAAAATCAAAGGAAACTAGCGGTAAAAATATCTTAATGTTCGTAATAATATTGAAACAATAAATTGAAACACTTGGTAATGCGAATTATATCAATTTTCAAATAAAGAAAAACGTACCGGTAGTAAGATTCAACTACAGCGCCTGGAAATGCGATTTCAACCACCCGTGTGTTGCACCTACTCATGGAGGACCTCTCGCGTCTGTACCATATGCGGCGGTGTTAAACAGAACACACTATTGTTGTCCCTTTTTTACTCTTTTTACATTTGCCCTGTATCTGTTGGGTCCCATTTCCGTCAAGTGTAAAGTTTGAACTAGGTGTATGAAAATTATTACTTTTATAAACAAAAAAATTTTTTTACTTGCTTACCCTGTATATGTTGGATACAAAATATGCCATTTTTCTTCAAAGCTAAAAACCTGAGGTATGTGGAAAATATTACTTTCGTTTTTGAGTTATGACGGCGACAATCGAACAGACAGACAGAAGGAATTGAGAAAACCTCTTTTTCGTCATCTAGAGACCCTAAAACGTGAAGATCTGGAGAAATCTCGGAAGGTGATTTTTTCGTGATTACAATACTTCCTTCGTCTTTTAGACGAGAGAAGTGAAATGTCAATCCCGAACTTGACTTAAGTTGCGATAGCGCAAGATAATTGTTACAGAAAGAAAAACATTCTTATATGTTCACAACTTCACTGGATGCAATAGGAATGCGAGTTGTTTAAAAAAAAACGGAAAGATTTCCAGTATTTTAATGCGGCAGATCGAATCAACATCGGTGAATATGAAGAAAAAACTTTTAGAAATGGTTGATGCTGATCCAGCTACAAGTACACCCCAAATTTCCCACCAAGTTGGAGTTTCTCTATCCTTTGTTTAACGCACATTGAGCAGCAATTATACGGATACGGATTATCCGCTGCGGCAGCAGTTTTGCTGCTAAATCGCACTAAAGAAATGGTGTTCTCAACTTCTCAATTCTCAGATAAGAGCTGATCAAAATCCGCAAGCTATTTGCCGGGGTAGTTTTCAACAGCGTTTTAGTTTGAATCTGTGGGCTGGTATTTTGGTTTCACATGCTAAAATTTGTCAAACGGTCGACACCTCGCAAATTATCGCTAATAAAGTTTTACAATTCTACTAAAAGGAATTTGCTCCAGTCGGCACGTAGTTCTGCCTAATTTTTCGACTTACAAAGTAAACCTTGCATAAATTTGCCCTTAATCATTCCATGGGCTTGGAATATTTCCATTTCCAGAAAGGCACGTTTCTAAAGGCCGGTTAAATACTCACTTGTTGTAACTTTAATATGACCATTTTGCCTACGAAATTCTACCTTAAAATATTTACGATACAAATTGCTTATGGCTAACTAAAGTATAGTCTATTCCTACAACCGCGTATAGTTCATTTTGACTCAAGAACGCAACTCGTAACATTGTCTAGCAACGACGCTAACATGTCATGCATTTAGAGGACCGACTACACAGCGGAAGAATATCATTTCCGAATAATTGGACAAACCACTTTAAAAGAAACGTTTGATATATTTTGTGTATCAGTACTTATAATAAAAAATATGAGAAAAATAAAGCATTACCTACTCTAAAACTGAAGACACAGAAAAAAATCTGGTGTGATACACTCACACAACTTCCTTTTACAGTGATCTTATAATTAGTAAAAATGTAATTTTTAATTTTTAAGCATTTGTCAAAAATTTTCAAAAATTACGAATTCTACAAAAACGGTACAAAATAGAGCGTTAGTTGAAGAGACAAATTTTCTCTAAAATCTTAAGCAGAATTCAAAAATGTAATAATATACCGGGTGTTCTATTTAAAATAGGAGTTAATAAAAAAAATTGAAAAAAAAACAAAAGAAGCCCACTTTAGAAGTATTCAACTGGAAAATCACCTATCTCACGTCAATGCACATTAAAAATGTAATAAAAATGTAAAGTTTGAAAAAAATCGTTAGAGCCGTTTTTGAAAAAATCGAAAAAAACTGAAAAATCACAAGAGTAAACACCTACTTCCGGTTATGCGATTTTCTTCAAAAGCTTGCTGTCTCATCTACATAGTACACAAAACTTATATATTAAGTTTCAACGCCATACCTCTTTTCGTTTTTGAGATATTCTGTTCACAGACAGACACACAGACACACAGACAGACAGACAGACACACAGACCAATGAAAAAAAAATATGTTTTTTGGGATCAGGGGACTCTAAAACGTGAAGATCTGTTGAAAACTCAATTTCGAATTTTTGGGGTGAATCCAATACTTCCTTTATCGTAAAAGGAAGTAAAAATATTTGTTAAAGTTGTCGGCAAGTCGCTATTGAAGTAACACCCAATTGCCGTTTCAAAACAAAACCACCAACTTTTTCTTATTCAGCTCTTTATTACTTACAGTGGCGCTTGTGTGGCAGCAAGGTTACTTATGCTGCAATTATAACTGGAAATCGAGACCTACGATTGAATAACATTGTGAGTTTCGAATTTTTACGCCGATATAGATTATATATGTTCGACTCGCTTGCTACTTAAGTTTCAAAAACCGGTACTGAATTTTTCTCATTTGGGTGTAACGGTAGTTGGGATGCTAGTTTTGAGCAATGCTAACTATCGTAGTTTTGTGAACACGTGGGACGATTTGGCCAATTTTCGCGGTTGAGTTCGCCTGAGCAGCGTAAATGTTTTTAATTTGCATCGCACAATGTACTTAGCCATTGTTTTCTTATTTTTTTATTTTACACCGCCATTACCGGTTAGAACTAATGGACCCCACATCGCGTGCAAATTTATACGTGTGACCAAGCGCAGTAATTACTGGGCGAGATAAGAAGATATTTCAACACAAATCGCATTGCCACACGTTAGTTTTGTTTTCGTCGCATAATTCATTAAATTCCCTATCTCGTTGTTTTCACTTTCTCTGCTTGTAGCACCTACTCCAATGAGAAGGAAATTAAATACATTACAAGCGGACCTGCCGAGATTAAATTTTAAAGAAAGCGGCGCTTCTTTAGCATTTTTAAGAACGCTAATGCCGTTGTTTCGTAGTAAATACAGCATGTGATTTACGACAAAATAAGATTATTCATACGACTGGTACTAATGCACTTCAGACAGACTTTCTTATTGTTAGGCGCTTTCCAAAACAATGGGGCGGCATCGATTAAAATAATCAAGCCATTGAAGCACAAGTTCATTCACTAAAATGAGTTGCACAACTTTCGTCTAGTGGGATCCTAACGAACATTCTAGAGCAACTTAAAGGAACCAAATTTATAATAAAAGAGATTAGTAGACCATGACAACGTGAAAAGCAAAAAATTGAGTTTGTTGTTATTATAAAATACGTTTATAACAATACATATTTAGATGGCGGCTCCCTTTCGTACATGAAAAGTGCCAATAAACGATGAAATTGGTGTATTCGTACATTTTCACGTAAAAAGGGTTTGTGAAACGCAAGGGGGCTCGACAGTAATGGGCATTCCTGGCAATTTCAGTAATATAATTTACTATCTGTACGCACGGCATTTATCGTGTTAATTTCTTTTTGACGCATTCTCGAGCACTCAGTTTAACACTATCCTACAAATAACGTGTAGAGATCTGACGATTCCTTACTTAATCGTGTCTTCCACACCGTGTATCGTACTGTTTGAACACCTATATTAATGGTTTGATCTTAATATTGCAGTTGGATATGGTCTTGTGCACACTTATGATCCTAAACCAATAGTCTTGAATCTATAACTATTAGACTGTGGTGCGATTTAGGAATAATTTCCGTTCTAAAAAAACTACTAATGCCTCATATAAAATTAAATTGGCACAATGTTAAACAGCTAGTGATTCTGATATTTTATAACTGGCTTAACAATAATAAATATCTATTGAATTGGATTCCTTGATTGTGATGATTCTAATGTCAACAATAAATTAATTTCTAAAAGAAAATTAATTATTTCTAGGAAACAGAGTGTCCAGGTCAAATTCGAGAATGCTGATTCAGAGTTTGTATTAATGTGTGGCTTTCGCTTAACACGATATACCAATTTTATTCTGACAGAATTCGAATATTGTTTGGATGATACACGCCGTGATATGTGGTTCCAACAGAATGGAGCACCTGCCCCTAATGCAAGGAACGTCAAGAATGTTAAATAAAAAATTTTCTGCAGAATGGATCGGAAGTGGTGGCCCCATACTAACACTACTCAGTAATAATTTCTCAGCATAGGCCGGTTTCTACCTACCCCTGCTGTGGGTTAAGCCGCATAGGCGTGTAGTCTCTGTAAGTAAAAGCTTCCTGTAGAAGCGTGGTTACCATTTGTGAATTGAGGTCATTTGCTTTTTTTGTAATGAAAAACGAAGTTTCAAAGCAAAAAACAGTAATTTTTAATAAAATTATTATTTCCTCCCTTATAATAACTATGTTTTTATTGTCGTTTAATAATTTGTAAATATCTCGAGCGTACTTTTAAAATACCGGTTTTTCTTTCAAACCAGAATTACTTAAAAAGTAACTACAGGCAATTTGTATGATTTCTGGATGTGACAAGATAACGCAAGCTAGCATTTTTATTTATTTATTAATTTTACCACAATAATTTTTAATTGATTGAACAATTAATTATAACTTTCGCTATTCTTTCCCCGCTATGATAATGGCGCCCAATAAAATGAACTAAATATGTAGCTCTCTTCTGTAAGAAATTTTAAAGCTTGGACAAATGTCGTGCGTTATGAACATATCAAAATCGTTCTTCAAAATGCTTAAGTAATTTATCGAATATAACATAATATAAAACATTAAATTCACTACCGCATTATGTGGACATTATAACTATAGTTGTCTTTTACCGCAGCAGTCAAAGAATTATTATTACCTACAAGAGGTGCCTACCTTATTCACGTTTGTATAATTGACTGGGGACGCAGAAACACTTACAATCATGATAAAAGTATATGTCTGAACTTGCACCAATATGATATATAATTGTAAACTAAATTTATTTTATTCACCGGAAAATGTTTTACAACGCAGATAAACCGTCCAGTCCCGCCACACACCAAAGAATAACTTTTGCTCCTAATAACATAATATACTATTACGAAACTCGTTTAAAATTGACAATTCTTATTTATTGTAAATGTTTATGTAACCGTGTCAGTAAAATATTGATTTAAACAAAAGCGTAGTTGCAGTACTTCCAAAATAGAGTCAAGACACATAGAACAAATATTTATAAAACCAATTTTTGATCTACTTTAGATATACATGTTTCATTTTTTAAACGATTTGAGATCAGAGAATATGCTCAATTCAAGAGGTGAACCTCAGCTAAAATATACTTTTACATGTACATCTGTATAACAATATGGCAAATAATCGAGATTCGTTCTTCAGGGCAGCAATTCAAAAGAAAACTCCGTATCAAGCCAATATTTCGAAAATCGTTATTCCTTTATCACGGCAACTATAAGGGAGTTTACAGTTGTAGAGAATTACAGCAAGAAAAACAACTGTGTTTTACTTACAAAGAAAGTGAGGTTAGTGCTTCAAAATTGGCAATATAGAACCTGTTCTGTTCTGTATTGTCAGTTATAAAGTACTAACCTCAAATTTTCTGTAAGTAAAAGCCATTTTTAAACTTTATTGTAGTTGCCTTGATAAAGCAATAAAGCTTGACAAAATATTGGCTTCTTTTGAATTGCTGCCCTGAAAAACGAATGCCAACTGCATTGCTTTATCAACCTGTCGTTCGTTACTATCCCGCAGTTTTATCTGTATAACGTTAAACTATTTAAAAACTACATGAACGTTTTTTTTTCGTTATTCCGATCAAAATAAAATATGCATATTTAGTACTCTTGAACTTTATTTAGCACAAGTTTCAAAATGATCAATCATAGCATATTCTTCTTTCTATCAAATTATTTTTTTTAACTCGTTTATCAATTTGTTTGCATACTTGTCTGCGAAAACAATTTGATAAATCCATAACATTGACTTCAATTGTACTAGAAGCAAATATTGCTAAATTATTCATTTTTTATTTCTAGAAGTTATACTTGAAAATTGTATAGGTAAGTAAGGCAAGGACGTAGAGTAGCCCAAAAATACTGTTAACATTAAACATTAACCTGAATATTTCATATAGCCGCATCAAATTAGCATGAAACAATGGCTATTGACTCAAAATATTAATGCTATTTTCCTCCCATAAGGTTTTTATTTTTTTTTAAATAATATTTTGCCTCTGTAATAACTAAACAAGCGCTCTGATTTTTTCTCCAACAATGTAAATTTTATGTGCCCCTTTGAGTATATTTAAATTCAATTATATAATGCTTGTTGAAACAATTCAATTATTATGAAGAAATTATATGTTGTTCAAAGCTTTTCTATAGCTCTCACAATATTGCGATTTTTATAATAGCTTTGTTTCTGAAATTGATCATTTCAATTTTACAAATACAACATAGTCCTTATAATTATACAAACGTGTCTTATATCCGCATGACTGCCTGCATTTGTCACGTTTTCATCGTAAATGATCGAGCTCACTTCGTACGTCGCGCTTCCTGTCTTATGTCCCCACCCTACCCTTCGTAATACAACCATAAACTTTTGTGTTGCTTAGCTCCCCTAGCTGAGCAGTTAAGCCATGTGACAAAAGATCAGATTTCCTCTCAGAGCGCGGGTTGTAATTAATGTATGTTTTGTTTAAGTGTTTCAGGTTGATTGAAAATATTAACATATTTTTACCTATTTTGTACCTAATTGTGAACTCGTCAGCGCTAACTTCGATCTAGCAAAAGTTGTTCTTTTTTGGCGTGCGCCTTCTTGGTTAAAGACGTAAAAACATTTCCTCTATAACTTCATAATTCACAATTCATTTTGAAAAATGCTAAATTAAGACATTCGCTTTTAAAAGGGCACTTTTAATTTCAATAGAAATAACGCAAGGCCTTTTTTAAGCACCACAATACTTTCGCCATCAAGTAACGAAAAGCTGATTAAGTAATCAACCATTCGTGTTAGTAAAAAAAACAAAGTCTTTTTGAATTGGAACCACAGACTCATTTTTAAATTAAAAATGTATTCAAATTAATTTTATGTTAAAAATATATGTAAAAATTTACAAAATGTCACTTTCCTATTTAAATAAAAATATTTTTTATTAGCTAAAAAGTGCTTATTTAAATTAATTGTGGCAAATCTCATTTCATGTAATATTCTGTATTTAAAGAGATTATAAACCCTTCATTTGAGCAATTTCATACTTTTCATTTGGATATGATTAACAACTAATAATTAAGGTATCTTCTTCGAGTTTCCAGATTATTACCGCAATGCAGTTTAGTGTATCGTAAGCGTTGTCATTTTATTTTAAAGTTACAATGAGCGACAACAAATAATGACAAATTATGGTAATTATTACAAAAACCATTTGACTACTTTTTCCACTTAAGAAAAGAGCCTGACATATTCACAAACAATAAGGTATACGACTAATCCAATCTGAATTTCCTCATATCGACATTCCTTTTTTTTTAGTATCCCAAAATCTTAGAAATGGCAAATTCTGAGCCTGTATAAGTTAGATTATTTGCATTTTTCATATACGGCTACAATGATTGAATAAAAATGCAAATTTTCCGAAACTTGCCCTAGCGATCACGTTTGGTTGAATTTGATTGTAAACTCTTTTTTAGCGACCTCAAATAGCCCCAGCGTTGGAAATAATAAAAAGAGGTAGGTTAAATCCCCTTCAAGATCTGTATAACCGACCAAAATTCCACATGATACTTACAAATGGAGAAAATATTTAGGTGTATTCATTTCAAGTGAAACACACTGTATACGCACATAAAGCAATTAGTGCAGCAATCTGGAAATATGAAATGTTATAATTAAACGGAGGAGTTTTATATCCCCGCTCCAAATAGTCTAAAACAAGAAACTCTTAATTATTGTACTCCTATTTCGAAAGAATGATTCTACGGTATAAAAATTAGAAATTCTAGTTTAAATTTAAAACTGGATTTTTTAATTGTTCGGTGCATAGCTGACATAATAGTAGGACTAAAAGTCTTATTTATTACTCTCCGAACAATCAATTGTATGGTAATAATGATATATGCAATTATTCTTTGACTTTTTTAGTATGATGTGTATTTATGAGTTATTCGTGATTTATCTGGGCATAAATAGAATGCGTTCTTTCCAAGGAATTTGTCCTTTGCAAGGACAATTTTGGCTGCTTTCATAGCTTGAAGCAAAATAGAATTTATGTATCATTGTTTTACTCCCACTTCGTACACGATTACACTCCAACGTACTGACTGCAATATTTCAATTTATAAAATAATTTATAATTAGTGACACAGTCTTTTCCATTGAAAAGTTACACGCTAAAAGTGTGTGAACTTTAAAGAAAATCTTGGTAAGTTTAAGTCCAATTATCGTATTATATTCGACACAATTTTAATGCATGCTAAAAAATAGCTAATTGCAACTGAACAACTGATCGTAACAGGAAACGCCTTAATCTTACACTCGACTTACTTGCGTTGATTTTATTCACTGTCACAATTATTAATGGCGGCGGATATGGAGATCGCCAATAAGCAAACTGTTTAGGAAGAAGAGTACTACTTAGTTAATATGAAAACTTGGTTTCAAATTAATGCGTTGCCGGAAACAACGGAAAGGAATTCTTGAATATTTATGCCCTCCCAATTTGTTCGTCATTACCATAACTCTCCGATCCCACATTGAAAAAGATTTCCACTTTCGGAGAGCCCGGTATGTATACAATCGCTAGCAAAATTTTACGGCGGAGAAGCAACTGCGTAGTTGCAGTAAATTATAATTAATTATTCTCCCCGGAGTCTACGGTATGGAAGCTTATTTAGGTGAGAAAGTGGCTCTTAACGACGCGTCTCAACAATTATAGTTCGAATAAATTGCGTTAGATTTATCATTAGTGAATTTTAATTACTCGCACAATTTTTCTTCTTGGGTAAATACGACCTTCACGAGCGTCAGCGCGTAAGACACGTTTCAAGTAACGAAGTAACGGAACAGGTGTCAATAAGCAATCCATAAATGAAATATCACGTCACCCGCCAGTCCATCACTTATGCTAATTCCGGTATTTTTATGACACTTTGATACGCACAGTCGCCTATTTGCCAATAAATTAGAGGATATTAATTTATTAATATTGACTACGCGGCTAATTAAAGACGGACAGTTACTTCTCCCAGTCTGTCTGACTACATATTATAACGTTAACAGCTAAGGTAAACATTAATTAACATACATTTATAGGAAAATGGCTAATATAACTGTTTGAAAATACTAATCGACTTTTAAAAGCCATATATTTTTATTGTCGCCGGTCATTAACAGTACCTGCTAATTAAAGAAAGGTGACGATTTTAAGTGATTTAGTTATAGAGATTCCTGCATATGGTTAGTAGAGCACGTAAATTGGTTCGTATTACTCGGCTGATCAGTATCTATATTGTTATCGTACGAACTGCCCAAAAAAATCTGATGACGTTCATAATGAAGACCAAGAAACGTTCGAGATCTGTAACATTGCGGGTGGAGGGGCGTGGGGTGTGCACAGAAGTGTTAGATTTTACTGCATGCTTAACGAATGGTGTATATTGATTTGCATCTTCTATTTCATCCACACACTAGATTAGAGAACGCTGATGGATTAGTTCTGCCATTGAATATCCAGACTCTGGATATTCAATGGTTCTACGTAGGCAAAGGCTCCTCCCCTTGTTAGTTCTGAATAATAATTACAAATAAAACAACAATGTCAAATTTTCAATAATTTTAAAATAACATTTCTAACTTTAGTCCTTTTTACAAAATTATAAACGAACATAGGATTTAATTTTAATTAATATTAAAAAACTTACTATGAAAAATGTACCAATCATGTTTTAAATAAGCTCAGTAGTTGAAAGATACTTTTTTGCAAGTGGGCACGTAGCCCTAAGCGTAGAGCTGTGCCTGTGTGGTACAAGCAATGACACTCAGGATAATAACGATAATATTATAATACTAAATTTAATAATAACATAATTGGAGGAGGCGGTTGTTGGTGATTCGCAAAAACTATTTTGAATACAAAGACGCTGTAAACTTTATATTCCTTAATTGATGTACAATAAAACCCAAGAAATAGTATTAAATGTTTAAATCTCTTCTTGACCGCAATTATGTCTCTGCAGGAAGCATGTAATCCCCCAACAATAGCTTGAATGGTGTTAGACAAGTAACCAGAACCGTTTTGAGACCGTTGTCTCACAGTTGTTAAATGTTTTATGAAGCTGCAAATCAACTTTAAAGCAATCAGTTCTAATACTGGATTTTAAAGGCAATTATAAACTCATTAGCCTTGAATATCTATTATTGGCTAAGCTATAAAAAAATGTAAATTATTGTAAAACTACAGTCCTCAATAAATCACTTACACTTAAGAGCAAGCAGTTATCGACAATTATTACCGGCAGAATTAACAATAATTATAAATACGTTTTTATAAAGAAGTTGTTATTGTTTGTGTTTTCAAAGTTAGGTATGTATAGGTTACTATTCAATTTAATATTCATTTCATGTATTATAAAGTTCCTGGGTAAGTAAGGTGAAAATAGTGTAGTACTACGGTAGTAAATGTTGTGTTATTTGTTAATTTATCGTAAAAGTTATGTAATACCATTTTAAATGAATGTTAGTCAGGTCGGCTGGCAGCAAACCAATTAAGTAACTATTCCATTTACATTTTTTGCCATTAGAATAAACAGGTAAATGTGTCACATCCGAAAGCTACATTACTTTACAACCTATAAGCCAATGAGGTACTTGGTAAGGCATAAAACAAACAAAACATTATGTATACAATATCAAAGCTGATCCAACTACAACTGATTATACTGAAATATGTGGAAACTATTCTTCATTGTCGTCTATTCATATAATCTGATTTTATCTGATATTACATTTAATTTACTCCTGCATTTCCCACTTCTTTTATTATTTTTGGTGTCAATAATTGCTGGATTTTTTTCTAAACCTGATTTTTAATTATTTTCGTTAAGTTCAAGTGTTTGCCAAAAGTACGAAAATATACAGGGTACACCACTTAAATTTGCAAATTGTGAGCACATTGTATAGTATTAATGCCTGTAGGCACCATTTGACACCCTAAATGTAACTAAGAAAAACATTTTTCGGTAGCTTTTTATGTATTCAGTTGTTTCTAATATCATTAGCAGCTGCTTGAAATTTAGCATTTTTGCATAAAATCGTTAATACGTATGTATCTCCACAGAATTTAACTTTAGATGCAAAACTTTTGAGCTATCGAAATATATATGGCATTCTAGTAAAAATTTTGAGCAACCCCGTATACTCAAAAATATTTTACTAATGTACACCATCTTAGTACCTACAACAAAATATCTTCCACCCCCCCCCCCCCGTAGTTGCCGAACCCTTTTTGCAGGTAAACTAGGTTCAAAACAATATTTTCAAACCCTTAAATCCTAGTTCTAATTTAATGAAACTATGCAAATACAGAAGGTGGGGTTGAATTCGTCAATGTGCTTTGTATGCGCCTATTTTATTTTAACTCACTTATTCCATGAGATGGCCAAACGTACCTGAAACAAGAAAACACAATTACTTTACGAAAACCTTACATTAATTTATAATTCATAAAAATTCCAAAAATACACACAATCCCAGTTTTGAAGATTTTTTTCCTTAATCTATATCTATATTATATATAAAATTGAATGTATGTTTGTATGTATAAAATTCCTGGTCACTTCCAGATGACGCAGATACTTGCAATTCTGTACACTTGTAGGCTTTGCAGTCCTAATAAAGGAAAAAATCAAAAATTGCAAAAAAGTCATCCCTACCACCCACTAGAAACATAAAAATATAACATTTTTTCACGGTCTGCTGAATTGTGTGACAAACGTCACTTTCCTTGGTCACACAATTCGGCAGACCGTGCATTTCTCACAGTTTATAAGTTTTGCACTTGCTAAAATTAAGAGTGCTATGAACAGTCACTTTTGACACTAAAAACTGTGCCAAAAGATGCCATTAGTAGAATTGTGTATTAGAACATTATTTCTGTAATTTTGACCTAATACTTATGACATTTTGTCGTCGTTTTCAACGTCAAAATTATGCGTACATTCGCACTAGTTGCAATATGAGATTTCATATTGGCATTAGTGCTAATACGAACATTTGGAACAACTATGTAGATTTAAGTAGATAACTTCATTTATAAAAATGAATATAAATTAAATAAAATTACAGAAAAGTAGTGTTGTTCACACACAACGTGTTAGGACAAACTTCACGTCTAGTGTGAAAAACAGTCTCGTTTTGCAACTTGATACATAAATAGCTATTTTAGCATATATGTGTCTTTTAAAATCCTTAAAAAACAATTTAAGGGTTTTTAAAAATTTCACCCCGTAAGGGGCAAAAGAATAATTTATGAATTCAAAATGTAATTTGTCAATCGCCTTCATAGAAAACTGGTACAGCGAATTTTGAGCAGATTGAGTATGGCTGTAATATGACAAATTCAAACAAAACTACTGTCACTTGACACTGACAGCCCCTTTAAACAAAGCTCAGAAAGCAATAATTCGAACCAGATTGAGGGATGGGGTGAACATAAGGGCGATGCGTGTGTGTGTGGCGTTAACAAGAACACGGTCTTACTCACCAAGAAAAGAATCTGTGATACTGGAACACTTATGAGGAAATAAGTCACAGGCTTCAAAAATCACAACACAAGAAGAAGACAACCAACTGGTGAATTTTCTTCCACAAAATTCATTCCAAACGGCGATAAGGGCTAAATAAGAACAAAATTCCCAGGATTGGTACATTGAGCACAAATTGTTTGAGAATTCATAGAAGAACATGGGATAAATATGTTGCCATCGTCTTCAAAAAGTCCGGATTTAAATCCCATAGAGAACGTTTGGGGAAAAATGACTTAACTAATGTACCGGAAAAACCTTCATCCAAGGAATAAAGACGAATTACCGCAGAAAATTGTACAAACATGGCAGCGAATAATACAGAATACAAGAGTCAATTGGTATTGTCCGTGCCCAGACATTCACAGAATGTGATAGATACTAACGGTTCGTAATTTTTGGTTAGTCATGGACAAGACATGTGGAGTACCAGGTACCTTAGAGATCAACTGCTGTAACCATATGGCAAGTCTTAATAGAATTTTTCAAAGACTAAAAGAGTTCTAATCCTAGTAAGGAATATTTGACACGCTACACATTGTAGTAACATGAGACCCACAAGTACACAACTAGAATTTTAAAAAATTAGGGTTACCTGATATTTTCACTACTACATATATTTTTAAATGTATCTTCATTGTTATACTACAAGTACAGCTCGATTTATACAGAGAACGCCAATTATATACAAATTTCCAGGGGTATATGACATATAAACGAGAGATGAAAAACTTTTTTGGGAATAATACTTCTTACTTACAATTGTTTTACAGCTTTTGTTGGTTTGGTCTATTGGGAGAGGAGGGGGCACTCAAGATTTCATTTAGTATTTAGAAAAAAGTTTGTAACCCGTACGAAAAACACCTATTCTTCTAGTTTAACAAATTCAAAAACTTCAAACTCTGCAATTTCATTTGCCTATTTCTAAATGTTGGTTTTGAGCACAGTATTCTTGTTCCCTGGGGTATGTCACACTTTTAGCTGCATCGCACCATAAATAGCCCCATGCATATTGGCTCCTTCGCTAAAAATAAATTCCATAACTGCAGGAATGCAACAAAGTACCGAAATAGAGCACTGGGTACAGGAAATTCTATGAATAAACTTAAATTTAGCAACATTCAATTTGGCACAACTTGAAAATAATACTGCTATTCCCGTGAACATATTTGTAGTTAATTCCAATCTCATCGACGCTATCACAAATTACAGTTAAATAATTTTCTTAGTTGAATGGGAACAAATATTCCAGGATAATATTTTTAAACAGGCAAGAAATTAGATGCCATATAAGATAAAAGTGTAAAGTATGGAAACCATTTCAATACAATAGCACTTAAAATGTTAACAATTGCAGTATTTCACAGCATTTTAAAATCTTACGCTTACCAAAAATAAAGCATTCTAAACGAACTGCATACAAACGCATAATATAGGAATGTAAATCCATAGGAGCGAAAGGATGTTATCATAAATTAGTATATGAGTGCAACAAGTTCCACTGTAACGGCGTGGACATCTACAAATGGAACTAGCGGAAATTGCAAAGGTTCCCAGACTCCAGTTGCATATAAATGGTTTCACTTTTTATCTCGGCCATAATCATAAACTCAGCCAATTATAAAGCAAAACTAAATGGTAAGGTGATATTTGCATTTATTTAAATTTAGAATTTTACTAGCAACCTACAAGTGAATTTGTGTTATGGCATGGCGCTGTGAGCAGTCCGTGAAGGTGAAATTTATTGGTATTTATACCTTGAAACTAAAAGAAATAATCTATATCATGATATTAATTTAATTGTTTTACATGTATTATTCATTGTGACTCTTGCTTATCAAGAACCAAACACAAATAACAGACACTGTGAAATTTGCTCAGAACAGGAATTTCCCCAAAAATAACATTCAAATGGCTGGCATTAAAACTTCGGAGACTAGGGATGGATTGTCTAATTTAATAAATGAATCTGGATCGCAAATTATTGTTATCAACTGGGAGCCAGGTTCGAAATATAACCTTTTGAAATTATTAGCAAATCGTTCCCCAATCGGAATACGAGACGCTACTGAGATATCAGACAAATAATTTTAGTCACATCAGTTTTACCTAAGTACATATGGCACACTGCTTAAGAGAGCATAAAATATCACTCAAATAAAATAAATTAGTTTAATTACGTTTATTGCATATTAACAAGCAATATTAAATGTAAAATAGTTGAAATGCAATGCAGCAGTAATGAGAATTGCAATTATGTTACTGTTAAAACTAACGTTAAAGTAATAACAATTCAAATGTCGTCAAGTGCAAGTAAGACATCTTCTTCTACGTAACTAAATATTTAATCAAACAAAATATCGTTGTCTGAAAAGTAGCACCGATTCTGAATCATTCTGCGTTCATACCTACACACATTCTAGTCAATACTGAACCTTGTTAACAGAATTTCGGCTTAGACCGCGCAGTTTTTGTGGATAAACACCAGCATTCTCTGGCATAATGTGCCTTGTACCTTGTGAACTCGAACAAGGATCCACGCGATGGTCATGCTCTTTGGTGGCTCGTGTTGTTTGAGCACGTTGAGAACGAGGATACTTAGGCAGATTTGACCTTGTTGCTGTTTGTGCACCCATATTGACTAACTTAGAATTCGAAATTCTTGAGTTGTAAACGAAATTTGAAAACTAATCCATCATCAAAAAAAAATTAGAAATTAAACTAGAAACTAGGAAATCTAAAATCTTAACTAAAACCTTTGAGAATGATCCCATTACTTGATAATGACATTTAATCTTGTTGAAACGTCGTAGGCATCGTAATTTAAACTGGTTAAACAAATAAACCTTTTTTATTATCGCTGATGTTTAGTTAATATGACCTAAAAACCCAAGAACTTCGAATTCTAATTTGGAAACTAGGTCAAGAATTTAATCAACATATTGACTAACGTTTCACAAGACCTTGCAGCTTGCAGAGTGAAAGTCGTACTAAGAACTGAAGGTAAAAGGTAAAGGTTCAAAGTAATTTCAATTCCTCCAACTGGGGGCGGGCTGCTATAGAGACCTTGCGTCAAGAACGAGAATTACGGGATGAGCGAGAAAAAGGAGGGATGGAGAATGGAAGAAAAGGCAGGCCTCAGAGAAGGTAGTCTGTTGACTCAGAAAAACCACCTAGAAACCTGAATCGGTCGCGGAAATCGAACCTGACTCCTAACTAGATGTGCTAACCACTAACCTACATAGCTCAGTAGAGAGAGAACTGAAGATCGGTGTGGAGCTATTTATAGTCCTCTGTGCCAGCCGCACGGAGCGACGTAACGCTGATTGGTCGTTCAAGTGCAGCGTAATGCGTGGGCCGTGGCCGTATGACGCGCAGTGGTTATAATGCTTTCTATTTCTACGGCTTCACGTATTACTCGTGGGAAGTAGTGAGGTATTCTGGCAAGTACTCTGGCGTGCTCAAATTCTAAGGTGTGCCCATTTGTAAATGTATGTTCAGCTACGGCTGATTTTGTGATGCGTTTGTATTTGCAATCGCCTTTATGTTCTTCAAGTCTTAGCTCAACTAGTCTGTCCAATGTAACTCGAGCCGCAAGAACAAGGAATGTGATATACGCCACCGGTTTTCAAACTTGGAACTTTGTCTGTTACTAATTTGAAGCCGTTACCCAAAGTTTCATTGGTCGTGAACACAGTTTTGATGTTGAATCGTTTCAGGACACGTCCTATCATATCAGTCGAGCCTTTAACGTAAGCTAGAAATGCTAAGCCTTCCAGAGGTGGGAATTCTTCTTTAGCCTTTTGTGTCATAGTCTTGTCTAACGCTTTTAGTATGGCGGTAGTTGTGTATCCCTTCTTTTGTAAAGAGTGAAATATATGTTTCTTTTCTCTCCATCTAGATTTTCTGCATCTGAGATACAAACGGCTCTGGTCGCCAAAGTCTGGAGAAATGCTTTTTGCATTGGATGATGGTTTTTTATTTGAGATGAGTAGGTATAGCTGAATAATGAGACATTCTTACTATAAACGAAACACGTTTATCTATTATTAATTTCACAGTCTGATAACATAAACATACTAATTCCAGTATTGGACGTAACACTCATTACTTTTCAAAACCAAGATCAACTTTCCTTCATTTTATTATAGCAAATTCTTTTTAGTTTTTCTTGTAGTATACTTGCTCTTAGATAATTTTAAAACTTAACTTGGTGTCCCTTGCCTGTAATGCTTATTTTCACAGTTAAAATATATAGCTAACTTCTATTTTCTATGGTTTATTATTATAAATTAGATTTAGCGTTGTATCTTAACATAGACAAACGTTTATAGAGCTAGTCCTGTGCTGCGAGCCCACTGTGAATTTTAATTTGCGTGTGTGCCTCAGTAATTTCAACTTCCAAGCGTACTCGCGGAATGAAGGGACTTTCGACGAAAGCAGATTTCACGGAGAACAAGTCAGCAAGTCGCAGGTTCGCCTTAAGTAAGGGCGAAAGTGCCTGCTGCTTCAGAGTGCCTTGTTAGAAAATCGCCTGCGTTGAAATGAATAGAAGCAACCTAAAAGACCTTGGCAGTATTTAAATTGCTGCGCTTAAGTTTGAGTGCATCAAGCCAGAGTTAAGCATCATTCACATAATGAGTACACAATTTGCGAAGCAGATCGCAACTTCGAGGTGTCCATCGAAGCTGTGACTTCAATCGTTCGAGCCACGCCAAGTGAAGAAATAGTACTGGTCTTGTCTTTCCCGTAAAAATTGAGTGTGGTAGCTTTCCACTCATCACGCCAATCAAAGTTTGGATGACGCAATACAGTTCGACTTCGAGGATTGGGTCAGAAACTTTTGTAATTGAGACAGATGTGCTTCATAAACGAATATAAGTGTATATACCAGGTTCGGCTTTAAAACAGTCGTCTTTTAAGACAATTATTTCAACGTTATTTTTAATATTGTTTTAATGTTGTTTATGTATGTTTACAATGTTTATGCCAGTAGCCCCAAGCTATATCGCTAGTAGACTGTTTTTATTGGTTTTTCTGTGTATTTAAGAACGATTAACTATTGTAGGAGTAAATCGTGTTTTGTATTATTTTCTTTTTCTACATGGGCGAATCAGGTTCTTGATTTAGCAGATAATGATCCTCCATAGCCACGAACTGGGGTATTTTAGACTTTCATATTCATTGAGATAGCAAGATAACCACAAAAGGTAATTGATTATTTAAATATTAAGGTGTAGGAGGCATCTTATTTAAATTTAAAGTAACCACATGAGAAGTTAAACCTCACGTAGTGTTATATTTGCTATATAATTTTTAACTTGAAAAAGTATCTTTCACCCTCACCAACATTGACAGGTAATGGTAAATAAATACGTAAAGTAATCACTACATTTGGAAATGAGCCAATTAAGTTATTTCTAAATTAATATATCCAAATATCGACTGAAGATGAGGTAGATTTTAGATAGGTGGATAATTTTTTTTATTTTATTTTGTACAGACTGCATTTATGTCGAAATGATTAGTTCCAAAATCTATCCATCCCTTTTGTTGGACGCGGTAACGTATTTTCATTGGTTAGGACGCTCTATCTCCACCAATAACGTTAAAGAGAAACTCTAAAGTCCAAATTTGAAAAAAATAGTTGTAAAACCAAGTCCTAGTAGCCGTCCCCAGGCCCTGCCACCCGGGTGCTGTGCACCCCTTGCACCCCCACTTAAGACACCCCTGCTGAGACAATTCAAGTAGGTTCTATAATTTGCGAATAACTTTTTTTTGACTTGTGCATTTCCCCTATCGTATAGCATAATAAAAGAATATAATTCTGATATAACCCAATAATAGACATTGAACAGTAATATCCTCAGCACTGAAGCAAAACGCGTATTCAGAACCAAATAAAACAATAAACTACTTGTTTCTATTGTGAGTCACTTGAGCCACATAGGACAATATATTCAACCTTAGTCGCGTTCTTTAGTATTACAAAAAGTAAATTAAGTTTCTTTTATTTGCCAAATAAGTAGCCGCTAATATAAGAAGAAACCTTAATTCATTCAAATGGGTTCTTTCATAGTTGCACCCACACATCGTTTTGAAGGTTGGGAACGATTTCGACTGAATACATTTTGAACTTGACATGTTTTCCCATTTGTTCGTATATGTATATCATTTGGAGCGACCTCACTCTGTTCCTTTACTGGAAATCAGTAAAACTTGCACTGCACTATATCAGTAGAGATGTAGGAGTTATGTTCAATTATAAAATTGTTACTAATAATACACAATGAAATCTATATTTCGTGCTAGATAATTCACGCAATTAGCAGTAAAATTATTGCGTACAGTTTCAATAATACGGTCAGGAAATTAACTGAACTACCCTGGTATATCGCCGTTCACAATAATATAATTAACATTACGTAAGTTAAATTACTACTATTTTTAATACACTCTTGATTATCTATCGCAGGTATGCAATTTCAACTGTTGCCTAATAGGGGCATTGATTTTTGGTGCCTACGCGTTGTCAAAGCCTTTTAGCTGTTCGGCCAAGCACCGACATATATCAATAACTTTATATCTTGATGTTTCAGTAGCATTGTCAATTATGAATGCGTCTATACCGATATGCAAATTTAACGTGGCCCACCCATATTTATTGGCTCCTTGACTAACACTCAATGATTTTAAATCGACCGATATTCGATAACAGTAATGACATGATAAAACTAGGTTACGAAATTTCACGTTTTAAAGGAATCATATTATTATTTACAACAACTAATCAATTCGGAACTTCTGCAAAGCTTGTCCTTAACATTAGATTTTTCGCAAGGCCTATTACATTTTTTGCCTGCACAAATTCGCCACGCAGCATTACACTGCAAGAACTGTGAGAAGCTGATGATGGTATAATTATCGGAACCCTAACTAATGGATATCCAAGTGAATCATGTTCCGCTCCAGCGAAATGCGCGTGCAACTGCGATCGCTAGATCAAAGTTCCAAGCTGGAAAAGAACGAGGAATGATCACCAAATTGGCCGTTATTGATTCAAGGATTACAAACGGCTCCGTCCATGTCCAGTTACGAAATCTAACAGTTACCGCACGACTTCAATGACACCCACGACGCGAAGGAAAGTGAAGTTCCACAAAACACGGATGCGGAACCACCACGCCAACGCAGGCATCCTCGTGTTTTTGTTTCAGAACGAATACCAATATATCTTGCCGTAACGCAGATCTCAGCTTCGTTTCTCCTAATTGCGTGTTTAATTTCTCCAGTTAATTTCAGGATCGCTTAAAAGGAGTTGATCGTAGAAGGTTAAGTGTGAAAATATAATTTCTGTCGCACCATAATTGTACTCGTACTACTATAGGATAACACGTTTTTACAGTTATTTTCCAATTTTAAAAAATCAGGGTTAAACCGTAACAAGAAAACAATTAGAGCTAATTTCAAAGGCAACTCGATTCATATAAACGCAACCTGAGAAAAATTACTACAGTTAAATTTAATTAAAAAATGGTAGGCTTCTCTTTAGGCAAGGTATAATGACGATATATAACAGTAAGTTGGAATACGGTCAGCAACACTGGAACTATTAAAAAAAGGTAAAGTAAACTAAATTTCGAAAAATGTTAAAATAAAAAATACAACTTCCGTATTTAACATCGTTTCACTTATGACAAAACAAAAATTACATTAAAAACTGGAAACATTATTTCCAGAGGAATTCAAAATTATAAAAAAAAAATTGAAGGAACCCTAAAAACATTGCTGTCGTCGATACATTTGTGTAATCTGATATGTATCTCTAATAGGTTTACATGAAATCGAGCAGTATGTATGTATGTCTTTCTCTTTCTCCGGCTTTAGTAAAGTAAGCGTATGTTAAGTAACTCCAAATCTCCAAATCAAAAATTTGTTACGTTGAGGAGCACACATTCAATCCAATTGTTGGAAAAACTGAAATGCAGTATCTATTTCCTGAAAAATAGTGTGTTGACGCTCCATCATGTTTAAATTATATGTTGTTGCAGTTCTTAAGTAAATATGGAGGGTTCAACAGAAATGCTGGGCTGGCTATACATAGTTATTAGTCACCTTTCAAGATTTCTTCAGATCTTCACGTTTCAGGGTCTCTAGCTGATGAAAAATAGATTTTTCAATTCCGTCTGTCTGTCTGTTTGACTGAACCGAGAAAAAATCGCAGAAATATATACAGGGTACCTCAATAAAAATAAAATTTTGTTTATTTATGATTTAACTGGGACATAGATAAAAGTATCAATTTGCACATACATCAGGCTTTATTCTTGACGAAAATGGGAACCAAAAAATTCACAACAAATATTCTAAAAAATAAAACAAGTGTTAACAATAAATGCGTTCTATTTAAGGCAGTCTCATCTCACCGATCGGAGGAGGGCTTGGTGGGGGAGGCAGCGAACGCGTGCAGTACTTCGCGCTACGTGCAGATCATTGAAATTGCATTCGCTGGCTCGTTAACAGGTGCTGAAGTTCGAATTCCATCGCCGGTAATGTTTTTTTATTTGAAAATATCTAATTTCCATTACCAAGGGTTTCCTTTTATTGTTTCGGTATTGTTACGGACGTCACACCGTCCACTTGCGAGAGAAGTTCTGAGTAAACCCCTTTACAGATTTTTTAAGTATGGTAAGTTGTTGCGTAATAAGAAAGGTGGAAAATCATCTTGCTACTTATGAGGACCTAGAAATTCCTTGCAAACATTGTGGACTGTGCGACGAGTGTAGAGATTGGCGTTGTGGTGGCGAAGTGGTCCTACTAAATAGTTGAGAGTTGTGGGCGCATTTTTGGCGTTGTGATAATTTGGGGGTTAAGGACTTTGGGCAAAGCAGCCTAGATCCATTTTAATCTCGGCAACGATTCTTTTACACGATTCTGATATCTGCACTTTACTTTGCTCTATAGAAGACATTTTAAACACTGGAAGCGAATTTCTATTAATCCACGTTTTGTGTCTTAAAATTAAAAGTTGTATTTTTTGTTGTTTTTTAAATTAGTTATTAGTTTTCTCATTCTACCAGAACAATTTACTAGTGTTGCCACGAAACGAAATTTTACTCATTTTCGATCTTAAACTCCTAAATTCTCAAAAGTCGATTCTTGATCTCGAACTAGAAAATTCTCGAGAATCTTGATTCTCAAGTATTACATAATGTGCGTACCGAATATTGGTAGTTGCGTATTCTTAATGCCCAAAATAACCACGCGTTATAGGATTTACCTTATGGTGTTTATGGTACTGTGCTTCAACGACTAATCAGCGGAGCCTGTGGTACTAGACCAGAGGTGGGTTCGATTCCCACAAACTCCAACGGCCCCAAAAATCTAGCACCGTGTCCACTACAATTCTCAATCCGGCTTTGGCAACCATGGTGTCTTAATGCCTAGACCTTTACAAATGGGGTTTTAAAAATACTGTTGAAAAACTGTCGCAATAAAATATCTAAAAACATTAGGGGGCTTGGTTAACCTCGTCGCCAATATTCGAGATAAAAAAAGGTTAATCTCGATATAGAATTTCGACGAAATAATTCTCGTGCTCGTCTAGGCATCACTACAATCTACACTCATTTCATGTATCGATCCTTAATATAATTTCATTTTTCACTGCGTATATCCATTTGTACATTCATCTATAAGGTCTACCACAATAAAAAAAAATCTGGTGTGATACACTCACACAACTTCCTTTTACAGTGATCTTATAATTAGTCAAAAATTTTATTTTTAATTTTTAACCATTTGTTAAAAATTTTCAAAAATTACAAATTCTACAAAAACGGTACAAAATCGAGTGTTAGTTGAAGAGACAAATTTTCTCTAGAATTTTAAGGTGAATTCAAAAATGTAATAATATACCGGGTGTTTTATTTAAAATAGGAGTTAATAAAAAAAAATAGAAAAAAAAACAAAAGAAACCCACTTTAGAAGTATTCAACTGGAAAATCACCTATCTCACATCAATACACATTAAAAATGTAAGAAAAATGTAAAGTTTAAAAAAAATCGTTAGAGCCGTTTTTGAAAAAATCGAAAAAAACTGAAAAATCACAAGAGTAAACACCTACTTCCGGTTATGCGATTTTCTTCAAAAACTTGCTGTCTCATCTACATAGTACACAAAACTTATATATGAAGTTTCAATGCCATACCTCTTTTCGTTTTTGAGATATTCTGTTCACAGACAGACACACAGACACACAGACAGACAGACAGACAGACAGACCAATGAAAAAAAATATGTTTTTTGGGATCAGGGGACTCTAAAACGTGAAGATCTGTTGAAAACTCAATTTCGAATTTTTGGGGTGAATCCAATACTTCCTTTATAGTAGTAAAAGGAAGTAATACTATGAGAGATAAAAACTGCCATCTAGCATCCAGTATAAACTGAAACATTGCCTTCATTCTCAACTGTAGCACAAGTAACAATAGAAATAATTAAATTACTATACTATAAAAACTGTACTTGCTTCGTTATTGAATAAAAGATAAGCTGAACTTAATCTTCAAATTTCAGAATCAAGTTGAAAGAGCATAAATAATTTGTTATATTATTAGAAATAATATAATTTACATCAGCCCCGAGTATACAAGGGTCGTACAGTAAATAATTTGAAAATTCTCGTCTACTGATAATAGCGGCGAATTATTTCTCAATATTCTCTCCGTTGCATTAAGCTTTTAGAATTTTATTATACTGATTTATAAAAAAATACTATGTTGTGAACCTAGCAGTTCCTATATAGCTTTTTTCTATGGTCACCTCTAAAACTGACTCTTAAAAGCTCACTGTCAATGCGAAATTGACAATTGCGTCACGGCGCGTCCATCATCACGCAACATGTTTATTGAGTTTGTGAGTTTTTGTAACGTTGAAGATGGAATCTGAAGATAAGATATTTATTTATTTTCCTAAAACGTCTCGTGTTCTACTAAAATTCCACTTATTTATACAGTACAAGTACATAGTGTGTTACACAGTGTCAGTGGTGTATTTCTGGTTGCCTGTTATAAAGACATTTCAATTATTTAACAATTTTGTCATTTATTAAGACCGTAGAAAAAAAATTGTATGTATTTCGAGTGTAAAGAGCCATTTTGGTATTCGGTTGCTTTTTCGCGTCTCGCTACCGCTCGGCACGAAACTCGACCCCTGTGAAGTTAGCACCACAACTTCAAAAATTTTTATTTTTTTGAAGAGTTCCCGTTGCACCCCAAAGAGTTCTAGAGTTCCTTGCAATTTTTAAAAATAGTTCTATGTATTAAAGAGAAAAAAATGTGCATCGAAAATTTGGGGTGCTAACTTCACATTTTCCTAGGACAAATACCACTATAACTCTTTTTCAGCCACACTTATTGAAAAATGTCATTACACATTTTTGATAGAACTCGCCGGGGTGCTACTAGAACTCTAACAAAAGAAAAGATTTAAAAAAAAATTTTTTATTAACTGGAAAAAATATTTTTTTAATTTTTTATAGTTCCGGTAGTTCTAATGGGAGTTCTAGTAGAACCCCGGTGAGTTCTATCAATAACTCTAATAACATTTTTTGATAGCACCCGAAGTAAAGCAATTTTTAAAAAGTACCGGTAGTTCTAATGGGAGTTCTAGTAGCACCCCGGCGAGTTTTATCTATAACTCTAATATCATTTTTTGATAGCACCCGAAGTAAAGAAGTTACGCCTATTTTTGTGTTAGTATTTTTACAAAACCACGAAGTCCTGAAAGCATTTTTTTTTAAAGTTCCGGTAGTTCTAATGGGAGTTCTAGTAGAACCCCGGTGAGTTCTATCAATAACTCTAATAACATTTTTTGATAGGACCCGAAGTAAAGAAGTTACGCCTATTTTTGTGTTAGTATTTTTACAAAACCACGAAGTCCTGAAAGCAGTTTTTTAAAAGTTCCGGTAGTTCTAATGGGAGTTATAGTAGCACCCCGGCGAGTTCTATCGATAACTCTAATAACATTTTTTGATATTACCCGAAGTAAAGAAGTTACGCCTCATTCATAAAAGTAATGCAAAATACGGTACCGTAGAGGCTCAAATAGCATGTAGCAATTCTTACCTGCACCTGATTTTAGAGGTAGTCTTATTAACCCCTTATTGGAGCTTTCACGACCTAAGCCGCTTTCTAGAGGTACTTAGACAAAAATACCCATAACCTTTTCAATTCTAGTTCTATGAAAAAATTTCCTTCGACTTTGCCATAGAACACGTCAAGGTCCCGCAAGAACTTCCGAAGAAGTTTTAAAGAAATTGCTTCTAGGATCTAGTCATTTTGTAAAAGTCTTAACACAAAAATAGGGGTAACATTTTTATTGCGAGTCTTACCAAAAAATGTTATTAGAGTGAGCGATAGAACACGTCCCGGTGCTACTAGAACTCCTATTACCACTAGCAGAACTGTAAAAAATTACTTCCAGGTCTTGGTCGTTTTGTAAAAGTGATAACATACAAAAGCGTAACTTTTTTACTTCGAGTCTTATCAAAAAATGTTATTAGAGTTATTGATAGAACTCGCCGGGGTGCTACTAGAACTCCTATTAGAACTACCGGAACTTTTAAAAAATTTCTTTCAGGACTTCGTGGTTTTGTAAAAATACTAACACAAAAATAGGCGTAACTTCTTTACTTCGGGTCCTATCAAAAAATGTTATTAGAGTTATCGATGGAACTCGCCGGGGTGCTACTAGAACTCCCATTAGAACTACCGGAACTTTTAAAAAATTGCTTTCAGGACTTCGTGGTTTTGTAAAAATACTAACACAAAAATAGGCGTAACTTCTTTACTTCGGGTCCTATCAAAAAATGTTATTAGAGTTATCGATAGAACTCGCCGGGGTGCTACTAGAACTCCCATTAGAACTACCGGAACTTTTAAAAAATTGCTTTCAGGACTTCGTGGTTTTGTAAAAATACTGGCACACAAATAGGCGTAACTTCTTTACTTCGGGTCCTATCAAAAAATGTTATTAGAGTTATCGATGGAACTCGCCGGGGTGCTACTAGAACTCCCATTAGAACTACCGGAACTATAAAAAATTAAAAAAATTGTTTTTTCCAGTTTATAAATTTTTTTTGAAAATCTTTTTTTTGTGTTAGAGTTCTAGTAGTACCCCGGCGAGTTCTATCGAAAAGTGTAATGAAATTTTTCAATAAGTGTGACTGAAAAAGAGTTATAGTGGTATTTGTCCTAGGGAAATGTGAAGTTAGCACCCCAAATTTTCGATGCACATTTTTTTCTCTTAAATACATAGAACTATTTTTTAAAATAGCAAGGAACTCTAGAACTCTTTGGGGTGCAACGGGAACTCTTGAAAAAAATTAAATTTTTTGAAGTTGTGGTGCTAACTTCACAGGGGTCGAAACTCGCATCCTCATACCAAAATGGCTCTCTTTACACACTAAATACATAAATTACTAATACATTCTTTTATAAAAACAAAACATTCTTCCAAATAACATTTTAGTTGCACAAATACGTGAGAATGTACTGGATTAAGGTCCAGCATATATAGCGAATCAGGAAAAATGGTACACTATTTCTAAAGCAGCAATAATGAACTGCTTTGGTGACGTCACAAGATCATATCGTTTGTAGTATACATAAACACTGAACATCAATGATGACATTTCAATATTAGAAAGTGTATTTTTCAGCATTCATATCTTTCTCAGCTTTAGCTTTAGTTTTAAATTTGGCACAACTGTATGTATACTGCAAATGTTTAATTTTTTTCTGTTACGAAATAACTTTATTACACTTTTGTGACACTTTTTTTAATTAAGTTTTTTACTGGCACCATTGAAAGGAACATAATATGACAATACCAGCATTTTTTATGCTTCTCCATATTCGGTCACTTATTTGCTGTTCTATCCGCATCTTAAAATTTAGCTGTTGTCTGTATTGAATTATTAACTTCACACACAAGACAATTTATTGGCGCTTAAATAAAATTTATTGCATATTCTGAAACATATTCAAAACAGCTGCTTTCTCTTTATTATCACACAGTCTGAAGCCATAATTAATCTTTTGTTTTGCAAAAGTAACTTTATTGGTTTCCTGGTGGTTTTCTAAAGCCATTCTCAAGGTTCAAGCGATACGAGAGATAAAGTTACACATAGTAAACCTTATTACAAAGTAGTTTGTTCCCCTTGCACATCACATACGTGCGTGTTTTATGGTGGACGCGACCTTACATAAAGTAGCAAACCGCTAAAGAAAAGATTACTTTCTAATAATGATAGGTTGCTACTGCCGTTCCTGGATTCTCATAAAAAGGAGTCTCAAGCTGAGCAAAACTACCCATAAGAACGCTTGTTAACGATTCTATTAAAGGCGGAATATTAAAAATTAGATTTCACAGACTGCAAATAAAACACTTAACGACGGACCACGTAATGGCATGAGCGACACTTCATGGTAAAAAGTGAGTTGGTACTTCCACCTTGCGAGCTACGAGTACCCACGATTCTAGCTCAAGGATTGCAGATTTACACATAAAAATGTCCGTGTGACACAGGTTAAATGTCAAGATCGCAGCATGAGCTATTTTAATAAATAGTTCGGTTTTTATATACCTACCTTCATTTGATGCTAACAGGAAGTAGCTGGTCTGAAGCATCTTGTCAAATTTGCATGACAATGCATCTCACTGTTATAGAAGCAGATAAGGATTTTTATGTCTTTCTGATAATACATGATGTGAGCCATCTTCGAGCGCACAGCTGACAGGTGGATAGCCTGACTGATTTAATTCAGGAACAATCTAATTCTATGTTTATATATAAATCATCTGATGGTTACTTTTTATTTCAGTAGTGTTGTTTATCGGCAATTGTTAATGTTATTTTTCAGTAGGAATATATTTTCTGCAGAATTCTAAAGTAGTTCTGTAAACACCATCGACATGATTAAAAACGGCAGAAGCCGTAAACACACCTGCTTGTAGTCGACAGGTGGATAAGCGAAGCATAAAATTGGTATTTCCCCTGAAGTCTGAAGCAATTGATATATCTGTTGCTTGTTTACCTAATTATAAAGTTAAAATTTTCTAATTGTCCTTGCAGCTGCAAAAATAAATCTACTGGAACATTAAAAGCGTGGCGAATAATCCAAAATCAACAAAAATATTCAAACTTTAAACTAAATAATAGGTGGGAACTAACTTACTGATACATTTTTGATTTTGTGTGTTAATTGTCAGATCAAATTGTGTCGATCTCTTGAGCGTTCATACATTTATTACTTAACTTAATCGTTGTGATTTGCGACATTGAGTTAGTTACTAGAATTTATTAAATTATGAATGAGTAGGTTGCACTTTATTGAGACATAAAACCAATCACGTCTAGGTAAGTAGTAATGTACAGTCGTGTGCAAATAAATCTGGGACAGTGTTTTTTTTTACATGCAGATTCAGTTAAGAATTGAAGAATATCTCCATGGATTTCCTGCTATCAGAAAGAGTTACATTAAACTTTAACAGGTACTGAAACCCGTAACTCTCTCTGATAAGAGGAAATCCATGGAAATATTCTTCAAATTCTTAACTCAATCTGCATGTGAAAAAAACACTGTCCCAGATTTATCTGCACACGACTGTACATTCTCATTTTTAAATATTTTCTTTGAATTGCCATAGTAATAGATTTTATAATCAAAGTACAGTTCTAATTTACTCTTATTTATTTTGCATCAACAAAAGTTCTATTCAGAGCTAAGTTGCTTACTGTTTCTGGTAAGTAGCCTCCGATAATACGTTAATTCTGTAATATATTGCACGCCACTGCTACTGTCAGATTTAGTTTTTTAAACAGAAACAACAGTGTTAAACGAGTGGCCTATATTACGTCGTCACGTGATTTACAATCGTTTTTTATATCTCTGTACTAAACAACTCGATGATAACGCATGAAGGTCATTGGTGCATAACTGGAATATAACATATAATCCGCGCTCTTGGATGTTTAAAATCACATTAATATGTTGCTATGTTACTTGACTTAGTTTTAACTAACCCAGTGACGCAAACAATATATCAAAATATTTATCATTAATATTTAAGTCTTGGACAGGTCTCTAAATTACCTAAATTTTGTCTAAACTAGTTTTGGGAGCAACTGTAGCTAGCAGAAATGAGGAAATAAAAACATTTTCACCAATTAAGTGAACCAATAAAATTTGTATGTGTCCAATTTGAACAGATGTTCAATATCTCTTTTCAAAATATTTATAATCACAAACTAAACGTTCTATTACTATATATGTATCATTTAAAAACGTACACTTTATGTTAATTTTTCACTAGTAGTGAAAGTTGTCAACAACCCAGCGTATACTTAATTAAACAATATAGCAATATACAGTGACTCAGATATCCAGAGGCGGTCAACACTTTACGCCAATTAACATAAAACAGTGGCAAATGTTATTGCTCGTAAATAATATGCGTGTGTTGATAGTAATAAATTATTGTTATCTACAGGTAATTATAATGGAACCTCCTTGCAGAGCATTAATAATGATAACAAATCGTTCTCATAGAAAGCATTCGCCGATGTACTAAATTACAGCTAGTTTTTAGCGAACGGGGAAGAACGGCTCTTTTCAGGCACCACATTCACCACTCATTAATGTTGCCTGTCTTTTGCATTTGCCACGAAATTAAAAGTAGTATGTATGATTGGAAGGTCCATGTTGATCGAATATATAAAATATTAAGACGTCTTTCACTCTATTAAAAGTAATCTATGAGCCGAATTTCGCTCGTTCTAAATTTAAAGTTATGCGATTCAGGAAATTCAGAATTTGGCACTAATTTTTAGGCTTGGACCATAACGAATACAAATTGGAGCCTTAAAGTTTACACGTGTTATTAAGATTGCATGATGTTAAAGAAATGTGTTCATTTTTTATATTAAACAGACTACTTTCAGAAATGATGCTGGTTTTCTTTTAAATTTTGCAGATTATACACTTCATTGATTTTAGCTTGTAACAACCTCCGTTTCAATTTAAGTATCTGTGTAATTGTGATATTTATTAATGTTCTACATATTTAATTGCGAGAACTCGGTGAATGGCTGCAATTAAATTTCGTTTCCAACCATTTTGTGATTTTAAAATGCATAAAACTAAAAGTACGAAGAAAACGTATAATGAGCGCGAAATTAATGCTATGCAAGGGCGTAGCCAGGATTCTAGTTAGAGGGGGGCATACATTTAATTACCCAATCAACTACTACTATTATTGTAGTTTTTTTAATTTTTTACAAATTACAAAAATTATAAGTTGAAACATCATCAGTTTCCGCAAATCTGCTGCAGATCGTAGCTTATTTTTTTTTAATGTTGTAGAATGTATTGCAATAATGATTATAAATCAACTGCCTTTTGCTCTTTATAAATGTTTAGGGGTGGGCAACTGCCCACCCCTGCCCCTCCCTGGCTACACCCATGATGCTATGTCCCTAATTTTATTTGTTTTTACTTATTTGGTTAATTAAAAAGTTTTTATTCATTGATATCGCTCGAAATTTTACGTTTGCATTCGTTGAGAATAGACAGATCAGTTTTTGTTCCCCAATAGATGAGATAAAGGGCATTTATAACGAACCTTAGCTTGATACGTTACACATGGTCTAGTGCAATTTACAATTTGAAAGTTGGGGTGGCTGTGGGGTGCAAGGTGATTTATTACATAATTAGTTTTATGTCGCCACATGTCCCCCAATATCTACAAACATGCCTCTACTTAAGTTTTTCTTTTCAGAGATATATACTTGAGTCTTAACAGCGACAAGCAATATTTATATAAAACTATTTGTAGTTCCAATACTTAATAAAATTAAGGTTAATTCAATGTAATACAGCGAAATAAAATAAATTAACAATTAAATAAAATGGGGCCGTTCAAGGAAACTAACATAGGACATTCGAAGAGCCTGATTATATCGGTCATGTTTATCAATTACAAAATATATTTTATACATAATCAACAACTCGTTCAATTCCAAGCTTATATTATTAGATAGCAGATGTTTGTTTTAAAAATTCAAATTTTTCCTTCTTTGATTTCACAGAATAATCTGATAAAATTTTAAATATTAATCAACTTTGGTAATTGATAGTTTTGCTACAGCACGAGGACTTACGACAATACTTTGTCCAACAATCTACAGAAACTAGATCGTGAGTCATTAATGAATATCGTAATCATGAATTGTATACTTATTAGTGCCTGAAAAAAAGGGTTATTTTGATAGAATAAATTATGTAATTAAATTGCCTTCATTGCATTTAATGGAATTAGACCATCTCCTACTGATAGTAGTTAACTATGGACCAATTTAGTATTAATATTCAGTATTTTAAAATCAATTAAAGGCGAATGATAGAAAAATAAAACTATAAAACCCGAATTGTACAGGGAGTGCATGATTAATAATATTTAAATTTCAAAACATTGTTAACTTACAAGTTGCACTACCTTTATCAATTTTTTACCTTTAGATCCAATACCAGCTGAAGAACAATACCTCAGCTCCCCGGCGTGAGGAGGCTCGAGGCGAAATAAATTCAGTCATTGGCCATCGACCTACCTGTGCTGACGTCAAACCAGAGCAGTTAGGCCTTGTTCAGCAGGTGGTATTGATACAGTATACTTACTACAAAAACATCCTATACATAAAAGAAGTTCAGTACTAGTCACATATTAAATACCGAGAATAACAAAATACAGAGACACCGAAAATTATAGAAGACCACGTGAACACGTAATATAGGCAACGTTCAGAAAAATTAAAATGACAGTAGCAGTGTGTACTATACCGCATGCTAGCAAAACCTCAGATAAACTTAGAATCAAGCAAAAGTTTGATTATAAATATGAAATCAAAATTACTGTAAACAAACTGGCAGATTCAATATGGCGGCCACATGTGAAAAATTATCAGGCTTTGATAAAAATTAGTATACAGGAGTTTTTCCTAGATCTTATTTGAAGTAGCTCTATCCTTTATTGTAATTCTTCTCTGCTTTTACTGAATGAACACCTTCTTCAGTAAACTAGCAAAAAGAATGTGGATTTGCCAGAGTTTAGACGAACAGACAAGAAAGGTAATAAATTATATTATGGCTAATAACTAAAATATAGTTATGGAGACAAAAGTAATATTAATACAACGAATTTAGGTAATCGCCGCTAAATTAACGTAGAATATCTGAAAATAAAAATTACGGAATACCAGAAAAAACTTCAAAAGTATATGGCATCGAAAAATTAAAAAGACGCTCTCGATTATTACAATGCAGACATAGTACGTGGTATAATAGAAACATCTCAAATGACAGCAACAAAACAGGCACAACGCAAGAAATAAAAACTAATTAAGGAATCTTTTTTTTTGTTATAAGTGAGTGTAAGAAGTTACCAACCTTATTTTCAAAATAGCGTCAATTAATATTCAGCAGCCTTCTTATGACGTACGTTTAGTTTCAGCATGCTTAATAAACGCGTGTTGTACTGCCTGGATATCTGTCACGTAGTCGTTGGTATCGATCGAGTAGCTTCGTCAACGTGTGCTTCATAATGCAACGATAAGCAAGTGCGTGAGGCAGCCTTATTCACGCGAGCGTATAAAGCGTTTGACTAGCAATCAGATTGCTCATGGCTATGTCGCAAAATAAAATTTTACCTTTTTTTTAATGTAATTCACATTGTTCAGTGTTTAACTTTTCAGTATTCTTAGAAACATTAGATATCATTACCCAATTTGTACATAATTTTGAACACTTTTCGATCGTAATTCATTCTAGATTTACTTTATGACCGGTGCACTAAGTGCATAGACTTAAACAAGTATTGTCTTAAAGAATAAAAAATGTGTTATGCGATATTCACTGTGTCAGGCTAGAAGCTATTTTAATACTTCGACGTATAACAAAATTTAGTTACATTTTAAATTGTGAAATGAACATATCTTAAAAACCTGATGTCAACGTTCTTGACAAAGTAAAAACGAAAACTTGACGCATTAACCAGAATAGTCTTGCCAGGACTATCTGTACATAAAGAATCCTTATACTACCGAATTTGTAACTAGACCAATGGACAATGCCATGAATAGCAGAATATGCTGAACTGGCACAATTGACAATCAAGAGAGGACATACAATACAAGTAAAACATATGAGTCGTTGTCAAGCGCGCAAGTGTTGCTAAGCGCGTAAGTGCTGCTTACGGGCCCAGGTCAATAAAGTAGCGAGATTTTAAGTGAAAAAAATTAAAAACAGACATTATTGATTTGTTAATGTTACAAGTTGTAGTACAATTTGAATAATTATTTATGCATAATGATTGGAAACTCAATCAATACCTTTTGAAATCATTGCAAAATTAGAACTTGACATTGAAAGTTACGAAATCGAATTATAAGGTAAATGTTAAAAATCGTTTATTTATCTTAAACTTACTTATTGTGTAAGACGGAAATTCGTTTACCTTATAAACCATTCTGTTGCCTTACGAAATTAGCAGGTTCGTGAAACTTTTTACTGCCGCGTGGGACTATTAACTCCAAAACTAGCGGTTTCTTCACGCAACTGTCACACACGTTACAGTTTCGCTCCTAATTTTGATTTAAAATAGCTTTCTTTCGATCGGCGATAAGTTGTCATTTACGACCAACAACCTCGAGGTGAGAATTTTACTCCAACAAAGTCACCCGCAGGCCGAGCCGGTGAAATCAGTATGGTTTATGGTTAATTAATTTAACATTTTAACCTTTTTAGATGCGGGTGCAAGTTCATAAAATGGCGATTTCTTTTCTGCTAATGAGGAATTCTTGCTCCAGTCAGAATTCCACATATTAATTATCCGGTGCCAATATGCGGTTCACACAAAGTTACAAGAATAAGAAAGTTTGGTGTACCAATGTTCCCACGAGCAATTTATAGAGTTGGACGACCCAGCGTTTATGTAAAAACCGTTTCTTAATTTATTTCAGCGAAGTCGTAAAAATAATTTTCTGTTGTTACTAAACTAAAGCAAGATTATGCAATATCCATTATGGTTACTATTTTAAAACAGATTTTTGTGATAGGCGGTTTTAAAAGTGTTTAATTAAAAAATTAAATTGCTTGGCTCTCCTAATTAAAAAGACAAAGTGCAATTATGTTAATTTAAAGGAAATACTGGCGTGAAACTAAGCTGTCGCTGGCCAGTAACCTTAAGAATTCAATCGCCTACATCTTTAATACAATTATTTAAGCCGTCAGGCGAGCTTTGTTAATGAACAAGGTAGAAGACTGCCTGGAGCAAAAAGAAATTCGCCGTTTTTGCAACAATCAAACCGTATCAAATTACGAATGAAAGTGTTTGCTGGTAACTTCATAAACATGTAAGGAGAGGTAATTCAAATTGTACACGGAAAGCAATGTGCCGCTTCCAAAACTTGTATATAATTCGTTATCTGCAAGCGTAAAATTAATAATTTTTTAGTGCTATTAATCGACGCGTTGGATATTTCTTTTTTTTTTCATTTTTTACCGAGTTAAATAAACATCGTTCTACTGACGATGAAGCCGTTTTGTTACAGATTATTTGCTAAAAACTAGTTTTTCTTGCGCTCGTTCTACTTTGTCTGGATTAAAAGTAATAATAACAATTTAGGGCAACGGTTTTTATTCACTATATGTTAACAGTCTTTTAGTCACGCCGTTGCTTGGCTACAATCAATTAATCAATTAAAATGCCAGTCGTTTCAAAACTACTGTATTGAAATACACTGCCAGCCAATTACTTAGCAAGTATTAAGAATCAATGCACCCTTTGTGCTCATATTTTACACTACACTATTAATGCTAATCTAATATTACCAACCAACAACTAGTCAGCTTATTTCGAAAGCGACTGCATTTGATTTGGTTTGGTATTTGCAACACCATACGGATAAGCAACATATTTTTAATACATTAATTCAAGTATTTGCATTTAATGAATTAGTTTGTGAAAGCTTGAAATTAAATTGCATTTCAAACAATTCCCTGCAACGATCTTATCTTACATCTTCTAAAACATCGAATTCCAAATCACCGTTATTAAAGCACTTGATGAGCGACTCCTAGGTGCAGCAGACTACAATAGAAATAAAAAATGGCATTTACAGCTGGTGTAAACAAATTAAATCAAGTGTTTATAAATACGTAAACACTTCTCGATAAAAACTGAATTAAATACTTCCTCTACGCAGATGAAAAACTATAATCTATGTCGCTGTAAAAATCGTATAATAAAAACTACACCTTGCCTTGGCAACCGTCACGCGTGGGAGTATAGTTATAACTAATGATAACAATAAATTTTATTCACGTTCAGTAAAGCTCCTTGAAGAAACTGAAAAAGCGGTTGCGATTTTTAAGTTGACTAAATTACTGGCCGAAGCAAATCGATTGTGATTTGTCTGCTGGTGCGGTTTCTAAAACAGGTGTGTCCTATGCAAATGCAGTTTCGCACGTTGAATTTTTCTCTTGTGTGGTAGTCACCAATAAAAATTAGAAATTTATGCTGATGAGTCAATCACTAAAATTGCGAATATGAAACATGATATATCGTGCTATTAAAATTCTGCATCTTTTGTTGGTAAAAAATAGTGGCCCACCTACTTCCTTGTGCTAATAAAATCAGCACAACACACACGGTGTTAAATATTAATGACACAGAAAGCTTTACAAAAATGCAACAGACGAGAACTAATGTTTTTGATGAAGGACATATTTATTTCAATTTGTATAGATAAAGCGAATCCAAGGAGAACAAATGCAATAGGGCCATTAAAACTTGTAGAGATACGGAGGGTGACACTGATCTACTGTAATAGTAAATATAAAAGGAGTAGCAGAAGAAATATAGAAATCATGTATGAAGATGCTGGTCTATGAGAAAGCGTAACAAGACTCCACATAAACATGAACACAATGTATTTGAGGTGACACAAGGGGTCTTGAGAATAAGGTCCTTAATACTTAATAATTTTCAATAGTAAGTAATTAATTAATTGATTATTTTCCCTGCTTATAAACAATAAACAAAATTAGAAATAAAAAGCATCTAGTGTGGCTCATTACTTTTTTTTTTAAATTGCAAAAGTTGAAACAATGTTTGAATTGCTCTACAACACAGGCACGTATCCAAAAACTTCTTGATGTAATAAAAAACCTCGAAACGTAATTAAACCATAAACTGTGGTGCATCGTTGAATTCAGAATAAAAAGGGCATCTAAAATTTGACCAAAAATAAATATAGTATTTAAAAAAAAATAAGTTGATGGTTGCTCGGAAACGAAACATCGGATAAAAAACTGATAACATAATATTTAAGTCCATTAAAAGTTGATATAAAGCAGTTTTGTCAGTTTCGCTTTAACTTTAATATTACCGCTAGAAAAAATTAAATTAAAAACCTAAAAATTCGATTCTTTTAGATAACTCAAAAACGAAAAATCACATCAAGTTTTTTTAAGCGTCTTTTTGTTGGGATGGGGACGTTTCGCCCCCACCGTTTAGCCCCACCGTTTAACCCCCACCATTTAGCTCCAGCCGTTTCGCCTCCGGCGCGGATTTGCCCCGACCATTTCGCCCCCAATTTAATGCAATATGCAGTATATTTTTGTATTAGATTAGCACTTTGTGTTAATTTCTACTCTAATTTTGTGTACCTGGCCATTTTAAAACTATATACATAAATAAGCATTATTTTAGATATTAAAACGACCATTATAGAATGAGTTCCTATTATAATTATGAAAATACATAGTATCATTTCAACAAGAATTAAAAATATTGCAGAAAGTTATGGTGGGATAGATACTATGGATTATTTGTTAGGCATTGCTCATAATTTTGAATTTTAAAATATTTTGTAATATGCATTATTTAATAAATATTATTTTCAAAACTATCTGACTTTAAATTTTTATTTATTATTTTCGGGGGCGAAACGGTTGAAGGTGAAACGATACGGAGCCAAAAAATCCTGGGAGCCAAAGAGTGGAGGCTAGCCGGCGGGGGCGAAACGTCACATAACCCTTTTTGTTAGCCCTTTAATTACGCACTCTTTTCCCATTTAATCAAATTTGTACCTGTTACTATTAACTAGATCCCCAAACTGGCTTTCCTTATCTTGGACACATTGTATATTCGGTTTATATTCGACAATGTACTCGATGCAGGCATGGTTCTTCTTGTACATTTCGTTCCCATGATGGTCTGGGTCTTCCCCCTTTTCTTCTCTCTGCTGGAGTCCATTTCATGGCAGGCATAAGCAGTCTTCCATCTGGCATTCTGCCGTACAAAATTGCCTTTTTTGTATATCGTCTATTATTGTTTCTTCTACCTTCATCATTTCCCTAATTCACTCGTTTGTTCTCATTGTTCTCCGTGAAACCCTACATGGTCTTCTTAATTCGTCCATCTCCACTGCTTTAATGCTTATTTTATCTGCTTCTGTAATCCTCCATGGTTTTGCTCCATATTATAATGTAATTCTTTTCATTATTGTATTGTATATATGCCATTTTCTTTTCTCTCAAATGTCTTTGTATTGTTTGAGGCTTTCGCGGTTACTCGAATTATTCTCCTTAGCATAGAATTTCGGCTTAGACCGCGTAGTATTTGTATATGAACACCCAGCATTATCTGGCTTAATGTGCCTTGCACCTTGGGAAGTCGAGCAAAAACCCGCTCGATGGCCATGCTCTTTGGTGGCTCGTGTTGTTTGAGTATCTTGAGAACGAGGATACTTAGGCAGATTTGGCCGTTTTGCTGCTGCAGCGCCAGCGTTACGCCACTCCGCGCGCCTGGCACAGAGGACTATAAATAGCTCCACACCGACCTTCGGTTCTTAGTGCGACTTTCACTCTGATGATGCAAGCTGCAAGGTCTTGCGAAACGTTAGTGAATATGGATGCACAAACAGCAAAACGGCCAAATTTGCCTAAGTATCCTCGTTCTCAAGATACTCAAACAACACGAGCCACCAAAGAGCATGGCCATCGAGCGGGTTTTTGCTCGACTTCACAAGGTGCAAGGCACATTAAGCCAGATAATGCTGGGTGTTCATATACAAATACTACGCGGTCTAAGCCGAAATTCTATGCTAAGGAGAATAAATGTCTTTGTGCCACCATATTCCATTCAGTCTTTTTATGGCGTCCCTTCCATTCCCTATACGTTCTTTTATTTCTCCTGTATCTGTACCTTCCTTACGGACATTCACTCCCAAGTATTCATATTTATCGCAAACCATGATCTTTTCTCCATTTTATAATTTTAAATTCGTGGCTGTATTTCCAATACATATAAGTATTTTCTTTTCGAGAGACCCCAATTACTGATATTCCTCCATAATTTTCATCGTCATGTACTCCAGGTCCTTCTTTATTTTAGGCAATAAGGACCCTTTTCTTCTTCAGGTGCCCTCTCCGCTATGGAGGTTGGCAATCACATTGGCTATTCTAATTTTTGACACTGCTACTCGAAACATTGAACTAGAGCTGTAACTAAACCATTCTCGTAAGTTGCGCAGTCAAGAGATTCGTGCTCTGCCAACATTTCCCTCTATTATAAGTTGCAGTATATTGTACCATTCTCCCAAATATCGAAGCTTTCCATCCACGATATTTTTAAAATTATCCCAGAGATCCACATCTCGAACGAACTCAATTTGTTTATTGCAGTGTGATTTATCGTCCAAGCCTCCATGCCATATAAAAGCACGCTAAACACATAACATCTGACCAACCGTACTTGCAGTGGCAGAGAACGATCTTTATTACATAAAAACTTTCTCATTTTTAGAAAATTGGCTCTTGCTTTTTCGACTCTTCACCATATTTCTGCTGTGCAGTCGTTATTTCTTGTATTTAGAGTTCCCAAATAAATATATTTGTTAACTTTTTCCTATAAATCTCAGGCTGTCATTGTTACTGCTGGCTTTACTTATATTCATAAACTTTGTTTATTTTTAAATTAAGAGATAAGCCGTATTGCTCACTATAGTCAATTACTTTATTTATTACCCTTTCTAGTTTTCAGTAATTATTACGGTGTCGTCTGCATATCTGATATTATTTATTGGTTCTCCATTTACCTTTATTCCTGCTGTTTCAGAGTTCAGGACTCTTTTCCTTATTTTTTCTGCGTAGGCATTAGAGTAGGTGACAGGACGCACCCTTGCCTTACACCTCTTTGAATAAGGACCTAGTCATCAACAAATTTTAAAGTAGACTATATATTGTGTTATTACTTACTTCTAGTTCCATTCCCCTGCATTTCCTTTTCCATAGACGCAATGCGTGTTCAACATATACCTATCTTGGATAATGCAACATCCTTGTTTGAGCCCCTTTGTTACATGAAAACCTTTTGATATTCGTTCTTCAACTTTGATCTTGTGGATCCTTTTTATAGTTATTGTACAGGATTTATTATACTCTGGTTCACGCTTATTTCTTGTATGCTCCCCGCCCACCCACATTTTTGCTATTGGTAAATTATCGTACGCTTTTGTTAGGTCTATAAATAGCAGGTGTAATTCCCTTCCTCTTGCTATTCTTTTGTCTATGATGTTTCAAGCAAAATATATTATCTTTTCAGATTTAAATTATGTTTCTGTAATGAATCGTTTTGAAAATGATTTTCCCATCATTTCCTAAGATTTTAATATTTCAGCTAAAGTTAAATCACCAATAGTGATTTAAGTACAAAATATTTTTTTTACATTAGGAATGATTTATGTTTTCTGTAATAAATCGCTTTGAAAATGACTTCTTAAGATTTTATATATTTTTACCATTTAAAGATTTAAATGAATAAAAACTGTATAGGGGTGTATACAGAATATTTGCGCTTGTTATAATAAACTTAATAAATATGTAATGGGTGTAAAGCGACGTATAAAGTAATTTTTTGTACAACCAGTAATGTAAGTAATATTTTGTTTGAGTTTGAATCAAACGAGTAAAAAAACTTGTTGTACACGTTATTTTAGTAATATCTTGCGACTTGATATTTGTTCGAAAATAACTTCATTTGTTAACGTCGACAGTTATTCACTATAGTTCCTTAAATACTTACAAATATTCGAAAGCTACGTTATCAAATAACATGAGCGCCAACAAGTTTTTCAATTACAACAAATATATTCCGATAGGTCAAGAACCTATAAACTCAGATTAATCTCAGCAGTCAATAACACAATATCTGAAATACAGAAGCAGCAGTAACGAAATCAAACACTGAATGATATAAGCATGTGCATTAGATTTATTAAACCACGATGCATATAATTACCAGTACAGAAATATTATAAATGTTGATTATGTATTATTTACTCAAAAGGTGGACCCCAAATTAATGCTATCATTACAGTGACCGGCACGATACAAACACACAATCTAATATTTAACCAGCACAATATACAATTCCGTATTAAATACAGCTACAGTTTATTTTACCGGGTTTGCGTAAAAAATATCATTAACACAAATCATTAGGTTGCACTACTTAGAGCCTCGCGTATTTGCAGGAGGTGAAAGAAATAACCCCCAAATGGGTTCAAAGCTGCGACTGCATGAAGTTGATGCCAGCAAATGTCATTAACGAAGCCATCAGGGGACGAAGCCCAAATTCGAACTAGGGTCTCATCATGGTGTAGTTAGATCGCAGTTTCGAAACCCCCCGGGTGAAGTTTGTACTACAATTCTCTAGCAACCGGAATCATTGGTGGTGTGCACCCCGCAAGTGACTTTTTTACCCCGCAGGTAACGCTTGTAATTACAGGCGATTAGCCAAAACGGCCAGAAATCATGTGATTTTAACCGTTCCATGAACGCAGACTAAAATGCCCATATAGTTCCCAAGGCTCAAAACCGTATACCAGCGAAGCTTCCACAAATAATATTACACGATACATGAAGGTAAGAGCTAAAACTTGAAGCAGAAATCACATAATTCTGCCGAAAGACGCTACTTTTTCCAGACAAAGAAATTGAAACCAAAGGAATTTTTTTAAACAGCTATTCACGCCTGCCGGTAAATCAGATGACAACCCATTCGGCTGCGTTTACACAACGACCATGTTCCAAAATTAGCTTTTACAGGGCCATGTTTTACACACAAAATTAATTCTCATATTAATTACGCTTTTGACACTAACAAATTTACAACTGTCAAATTGACAATTCACAATGTCAATAAAATAGTTAACAAAGCATTACTTTCTTTACGATTTTTCGTTAAAAAAGTGGTACTTTTACTAAGAAAATTACAATTTCCATGGCCACTATCCAAAAACAGTATTTGACAATATTTTAACAAATTTAAAACAGGCTGTTTTGAATTATATACCCCATTTATGTTCAATATTTAACAATATTAAGTGTGTTCAAAATGTACATGAAACAAGTATTTTTGAAGTTTCTATTTTATTAGCCTTTAACAATATCGGTTTTTTTAACTTTTGCAGATAGGGCATGTCTTTTAGGGGCATTAATAAACATGGCAAAAGAAAAAGTTTTACTACTGGGCCATCCAACATACTTACAAAATGCTTACTTTGTTAATTAAAGTGATTTATTTAGTAAATATTCTAAACAAGTAGGTGAAAATGATTTAAATCATTAAAGATTTCTTAAATCATGAAAAATAATCATCAAACATGATTTTAATTGATAAAAAAGACTCCTACCCAGATAAAAATAGAACTAATTTTCTAAATCCTTTAAATCATAAATCGAAAATCTGCCTTGTGTGCTTTTAGCGCTGGCAAAGATACATTGTAATATAAAAAAATTCTAAAACTCCTGTAGGGTTTTTGGCTCGCATCGGTAGTTTCCAAAATACAAGATGTTCAAGTTTCCAAGTTACATTTGATTTTTTTTTTGTAACAATAGAACACCTGGCTTGATTTGGATGATCTTTGCATGACACTCCAAACTGGTGTAAGCCATCTTTTGAGATGATATTGGTTGTTATTGATGAACTACTAGTGAGCAAAACACGGGTGTCACAGCAAATATCAGAGAGTAACTATTTAATGTCTATTTTTTACAAGAGACGTTTATCTAAAAAAATATCTCCTTACGTTACACGTTGCTTTCTTTAGTAACACAATGTAACTCTAAATTCCAAGTACACATGTCACGAATTCCTACCAAAAATATTTTTTATTGATGTCGATTATCTTGCAAATGGTTGAAACTATCATCAGCATAAAAAAGATTAAAAACATGCGAAGGAAATAAAACATTATTTGCTTGACTTGTAAAATGAGGTTTCAAGATTTTCTTATGTAGAATTCATATTTCTTACTCTTTTTATTGATATTGACATGTTTCACGCAATTTTTACATTAACAATAATTAAAATATATGCTATTATCGAAGATTGAACACCAACTTCAACTTTTAAAAATTGACTTTATTGAGGAGACTATAAATCTGCTATGGTATTTTTATGCCAAAAGATGTTGCATGTAGAACTTGGTTACAAATTTAGTATTGAAGTTAGCTATTTGTAATTTTAAATTTGAAATCAATCTACATTCTTTCAGAGCGTCTTGCAATACTGGCGCCGGCGTTGCATATTACTCGTGCCTTGAATGCATCTAGAATGATTGACGAGCAATGTGAGACACTATATTAAAATCTAAATTCGTCCAACGCGATGATGCTGCACCGAAAATATAATTTCAGTACAATATTTCATGCTGGTGCTAAAACTTCTTGATGTAAAGCAAACAGATTGATTTGCCACTTACGCATTCTGAGAACATACGATTTATGGGCATTCATAAAAATTATTTACTTAATTTGAAAGATAGTCTTTAAATAGCATCGTGTAGTTGCAACTATTACATTTTTATAGCATATTGAGCTGCAATTCCAAATGCATATTTAAAACACGTACAAATCGCATTCAAAGTGAATGCGGATATCAATCTAACATACAGTTACCACTACGAGAGCACAATATAAAAGAAATAACCACAAAGCAAGCTAAGGTTGCCAATAAAATGTAATCTATCTGCTAAACCATGCCTCTTCAATGCTTAGTTTGTACCAAAGCTAAGCGAAATTTTTGTTTTCCTCGCACTTCTCATACTAAAAATTGCACTTTTTTCTTTCATTATGTAGGTGAGCCTACACCATATGTTTAGTAATTCTGACCCTGTGCGTTTTTGACAATACTATATCGACGCTGCATTAATCTAATTCACGATACAATAAAAGTGCGTGGTCAGGACGAGACAAAATTCCCCAGTGCAAAAGACCCTCATTCACTGAATATTTTGCTTGAACAGCTGTTTACTAAATATACTTAGGCTAAATGGGGTTTCCAAATACAAAATACATGAAGGTTAACCATTGTAAATATCAGTATCTCTGCATACCTTAAAATTTATTAATTGTCATAACTATGTCAATATCAAGACATTAACTAACCTACATTACATTACACCACATTGTATTACATTGTACTACATTGCATTACATTACACTCCACTACACTACACTACCTTACACTGTACTCCTACGGTCTATTTGTTTTATCAGACAAAAAGTCATTATGGTTAACTGTCCAACTGTCGACTTATATTCTTCTTTTTGTCTCCAACTCACAGTCTGTGCTATTCCGGTGTCAAGCAAATTATCAACCGTATCCATCCATCTACTATACTACATTACACTATATTATATTACATTATAATGTTTTTTCAATATCCTCTACCAATTTTAGATCCTCATCATCAATAGTATCATATATTAGGTCATTATATGCTGTCCTGTTCTAACTTCAAAACTGATTGCTTCAACGTGTCCTTGGTCTATCCAATTTTTTTCTTCTTTTTTATATTCTCACGTCGTCCATATGTAGTCCCTGCGTCTCTGTGTCTCTGCGTCACCTTTTCAACCGCATGGTTCGGGTGCAATTCGTCAACGATCGGCCATCGTGTCACGCGTCAAGGATGCGCGTTCATAGGCAAGCGGTTAAAGCGTCTGACTAGCAATCGGATTCCGCGAGTTCGAATCCCACCGCTGCAATGTTTTCTTTCTCCATTGCGAATTGATGTAATTCGCATTGCTAACTGTTTCTTTTTGCCATTGAGATATTATTACTAACTAAAATATGTTTACTTATTTTATACATAATTTTGAACCCTCTTGACCATGCGTTTTCCTATGTTGCCTTTAAATTGTATTGTGTTTCAGTTCTTCCTTAGCGCCAGTCCTTTGCTTATCCAATTTTGTAGTTTGAGATTCCATTTTCCTTGTCTGTTCTCATGTTAAAGTATCTTGGATACGCTTTATTTCTCTGTTCTGTTGTTTCTTGTAGATCTTTATTCCAAAAATAAAGATGCTTGTTTTTCCTCCCTCCAATACTGTTATATTGTTGGTAACTTGCATGGTCGCAAGATGCTCAATTGCTCTTTTATGGTATAGATGTCTAATAGGAATGTCTTTTAATGAATATGTTGTTCTTTCTACTTTTTTGGAGAGTTTAGAGATATTAATTTGCAAGATTATGAAACAGTGATCTGAGCTTCTATAAATTTACATGTGAAGATCTATCTATCTTTACATAGGCACTTATCGACCTGCTGCCATTTTACCTTAAATGATTTTACCAATAAGGTTTTTTGGTTTTAATACTGTTATTTGACATATTTATGCAAAAACATAATGTAAATTTGATTTGGACAGGGGGATGATCCACAAAATGTTTGCCCTTTTGAAACGCAATTACTACCTCATACACCTGCACGTCGTATAGAAGACCTGTGATTTCCTAATTTCCTAAGTTTCGTATGTTATAAAAAATATTGTCTGTGAAAGAAATTTTTAAAATCATTTAATAACATTATCAACTGATCATTCAATATTGGGTTGAAATATAACTACTATTGTGGCGTCCTGTACCAATCTTTTCTTTTTATTTTAGAAAAGTGCCTTCATTTAATATATATAAAAACCAGCCACAATCTAATGCTGCATATTTTCTGTAGGTTAAATGTGTTACGCTCTAAGCAACAATATATGTCTAATATAAATCAATTCATAAAAATAGCCATCCATTTAGAAAGCTTAACTAATGCCACGGTTATACATCATTGTAAAATAAAATGGTTATTCTCACACTTTTTTAAAATATATAAATCTATCGCTGTCATCTCGACAAACTTTTAGGTTTCTATTAAGTCGACAGAGACGAATGTAAACGTCTTAATAGCAAGCAAACAAGGTGCAGAACAAAGACCCACGTCTATTTAATAAATTGCTGCGTTAAGTATTCAGCGTAAAATATATTTATGACAAAATTCGAAACGCAGTGGATAAATAAATCATATTTTCCTTCGGCATAAAAAGGATGCGGAAAAGTAAAACGTCAACGTTTAACAAGCGTTATTAGACACTTAATCACAGCTTGTTCACTATTCAAGCGAATTAGTCGCAGTCTTGAAATTTACATAAATTATGCTTAAGTACAATTTTTGCGGCGCGAGGACAAGTCAAAATATTGCAATGGAAAACTTGTTTAGCGAATTGTCCTCGAACAAGGTTCTCTCGCTCTAAGCCAGTTCCTGTTATCGACGGCAGGATTTCAGGACAATTTTTATTGGTAGGGGTGGCTCGCTCCTACATGAACCCTATGATTGCAATAGAATTCAATTTAGCACCCCACACTTAGTCATCATCGAGTGTTGTGGCATTCCTCGCCTTTCCACGTTTGCTAAGAAAATACACTTTGAGGCAACAGACTAACGAAATAGTCTGCTGGAGGTTAAGTTGCCACCTTTGACACTGAAAATCTAGAAAGAAATGCATGCAATCTTAGATATTGCGTGCCTAATATGCCGCCGTAAGTTTCCCACATTTTATTGCTGGCAAATATGGAAATCATTCTGAATTTCACACGCATACAAAACGTGTCTAATGCAATATTGATGGTGCACAAAAATTAACTATTTGCATAATTTCACCATGTTTTAAGTTAATGGCTGCAGCTCAGCTACCTCTACTTGGAGAGAGTAAGGTCGAGTTCGCTTACGTATTTCTAAACAAATTAAATTACCTGTCCGTTCAACAATAATTTCACTAAGTGAAATGACAAATACACTCATTTGCATATTGTACATGCAAGTATTGTCGAGTTCAGCAATGTTTGCGTTTGGTGTCGTGACCAACGGATACAGTTTGAGGAATTGTTAACAGGAAACACTACAACGGCGAAAAAAGAAATCTACTATTAATTGTATACTTATTTAATGAGCACAGAACTTTACAACATAGCATTTGTGAGGAGTGGTCATCATTTACTATATTTAAAAAAATCTTCAGTTTTGTGGTACTAAATTTTTCACTGAATATTAACCCACTTTCAATTTAAAATGCACTACGGTGGGTGCAAAATAAAAATCAGCATGAGACATTTACAGGTACTTAGTAGAGTATTAATTGTAGGTAAGCTATACGCACGACATATTTTTTGCAAGAATGGGCTTCAGAAATTTGAAAAATTCCCGCAGTAGACAAATATATTACTTATAGTTAAACTTCGATTTGCGACTCCTTTTTAGTATTATCTATTAAATTTGATACAAAAGCTATAACTGAAAAACACTCTTCCACTTCTTCTTACTGCAAGTTAAGAGCCTGTAACTACCACATGCAGTGTGGTGTTCTAAGCCATTTTCGGGTGTACCCAGGCCAGGTGGTTAGCCTAACTCGTTGAATTAATAGAAATAACACCCTTTTCTAGGGGTTACAACTACCAAGACCGTACCTACCGAATGTAATAAACATCATGATTAATTTCTAACATTTCTCAGCAATACAGTATAGTAGTAATAGTAGAGCATGGTATTAAGCTTTACTCAATTGTATTGCATGAATCGCAAATTAAGGTTTTACAGCAGTTTATCGCATATTGAGTCATCATCACCTTTTTATATTCTGTAACAAATAGAACGAATTACGCTTGTTCATAATACTGAGGACTGGTTGCTTAAAAGTAAACAGAGCTATAACGTTTGCATTTACAATAACTACTTAAATAATTCTACACGATTAGAATAAATAGCGATAATAATAACCCATAAATACTTCTGTTGAAACTGGCATTTAATGTACTCATATTGAATATGTACTCTCTCCTGCAATCGTATTATTGCGCAGTCCAGATAACTTAACTGCAAGGTAGAGTACATACAAATAACAGTTTTCTTCAATTACAAAATCATTTTAAAATAGGTAAAGACGTAATCACAACTGGAAGACTTAAAATGTGTTCAGCGTTTGACTGTCCCTTTGAGACTTTAAATAACAGAAACCATACTAAAATGTGGGTGAAAATATATATTGAAAAATATGTGTCTAAATTGTAACTAAGGATTAACTTAATAGCAGAAACCATATTTTTCCCATTGTATACGATAAAACTTAAAAATTATCTGAAATAAATTAAAATAAAAAAATGTTTATTACGGTTGTACCTATCTCTCAATTCTTAAATCAAAATATAATAATTACAGGAGTTTGCATGATTTATTTTTAAGTTAAAAACTAGGTGGTCAAATAGAAGTCTTCTTTCTTCTTTCGGAACACCCTGTCAATTAACAAATTCATCCAAATATGTAAGCAGATTTGTTGAATGCGCAACTGAATAGAAAAGTGTATACTTAGTTGAATGCAGGTTTTTACGGCCATTGGCTTCAGAAAGCTTCTGAAAAAGCTGCCAGCATGAAAAGCGAAACGTCAAGTTTAAATCGACGACCACGGCATAACCCTGAAGAGCCTACCATTAAGTGTATACTTAACTCGTTTATTTTTCCTAATTCTACTTGACACCAAACAAGAGAAACTACTAACAAAATTACCATATAACATACAGGGTGGCCAACGCCAACTTTGGTTTATCTACAAAGACGACGCGGTCTACACGGAAATTTGATTCTAGTATTGACAATTTAACTAACCGCAACAGCCTCAAATAAAATATATAGTTAAGTAATGTTGAAACAGGATTTTACTCAGCTGTATCTGTAAGGGTATTTAATACTCTTTCAATATACAGTCAAATAAGTTACCTGAGTTGATGACAAACATACTAAGTGCGACGAGCACGGGCAGGAGAAGCGGCATTGGTGGTGCAAACTTCGAAAGGACTAGATTGTTCCTTCGCGCTGCAAAATCGGACCAACGCCTAAAAGTGAATTTCGGTGCGAGGCCTTGCAATAACGGCTCGGCATCCAACACCTGATTCGAATCAGATCCCTGCGTAAGGTTGTGGCTCTGAATAATACTCAGCTCGTCGTGGCAGTCCAGCGGCTACAAGACTTCCAGAGAGGGGTCTACGTCTTCGGGTAATGAAAGGAAGTCTGCCCCGGGTGGAACGTGTGTTTGAGTTTAATAAATATAAGTTAGCGATTTTCCCGATTGAGAACTGTGCAATTAGCAAATTGCACCACATTGCATCACCTCGCGTCCCAAATCAAAAGACATTTTTGCGCTCGGCCTATAGACATGGTGGGAACTTGCGACGGCATGAGTATCGGATTACAACGACTAGGCAAATACGGTGTGTAGGACCGACCTTCATCCAGTTGAATGCTCGTGTAGAAATAGCATTTATTTTGGTTTCTTTTGTGAATTTTTTTAATTATAAAAACATGTCAGTAATAATTATTCTAGTTTGCCTGACTGGCAAATGCACGTAGGACTTGGCAGTCACTCGTAGTTTTTATATCATTAATTAACACTGTTTGATTTAGTAACTACTATTTGTTTTAGGTGTAATCCTGTTTGATTTCTTGTCATATTGTGTAGTACTTGAATCCAATATATCTTTGTAATACACTGAATTTGAACAGATCTGTTTTTATTTGAGTAGAAGCTTGGAGTATATCTTTGCAGTGTTTCGAGCTACATTGGTTCAAATTCCGAAGCTTTGTTGTATTAAGTATCCGTAACCTTGACTGGGAAAAAAGGTAAGAGTTGTCTTATTGTAAACTGCGCTAGCTGGCAAGAAAAGGAAAAATAAGTACATATAAAAAAAATAAACACAACAGAGAGGTTACCAAACATGTCATTAAATTGTTGACTTTAAAGGAAATTTATTTCTTGGAATACTAGGGACAAGCAGAAGAACTGACAATTTAAAATTACCACATTTCATTATTTGCTGTGATAACAAAAACAAAAGCAAGTAATGTATTCGAATTTGCCTGATATCAGAAATGATTTGCTCTCTTCACGTTTTCGTAATTTTTGACCACCTTATATCGTAAGTTCGTTTTTTTCTTTATCGCTAAATACAAGCAAGTAATTAACCATTCTTTAAAATAGTGCCAACATTTAAAATGTTTTGATAGTCATTCTTCACATCAACCATGCGACTTCTTATGAAAATTTGAAGCACGAATATTTGTAATCTAAAAAAATTAACTGAAGTTGCTCCTCCAAAATGTTTATGCTTGATAAGACCGTCGTGCTGAAAGTAACCTCTCCAAAACCTACCGTCTTAGCCCTATTGCATACCATGTTGTTCACAATGTTATTTTCTAAGTAAAAAATGAAATAGTCCCTACATTTTGACGACCACTGTATAACGGATTTCATTAAAAATGATGGAACGGAAATTTCGATTTTGTAACCTGCTTAGAAAATTAACGACTTCACAACTATGTAGGTGAGCTGTGTCGATACTATTCTTCGACAAAGGTGCCAAAAGATTTAAAAATTAATCATTTAGTCTCAACAAAGGCGAGGCGCGTATTGTACACGTTCAGAACCAATCGAAATTTCAAGCTAGTCAGCTAAAGTAGGCTTCTCGAGACCATACATTCTACGATCACGATGTAGAAGAAACTCGAACGTCGCATGTAACTAGCGAACTCCCTTCCTGTTCCTGACCTACCTCTGTGAAGAATAGCAGTGTAAAGGCCGCGTCGAACATAACTCATTCTGCCTGATTAATTCGTTCTCAAGCCAAATATTTAATTATCGCCCAATAAAAAGCTGATCTTATCGCTACTCTACATAAGCTACGTATGCCTACCTAATAAGTAAAAAACTATAAAAACAAAACCGTAATAACATGAGAAAGAAATTAGTTTCTCACGTTGTCTGGAAGTGTTGCGATAACGATATTTTAATGTGGGTTCTAGGAGCAATTACTTTGGAAATTGGATCACAGTAGATTTAGAACATGCGGCATGCATTATCTCCAGTACGTGCGCATATTTTATAAAATAAAGACAATTACCAGAGATGGCAGAAAACAATTTTCACTTCCGTTAGCATATTAATGTACGTGCTTTTTTGGTCACTAATATATGTAAATTGGCGCTACTTATCGAACGCAATATGTTTTAAGCGCTTAATAGTAATTACAAAACGTATTGGAGCATAGATTTATATTTTAATGAATTATGGAAACGCTTCCGTTAATTATAAACATAAATAATTTGTTCTCAGATAGCTTACGCTTCGAGCGCACAAGCGTTGATCATATGAGAACTTTCAATACAACCCCACAGCAACTAAGTAATATATAGAGATAAAATAGAAGAATCACTTTCGTTAGAAAATCCGTATACAAGTAAAATTACACATATTCATTACTGAAAACAGCATAAATACATAATTAAACGAATCTACCACGCTTCACGTAATCCAATAACTGTTAATATCGTTGGGAGACCACACGTAATAGATGAACTTAAAAAATGAAAGCCGATTCCGAAACACTTGAATATGAGAGTATGTTTAACACCAATATTTCTGTTTTATAGAAACACTGTTTTTATCCAATTCACTACAATATGTACATCTAATAAGTATATAGCTAAAATGTATATAATATGGATTACTCCAATCTACCACTGATAAGTGATAAATACACCGACATTCTTAACAACCCAAGCAAAAAGAAATAAACACAGAAGTTACAATAATTTAAATCCATTATGCCAAAAGCAATTATTGCTAGGAATAAGCTTCTCTTCATATATGGCGACATACTTGTTTATTTATTAATAGTACAGTAAAATTGTCGTTTCACCTTAAAAAAATTGGCCGCGGCTATTCCTCTTGCCCAGTGGTTTAGGGTCATTAGACAAGTGTAAAACCAAAAAGGCGTCACCCCACCCCCTGCCATACAGCCGCCATCTTGAAAACAATAAAATTTGTTATTTATCGCGATCCATTGGTCGCACAGAAAAAGTTATTGAACAAAAAAGGTTGCAAATAAAATTCTACACATTTTTCGTTATTGCCGCGATACCGAGAAGTTAGTATTGCGAACGGTAGAGGGCGACACAGTTACCAAAAATTGTTTTTCCGCAACCGCCATTACTTTTAATACCAAAATCTGTCATTGAAGTTGACGTTACTCTTACTGACACAAAAAGTGTATGTTGCTATGCAACACTTTTAGTTCCTAGTATTAAATAGTTATTTGTACAAATAATTTGGAAATATCATACTTCTAAAACGTGTTGTACACGTAGTTTTTTTTGCATAGTGATGTCATGTAACTCGAAATTTAGTCGAAAAGGATTTCGGAATTTACCACTTTCAAATTGACAATTCACATTCTCAATAATATAGTTGTGTAAAATAACAATTTTTGTTTAACAAAATATACTTTCTTCACGATTTTTAGTTTAAAAAACACGACTTTCGTGATGACTATGCAAAAAAGTACTTATACTTCCTGGGAACTAAAAGTAACTTCCATTTGGTGGGCTGTGGATGTAGTTGCCATAATGATTTTTAAATGAGAAACGTCAAAAGTAATCAATAATTTCAAATGTTCTAAATGTTCTGTTCATACAAAATGCCCGATTACTGTTTTGTTTGCAAAGAAGAAGTCGGCGAGGACCAAAAAGCCGTGACTGAGCGAGGTAGAATTTATTTTATCAAGGCCAGTGTGATAAGAGAAGATTTTGAGAACGAAAAGCATCTAAAAGATCCGATATCGCAGACAGCGAGGATGAAAATTATGACACCGACGAGGAATTTTCTTCACAAGTTGTGGGTTCTTTTTTCAATAAATGTTTAAACAACACTCCTATCATGGTCGATAATGACTCGGTTGTGTCCAAGGCTCCAAACCAAGACGAAGGAACAGCTCCAAAAAAAAAAAAGAAAACGTGTCTAAGGATTTATGTAAAAATAAATTACTTTCAATATAAGAGCCTAGAATCACATGATTTGGCCCAGTTAAGATTTTTCAGGTATCTTTATTTTGTACCCACAAAAGAAAATCTTTTTGGTCAATATTCTTACATCATAATTGTAGAAGTATTAGCAATATTATAACAGCTTTAGCAATAACAATTTACAAAAAATAGTCAGGAAACACTAACTTTAAAGTAAATTACCGATTCATTTCATTTGACCCATATGATCAACATATCATTTCGCTAACTTTAACATGTTTTGGTTGAAATAAAATAAGCTGTTTGTTGTTTCATAACATATAGACAGTCGGGTGTCTATATTCCTATTGCAAAAATGGTATGTGGTAAAGCTACTGTCGATTTGTTGAGTTTTGGTCATTCCTGTGCAAAATTTACAAACAATTGCAATTATCGTATTATAGTGTATGAAATATTGCGAAACTATAAAACAACCGAATCCATAACAGAAAAGACAAATTTGGGACGAACTCCAAATATTACACCAGCAAATTTAAGAGCTTTACGAGCCCAGAATCATATCATTTGGCCCAGGCCAAATGATATGATTCTGGGCTCGTATATTCCTTTCCCATAATTTTAAATTTTTTACCTATACCAATTTCTCGGTATCCCGGCAATGACCAAAAATGTGTAGAATTTCTGTAGGTTCTGAATACCTATTCACATTAGAACTACTTGAGTGACGTGACGATTTTTTTGCAAAAGAGAAATGGTTACTTTGCTGCCCCAATATGAATTTCTCACGCCGCGCGGACTTTGAAGGGCTGTCAATCGGACACTGTTTAAATCAATCACATTATTAAAAGAGATTCGTGCATATTTTTTCAAGCACTACAACTTTCAGATTTGCAATTTTCTGAGAAAACCACCCCTACAGAGCTAGAATGGCGGAAACCGATTTTTGGTAACTTTGTCGCCCTCTACCGTTCGCAATACCAACTGCTCGGTATCGCGACAATAACAAAAAATATGTAGAATTTTATTTTCAACCTTTTTTGTTCAATAACTTTTTCTGTGCGACCAATGGATCGCGAGAAAAAACAAATTTTATTGTTTTCAAGATGGCGGCTGTTTGGCAGGGGGTGGGGTGACGCCTTTCTGGTTTTGCACTTGCCTAGTGACCCCAAACCACTGGGCAAGAGAAATAGCCGCGGCCAATTTTTTTAAGGTGACAGGTTTTTTTCCGACAGTTTTACTGTACTATAAATATTAAATAAACTTTAGCCAAAACATTTTTTTTAATTATACCCGTACCACACGTTCACAAACAGAACCTGTAACACACCTGACATGACTTATACTACAAATACTATAGTCGTCTAACAAAATATACCCTTTACGGCACTAAATTACTTGTAATTATTATATTGGTATATTATATCCGGTGGATTTGCTGACTGTCTTATGGGTGGCTCGGTCAGAAATCAAAAGGCGCAAGTTATTGACAAGCACCTTCAAGCCAAAACAAAGAGAGTCGCGAGTGATCGACAACATCCCCTAACGCAGTGCCACTACGCGCAATTATTAACGCAAGTACTACAATTAACTTCAGCTGGCCAGACGAACAATTACCTTACGAGGGTTGAGGTAGTAAAACCCTTGAAGATACAATGATGGTTGAGGATGCCGAAACACCCCGTGAGATAAGCGGAAACGTCATAAATGCTCTCGTTAACGCAAACTCTCGGCTCCACAATGGCAGTACAGAGTTGTTAACCACAACGTATTTATTATTTTTAAATATCTGTAACAGCCAATTAATCTCAAGATTCAACGTTGCAAGTACAAGGTGGCGCACAGCCGACTGATACATTTTAAATCACTGTTAGAGTAGAAATATTTCTTTTAAAACAACGAAACATGGATTTTATAATAACCAAAAACACCAAATTTTATTTTTTAAATATTACATCAGGCAGGTGGCCGCCATCATTGCCGATACATTTATGCAAGCGATTCACACAGCTGTTAAATACCCTATGTAATAACTCTTGATTAATTGTGTTAATTGCATTCTTTAATTCAGCAATTGTTGTAGGGCGATTTTTATTACTAAACATTAACTTGAAAACTTACACTAACTGTTGCGAATAGCAAAGTTTTGTTAGCACTGTCACTTCGACAGAAAAGAAAAATCACAATGTATAGTCGGCTGTGCGGCACCTTGTATAATAATGGTTTCACTTTTCCATTAATTCCTAGTTTTTCTATTTTTTTGTGAAACTTTAATTCACAGAGATCGGTTTTTAATAGTACTAATTTATAATATTTCTCAAAATTAAAAGTGCTAACTAATAAATTGGTAAAAAACTAGTAAACGGAATCCTGTAAGTAGGTAGTGTTTAAAAGATATACTAACTACTTTCCTACATCTTTTCGAAAAGTCCAAAACACGCAAAATATTTTATGCTTTAAAAATAAACTCCTTCAGGTGCTGTTAAATCGGATGTTTTTTACTCCACTATTTGGCTAAGATTCCTATTTTGAATGGTTGCTCATTTGACGACCAATACTCCTAGAGTTGCATTTCTATTCATGTATTATGAAAACTGAATATCGGTTGTGCCTACCAGTGAAGTTTTGAAGGAATATTTTGAATTGGGAAGTGCTAGTTAGCCCGAGTTAGCCCGTTTTACTAATGTTATGTAGACTATGTAAGCAAAATTTACTATGTTGTAAGTTTGCCTTCGCTCTCATTTAATAATTTACAGTTAACAAATTGTTCACTTATAGTATACAACATAATATAACGCGGATGAAAAATTAAATTATTATTCGGCCAATATATTTATTGCAATCTCAGTATGAGATTCTGATGGTAATGGTGAGAATCTACTTAGATGCCCAAGGTGGCACAGCTAGTCTTGCTTGTCTCGGTCGAAATATCGCTTGTCGTAGACAACTTCAAAGTGGATGATAGAAAATCTTCCCAATAAGACTAGCCATTGTTGAAGGAGTTAGTTCACAGGACAATACAAGTTATAAAACAATTTATTAAAAAAAGAAAAATTGGTAGATTTATGACGACCGCAGTGATGAGGAAGAACACCATGCGAAAGTGGTCAAAAGAAACTAAATTACTCAATGATACAGAGACTTACAGTCAAAACCCCAAAGAGACAAGTATTAAAGTATGGATTCCCATCTCGTGTTGTGCATCGCCACATGAAAAATATTGAAGCACCGTATTTTGCGGATAACACAAAGTTAAATAAGGATACAAACTTTGCTAAAATTGGACTTGTTGTTGCACATCTAGACAACAAATTTTTTAGTCACTTACACTGCATGAAACGGTGATATAAATGAATCTATGGGTCCATATTACAGTCATGGTATGGTTTTAAATTCTGATTAGTCAAACGAGTACATGGTAGCCATCTAACCTTCATAAAGAGCTTGGAACGCAAGAAAATCTAAAATTGTCCCTCAAAGTAAGGTATAAAGAGGGGCAGCAGAATCCAACATACTTTTTTTTTAAAATGAAACATCTTAAGCTATGGGGTTCACTTTAAATACAATAATAGATATTTATGTATCAAGAGCAAAAGTGTGTATTTATGACACGCGGTAGGAATTGACCAACCAGTCGAAGCCGACTTAGGCAACATGTCAAGTGCTATAAACACACTTGTTGGTCGTGTTACATACAATATTTTTTACGATCGTAACAGAAATGTATAAAAATGTAGTTCCGTGGAACTTTTTCTATCATACTGTATTAGATATTGTAGGTTATGTTGACATACAAATTTACGAAAAGTGTGTGACTTACGGTTTGATTACACCAATGATAATGTGCAATAAAAATGTAATTTGCATGCTAAAATTAAAAATCTGTAAATGGCTTTACCCAGATCTTCCCTCGTCGACATTGTGACACTAAAGAATTTTAAAATAAACAAAATTATATTTTTCTAAGGTGCTCACCCTGTATATATTTGTCTGAAATTTTCTCGGTTTCATGCCAGGTAGATATACAGGTTGTTCGGATAATAGGGAACCATACATTGATGGTGAGTTCTACGCATTAAAATAATAAAAAAACTTCATATGCAGTATTGTCCGAAAATCGTTATTGGCGTAGATACCGACCCTTAAAGTTTAACTTTTTTTTTAAATTTTTTATTTATTTTTTATAACTGAGTAGATAACTACTTTAAACTTGGTGTACGTGCTCTTTATAGAAATGCTCACAAACAAAAAGAAAAATAATCGATAACATGTATTTTGAACTGGCAGTTAACCTAAAACCATATTTTCTTTTTAGTCATAACTTTTATATCTGAAGACATACCTCCGATCTAGATACGGCATCTTGTAGGGAATAAAAAAATTCAAAATTAATGTACTCTTGTTTGGTATGCGTAACATAAACCGTTTGGTTAGAAATTCTATCTAAAGTTTTAAGGCTTTTCTTTTCAGGGTCATTATCTGATTAGCCTTGATAACAAAAATGCAATTTTTGTTTGTTTGTTGTCGAGTTGTTTACCTGCACTTATTTTTTTTTCAGTTATAAAAATTAAATTAAAATTAAAAAAAAGTTAAACTTTAAGGGTCGGTATCTACCCCAATAACGATTTTCGGACAATACTGCATATGAAGTTTTTTTATTATTTTAATGCGTAGAACTCACCATCAATGTATGGTTCCCTATTATCCGAACACCCTGTATAATGTGTATGCAAAATGTTGTTTTCCTCGGACAAATAGTTTTTGAGTTATGCCGCCAACAGACAGACAGACGCAATTGAGAAAACCTGTTTTTCGTCATCTAAGGACCCTGAAAGTGAAGATCTGAAATCTCGAAAGGCGATTTTTGTCGTTGTTGACATGATCGTGGAAAAAAGGTATTGGCAAGCTTTACTGTATGTCACAATATGAAATTATCTATCACACGTACAAATAATGACGATTATGAAGAACGTCGTCAGGATTTCGATTTCCTAGCATTTATTAGAAATATGGTGACAACATACACTATTTTGGGACGAAGAGCGACGGAAGTTTTAATATATTTAAAGCACGTCATGAAAGTAATAAGTGATTGGTATATGACTACTTCTGCTTATCACCATAAATACAATCAGTTCTTTAATTCGATTTCTTGTACCGAGTAGTAAAATTCCAAAATTGGAACTTCTGTTGTAATCGCCATAAAAATTAGTGTCCTACTTACAAACGTAAAAACTTGCAGAAAATATTAAAAAACCGAAACTTTATTTGGGCATAATGGGTTAAAATGGTAAAAATAAGCTAGATAGGATTAACAAAAAACTTTCACAACCCTGTATCTGCTTCTCCAATTTCTCAATGAATACCAACGCATTATTGCTGAAATCCATTAATGCCTAACATAGGTCAATTCATTAAACAAGAGAATGCTGTTAAATATTAATACCTTTTTGGCGTTTAACAATGTTTACGTCATGTAATTGTTTTGACTACTATCCAATTAGTTCGTAGCATGTAGCTAAATGTTATATTCATGAACTGACTTGCAACCATTCCTTTTGTTGTATTAATAGTGGAATAGAAAGCGTGGATGGGAATATAAATTTGAGATTTTCTAGAAACAAACACAGAAATATTGTCTTCCCGAATAGAACCTTGTTAATTTAAAAAGGCGTTTCAAATTACTGCTAACTGAAGAGCCTCATGAAAGGTTCCGACCAGGTCTGTTTTGATATCAAAGGCGATGTTTGTTAGCTACGAAGCAAATGGCAAGGTGTTTAAAAGATTTGAAATAATTGATTCAAAATATTAAGAGTTCCTCTGTCATCGTCTCATTCTGTAGTCAAACCAAAAATAACACCCTAAATATAAAAATGTATCGTCCTTCTATAAATATTTTTTCTTATAACTTCTATACTTATAACCCAAAATAAAAACAATTTTAACCTTCTAACAAAACTAACCAGACAGGTGTATAAAATAATATCATACGCCAGCATTGGTTATAACTGTGGCAAACGTGAAAATATTTCTAAACAGCCTGTATTATACTGCAATTGTCCTTTTTAAATACAAAAGAAAGAGTTTCGATAACTATTATATTGTTTTCGACAACCTCTAACGATTACGTTATATTTAAGTAATCTTAATGTATTTTTAAAATTTGTTGTATTTAATGTACACAAAGTCAAGCTACTTTCTTTGATTCTAATTTCCGTAGGATTTTATTTAAAGATATCAAGGTCGAGTTTCTCCAACGTATGGGATATAAATTTAAGTGGCTGAGTTTTTATTAGCAGTCGGCTTGTTAAAAAACTTCCAACACACACAACATGCAAATTGTTCATATTGTTACAACAGACAACAGCGTTATCTGCTTGTACGATCTCACCACATAATTCAGAATACAAACATGTTTGTTTATCTCGCTGAAAAAGATTAGTGAAAACCAGTTTAGAAGCAGCTATTGAAAGCAATGAAACCATAAAATGGAAATAAAAGCTTAATCGAATACCAATTAATTAACCAATTAATTTTCTATCAAACTACCCAGCCACGTATATTGTAACCTGAAGCTAAAATTCAATATTAAATACCTTAATTTGTGCCCTGACTATAAAACGGTTTGCAACAACTACTTCATCAGGATGTAATTTCCTCAGCAAAAACGACTGGAATTATTCTAATTATTTAGACTTAGACCACGACACAGATGCAATTATATTGCAATTAAGTTGTTGACGACTCATTGACATAATCGTCCTTGAATTCAAGCTGACAGTGTGAACACATAAATCAACCCATAGATATAGCGCGTTGTAGGTTTACATTCAATTGGAATTTATTTAATTTTTAATTCGAATTCTTAAACTCTTAACAAGGAAAAGCGTAACAAATTTTCAAAGCGTTCCCACTGCAATTTTGTAATTTCCACTTAGAAAGTCATAAGTGGCAACAGAAGAAAAGTTAATAAGAAAGCAACATCTGACACATCCAAATCGTACGCGGTAATTGAGGAAATGGCTGCTGCTGAAAGCTCGCATTTTCGAACAGTATGTATCATCGAAACCGTAATATGCTAATGTAGATAGTACACAATAATAATTATAGATATTTTTTTTAGCAAAATGTAGCTCAAAAAGATTATGGTTCATAGAAAGGCATTCCTTATATACAAAACTACTGGCACACTAATAATTCCACACCGGTGAATGAATATAGAGTACTTTAATTTAATAGTTAGTATACATCCTTTAGAGATTACCTCTGCAATGATTTACATTCAACTGCTAGAATACCAAAATATCTTGAATTGATAAAGAATTAAAGACGGGGGGCATACAACCATATTTATTGATAAAATATTGAAAAACTTTATAAAAATAGAAATGAAAATGCATATTTCATAACAAACATTCGTTCTTAATCAAGTAAATTATAACATTTATTGTTCTTTTCTAAAATGAATTAAAGCTTACTAATCATCGATTATACACAGAAAAGATATTAATAAAAGAGAATTAAAAGAAAACATACTTAATAAAGGGTCTTCATGTTCAGGCTTGTCAAGCCGCGTTTTCCTGGTGTATTCAATTGCACCGGACAGAAGCAGCCTTGCACCGCACAGCGGCCATAAATAACCCCGCGGAAAGGATTGGAGGAAAAGCGCGTACTTCCAATGGTAAAGACCTGATCGTCATGTCAGCAAGAGGTCCGCTTGCAGTCGACAAGAGTCATAAGAATATAACATTCTCTGATGAAGCAATGTCCGAACACGCTCAATTAACGCGATCACTAGGCAATTAACGGCTAGAGGTGTCGAGTCCGAGCTGCAAAGGATCCTCCTCGCCGAGCTATTGCCTTAAGAGAAGGGTTGAGGTTGTAAAATTCTCAGCATTGTAAGAATGAACACAAAAGAGCCGCTAGCGCAGTTGGCCAACGATAATCCACCCTTGAAGACACTATGACCCGTTGGAGCCGGGGGGTCGTAAATCCTTCAGCGTACGCAATGGGGCAAGAGCAAAATACAAACACCATCGGAGTAAGAATCCGGACTATTATTTTCACGAGCATCCACCGAACGCTAACAAGACATCCGCGTGCTTCTTGTGTTGATTGCATTATATGGGTTGAAAGTAATTACATTTTATTAAATTGGTGTTGATATTCACTATGTATTTATTGCTTCTATATGTATGTCAATGTAAGCAACAACTACACCATCGACTGTAATACTCAGCGGCCTGAGGTACTTAAACGTATAATCGTCGCATTTCAAAATTATTCAGAATGATCGCATGTGTTCAGCGAATGTTCATCAAATTTTACCATAAACTTGAACATTCGTGTGTACGCGATGAATTGTGTGGCTACGGCTACGAACCTGATACAAAATTCAAGTCTTCTTAGTGGAAAATGTCAAAAGAAGAAAAGTCAAAGAAAAAGAAAACGCTCACTATTCTTTGACGACGAAGGTGTTGTTCACCATGAGTTCGCTCCATAATGCTAGACGGTGGACAAGGAATACTACTTGTGTGTTTCGAAGAGTACAACTCTGTACAATCCTAGCATGGTCCCAGTTATTTCTTTGAGTTACCAAAATTAAAACTGCCCTTAAAGGAAAACAGATTTATAGACCGGAAGCGGATCGAGGAGAACACTACGAAGCAGCTAAATTTTATTCCAAAACGTAAGTACCTATACAAATTGCTTGGAGACGTGGAAGGAGTAGTTTGAATGGAAGTGAAGCGACGTTGTTCTAGGGTAGTTATTTATTTTCTTTTTATGGGTAAGTTCGAAAAAACTATTTGTTATTTAAATTACTACAGCATGGAAACTTACTATTAAAAAAATATATTAATTCTGTAATCGTTCTTGTGGATATTTTAAAGAAATATGTGCAAAACTCACGATTTAATATAGAGTTGAAAAATGCAAACTGAAGAAACTGCTACTTGGTGTAGACGCATGGATGAATCCGCAGTACACTAATTTGTTCAATTGTATAATTCATCATACTAAATGCGAATGCTAAATATAAAAAAATAGTTCTGGTAGAATTTATGAAATACTAAGTAAAGGCTACGTGATTTTGTTTTGATCATATTAGATACGCATGTGTTTTTAAGTATCAAACACATTTTTACAATTTACATAATTAAATGAAATTTAAACCAATTATTTTTAGTTTTTGGGCTAGTGACTAGGAAAAAATGGTCATAACTCCTTACGTAAATAGCAGTTCCAGTACTGTACACGAATGTACTATCGCAGTACGTAAAACATTAAGGTAAGGGGTGTGAACAGGTCGAAAATCACTTTTACATGTTTATCAAATTCTATACAATTCGTCGTATGTGGTGAGTGCACAGCCAAATAGTATAATTAGTAATTATTGCCGTTAGCTAAAATACAATATAAAAAGAATGTAATACTATAAGTACATATCGAAAACACTGAATTTAATACTCTAAAGCAGCCAAGTCAATTAATAACTGCCTATATAGACAATTTAAAATTCTAATAAGGTTTAGGTATTCAAACTTGACTTATCTGATTGGAATCATTGGATTTAATTTCAATAAATTAAAATGGAATTTAATTTATGACGCATAACGCAATTTTAATTAACTCATATCTTAAGAATTGGGTAAAGTAATATTGAACTGTTATACGTTTTTGTAATATACGTGGACCAAAAATAGCCGATACGCCTCGTTAAACTCAATATCAAAATTGATTGCACATTCGTCGATAGACTCTTATAAGATACATATTTAAATACATAAGTCTAACTTTCGATATGAGAAAATTCAGTAATGAAATGCACTAAATTATTACATTTAAAAAACAACTGATACATTTACAGATGAGCATATGAACCGCTATAAAAGCCTTTCGACAAAAAAAGCTACTGACAAATAATTCTGCTCATCGAATTCTGAAAATTACAGATCTACATGTACAATGTGAATCAAGATTTAGTACTCTGGGCTTAAACTACAATACTTTCTGAGAAAAAATTAAAAGAAAATAAATAAAACTAGAATTTCTCATTCACATTTTTTTTCTTTTAAATAAATATTAGAAATTGTGTAATACGTACTATCGCTTAATGAAATTATCGTAGAAAATTTATTAACTTACCATTCATAGCACGTGCGCTTATTGATAATGAAAAAAACAAATCACTCACCTAATCTGACAATTCCAACTGGTATCTGTAATTAAATAAAGTTAAAGTCAGTTTTAATAGCTTAAATTCTTATAAACACAATTTATAATAATTGCAAAATGGTAATCACATATTTCAAAAATTCTAAAAGGAGTGAAGCAGATAGGTTCACCACTTTCGATTAATCAACTTCTATAGAAACATGAAAGACTGTGCATGTGACCAGCTAGCTGTAGGTGCTTCTTGCTTTTTAACAACTCACTATATTTTGCAGTTGGCTTTATTCGTTTACAATTACTTATAGACTAGATTTAAACTAAACTACTTTCCAAAAATCACTCACAAAAAGTGACTGAATATTACCTTACCACATCTACAGCGCCCGATACTCTAACTAGCATAAATCAGTATAACCTTATGGGCAAAAGTAAAACCTTGATGTGCGCTCCCTTCTACTTAATACTTAGTATATCGTTAAGGTTATGCGAATAAAATCAAAATAATAATAATATATTTTGATACTAATAATTCGCTACTTAGCAATCAATCTAGCACGTAGATTAAGTCATTAGTCTAGTTAATGATGGATATGTTGCAAAGTATATTAATGAGCTAACTACTGACTACTGAGCAAACACTTGATTGCTAAACTGTTGAACTAGACTAGCTTTAGTTTGGGTAATTTATCAATAGTTTGTGGGTACGGCCTGGTCAATCAATTTGTATGACCAATATATTAAGACTTCTCAATAAATTATAGACTTGATGATCTGTGTAAATAGCACAAAACTAATTATTACAAAGAAATGTTTGCGCACACATGTACAAGTTAATTTGTCAATTTTTTTTCTGTATATATACATATAAACCTTTCGGATAAACTGCAGAATCCGAGGCCAATTCCCCTCCCTTTACTTGCTTTCAATATAATTTTAGTTATGGTTACTAGAAAAACATGATTAATAATCATTAATATTAACAATAGCAAGCGAATTGGCCCCTGATTCTGCAATTTTCCCAACCTCTGTTTTCTTAAACATTACAGAATGACTTTACAAACAAGAAAAAAGGTGGCAGTTACGAAGCTATCTGCATATACTTGAAAATGCATTTTCATAAAAACAATCGGCTGAACGAATGTTTTTAATATATATTGTACAGAGTTCTAATATCGTCATTACATGCATTGTTCGATTTCTTAGTTCTGCCTTAACAACGGTTCTGACAGACGTAACAGGGAATGACAACGATCGAGTACATAAACTCTACCCAATTAAATCTTGTTTACAGCGACTTGTTTACACTTTTATTTTTAGAGTCGATAATAATGCAACTACATTGCAACCTGATTATACACCAGAATCGTAAACCAGCGTGTTCCATTTAAAAATGGAATGAACCGACCAGTAAACTTTAAATGTCAGTTATAGCCCGCAATAGAAATTTCAGAATTAAAGCTGTCCTACTAAGCTGCAGAAAGTTTGAGGTTGCAAATAATCATGTCGTAGCAGAAGTATTATTAGAAATGCGTAGTTTTAACCACACTTTTTTGCAATAAAGAGAGTTTGCCGATGTACTATATACATATAAATGACCTTTGTTAAGCCGGAAACAAATACTATAACATTATTAAAATTACAACTGCATGTAATTGAAGAATGCGTTGAATGGGTTGTTGTCTATAGACAGTAAGTTTCTATTGCTTGTATTTCTGCCACTTTCATTGAAACCTAAAAAAGGTAGACGTCTAGCAGTGTTTGAAAAAATCTTAAATTTTCAGGAATAAATTAACTGAAGCTTTTCTTGCAGTTTTCACATGTAATTCATACAATTATTTTATTTTGTCCCACTAATAATTATTATAGGGCTGAACACGATTGCAAATCATTTATTTAACTTTGTTGTGACAAGTAATAATCAATAATAATAAACATAATTAAACCTGCTACAAGCTATATAATCTTGACTGCAAATTTTGCTCCCAATAAGCAATGTAAATACAGGCCACTTCTAATACAACAAGCACAGATATAAAGTACGCTCAAGTAGAGCAGTAGTTCTCAACCTTTTTTTCGTCGTGCTCCTTCTGAGGGTCGACCACATCAGTGTGACTCCCCTCAAAATGTTGCTCATTATTGTATCCACCAGCAATATCTTTTGAAGGTCTTAGTCATATACATTCCTCTTAGGAAACAGAATCTTATTTTAGGACGAGCTGTGTTCACATGATTCAAGGGCCTCTATAAAGGTTTTGTTCTCGGAGCAATGTGCCTAAACAACATACCTTTTATTTTATTTTGAAGCTTATCGCGATCCCTTAAGGGATACTGTGACCCCAATTTTTTCACATTTTTGCTGTGACCCCCACAGTTCCTTCGCGGCCCCGTTGAGAATCACTGGAGTAAAGTATTAATCTGAGAGGTTTATGTGGTACCTATTGTACTTACTGTAAAAGATCTAAATTAATACGATGATCTAGTTACCCATGGATTGTTGTAGCAGTGTTTCTCTAACTTTTTCGATCGAAGCCCTTTTTTGAATTTTGGAAAGTGTTACGTCCCCCCCCCCCTTACTTTTAACTGCCGTCTATTATTTTTAAATGTGTGAACATATTGTTTATTAATAGTACATATTAAAAAAAATCTTAATAATAAATTTTAATCAAATAAAGAAACAATCTCCAAATTTAACCTTTCTATGTACTCAACATTTTATCTTGCCGCCCAGATTGAGAACCACTGGTTTATAGAAATATACAATTAGAACCCCATAATTGTCAAACGAGGATATTTTATAGGCTTCTCAAAATATTTTGCAGTCTATCCGTATTAACTTCTTGAGCACTACTTCAGAAATGGCACTGAAAAATTCTATAATTTCACATAAAGTGGTCTAAGACTGAATCTCCTTTCATCCGATATATTATTTAGTTATTTTCAAGTCTTATATTGATGTTTGGTATTGCGATCCAAGATAGTATGTAACGTTGTTTATACTAGAACATTTGTTTTAATTCCTAGGCAAAGAACCTGACATCTACAGGCATTATATTTTTAGTATGTCAATCATGATTCCTTAGAGGAGGTTTTATTATATATTTATGTGCAATTACCTATAAATAGTATGATCAAATGCTATGAAATAGTTCCTAATTTATGAATGCAACTATAAGTCACTTAAAAATCAAATGTAAGATTTGACATTCTTAGAATAAACGTTGCATTCATAAATTAGGAACTATTCCATAGCCATACTAAATGAAAATCATTTTTGATCATACTTTACATACCATTCCCAAATCAGTTCTCTATGCCTTAGTATTGTGTGCCATTTTCTTGTTTAGATTCCTTTCTCTCTTTGCTTGACGCAGTCCTTCGTTCGAAGATTTGCGAGAGAGTCCTCTTGTGACCTTCCAAAGTGGATTCCAGGTCATTTAGATTCGTCGATCCTTAGCAGGTGTCCTTGTAACGCTTGCTCCTGTATTAAATTTTTATTATACGTAAAATCTATTTAAATTTAATACATCGCCTAATCAAGCGCTGCATCAATTCGACATGTGAACTGGCGATAAGGAATCCCATCCGCGATGCGCAAAGTGGCGCTGAAGAACCGATCGCGTCGTTCCCCACTCCAGTGGAAGCTAGGGCAAGTACCCCGATAACGCGGCAGAAAAGCTATAAAAGAAGACTGCACTACCAGTTCCAGAATCTTGAGATTACCTGTCCTGTCCTGTCCAATCCCTAACCTGAGATTTCTCCTCTCAATTATTCCTCTCCTTTCCTACCTGCGCTTTCCGGTCCGACAGGTTGAACTGTCTAACGGAATAAGCCTGCAGTCCTTACCAGACCAGGCTTCAAGGGATATGACAACTTGAACTGTCAGCCCAAGGAAGTTTAAACTTTCCGTAGCCCATCCGACTAACCGCTTCCAGTCCACACAATTACTAAGCGCAAAAAATAACCTAATTTTATTAAAAATTGAACCTGTAGAAATCGCAACAACTATCCCGTCTGAGAGCGGCCAGAATACAGTAACCACCTCTCAAGAAACTCACCTGGAGGGTCCATTTTAGATGTTTAAAAACGTCTCCCCGGGGTCCTAAGTTCGAGCTCGTGTTCAATGAATTTATTGCCGTCGGGCTGCCAAAACACCGCTTCCCGGCTAAAAAGTGAACGTCTTCCATCTGCACGGTTTTGAGATCACGTTCGCTCCAAGAACGACGCCCAGCCTGCGTAAGGTACCAGCGGTATCCGCTCCAGGAGTTAACCACTAACGCCGGCCCATGGTGACCCGTAAATATCGCTAATTGCACCGGCAAATTACAGTTAAAATCACTGTCAACAACTGCGATCAAGTTGGAAGAAACCAAAGATCTGCTCAGCCCATTTCCCAAAGAATCGGCGTGCGTCCCGGCGGACTGCCCATAGAAGCCCGCAACATGCACCGGTATACTGGGTTGCAGCGCGACCCACGAAACCAGATACCGTTCCCGTAGAACATATTAATTAAATAATGTACAATTCAGTTATCTCTAATTAATCTGTGTATATAACTAAAAACATTATATTTATTTTGGTAATTATCTAGCGGTTTTACTAATCGGATATATATTTGAGTGGACGTATTTCTCCGATTTTGAGCTTAACCCGAAATGTATATGTTGACGCCCTTAGTGAGGGGGTGAAACGCCACATCCTTACCATCGCAAGCTTTTCTTTTGTATTCTTTGGACTATCGCTTCTCTTACCGATATTCTTCACTTCTTCGTAAAGGGCCCACTCTACTGTTGATATTTTTTGCTTCCTCCTTCAATGTCCATCCTTTGGTACAATTTCTGTCATTGTTTGTCCAATATGTTTCTTTTTTTTTGCTGCGACTGATATTCCTATCCTATCAAATCGAATTGAGCGCTCCTATGGTCTTCCTTGCACTCTATGTCAGCATCAGCATTTGAGTTCCCTGTTCAATTCCATCTCTGTTCACCATCATTGCCAGATATTTAAATGTTTCCACTTGTGGTATATGTGTGGTGTCGCTAATTACGACCTCAAAGCTGTATCAAAACTGACTACTAAATATTCCGGTTCCTCTAAGTTCACTTACAACATTTTTCATATTCTATATAAAGCATTTCAACATAAACTTCGCTTAATCGTCAGTGAATCTTAAACTACTCGTAAATAAGAACGTACATATCATCTACAACTACTGTATCAATTGATCCACATGTACGTTTCGAATTTCTCAGTGCCATTTTAACGTAACTATTAAGTAAAATGGGAGACCCAGTCTTCGACCCTTGATTGGTTGTACAGATCTTAATAAGATATAGTTTCTGAATATTTTTTTGGACTTTGCATTTTTCTGTAAAGGGTGAGCAAATTCAAGCAAACTTAGGTCTCAAGGTGCTACCTCAGAGTAGTTCGTGTGTAGTCTTGTTACTCTTCCTCATACAGCTGTCTTCAGAGAGCGACATTGTATCACGACGTGGAATAGTTCGCCTGATTAATATCGATCCAGAGGACTGCAGAAAAAGCTTCCCAACTTCAGCTGGAATTTCTTTGTATGGTTTTCCCCCACAGTTTACTCATTGTGCTTGTCACGCTTAGCCCTCTGTAATTAGTAGGCTGTTTCCGATTTTATTTTTTGAACAGTAACGAGATGAGCTAAAATTTCCATTCTACAGGTAATTTTCCCTGTCATGCATAAGTTGATTAAATATTTCAGTCGGTGAATAAGTGCTAGTTCGCCGCATTTAATCAGTTCAGCTCAACCATGCTTGCTGTCAGAAGCCCCTTCAAATTTTGAGCCCATATTTTACTTAAGTGTTCGTAAAATTCAGAAATTACTTGCTGTGAGAATTTTAGATTGCAATTTCCAGTAGGTGCTTGGGTATTGATATTTTAGGACAGAGGTGAAACAAAACCAGGCTTCTAAAGCTTCTGCGATAATACGCCACTGGTTCAGCTAGTATATCTCCCGGGCCCGATAATTTTCCATTCTTCATTTCTGACATACTTTGCTCTAGCGCTTCCACTTCAATTAGTTAGCAGTCCACATCTTCCTGTATAATCAACCTAGACCTAGGCGGCTTAACTAGGTTTAACAGGCATGGATATAATTAAGTAACCAACATCGGATCTTTCTCTAAGAATTTCAAATTGAAAATCAAAATATGAACAGATGGCCCAGGAAGATGATACGCGCCTCTCAGGCGGCCGGCTCGGGTTCGAATCCCGGAGGCCTCTAGAAGAATGTTAAAAAGTTTTGCTAAATATTTTATCTTTACACAGTGTTTTAATTATTGTAATTTGAAACTGTTAGAATTATTTTATAACTTTTTAAAATAATAATAAAAGAAACGTTAAGATTTTTTTTCGAAATCTATTCATATAAAATTGGTACGAATAAAAATACTTTAGTTTAATTGTAAATCTAACCTCTTGGCTCATATTTAGTTTATTCAATATTATATATTTCTGAAGAAGCTAGCTAAATGCTAATGAAACTTTAAAAAATTGTAAAATATAAATATATCTAATTAAAAATATTAGCTGCTTTAATTTTCCTAATCCATATTGGACCATATGGAAGACAGTTTTTCGAACAAATATAATTTTATTATTTAAATATGTTGTAAATACTTGCTGCTAATACAGTATCAAGTAAATAATATGCAGAAAACAGATTTTATTGTAGTAAATTAATATTTCGGTGCGATAAGACAAATTTCAGTATGTAATTAATTAGGTACATGAATCAACACACGGCGACATTCCCGACTGACTGCATAACCTTTCTTGCTCAGTTTAGTGCTCATACCAATTTTAATGTTCGAACTGTTCGCCTTCTGCTTTACTGTTTAATATGTTCTTCCATCGATACTTCAAAATCTTACCATCTTCAATTTTTTTTACATACGAAGTTGTGTTGCAAACTTTTTTTAAATAAATCTTTATTATTACAAAAAAGTTGAAATGACTTTTTTTACTTAAAGTGAAACACTGTCGTTATACATAGTTAGAATATTTGTTTGTTGCTATTATTGTTACTACACTTATTTATCAAGATACAAATTTCCTGCGGGTGGATTTTTTCTACGAGATCATCTGTCAAACAACACAAACAGAAATTGACTATATCAACTCGAAACGAAAAGTGCGTACACCTGTAAATTTTGTTAAAAATGCAGCTCATTGGAGATATAAATAAAGAAGCCACATATACAAGAAAAAAATGTTTTTGGTTAAACCCTGTGAAGTATGATTTTTTTTCAATTTCGAATACAAGTTAAGATAACAACAGATTTTCAGAAAATTAGAATATTTTAAACTAAAATTTTAAATATATGTATACCTAAATCTAAAAAAGACACATTAAAGCATTACAGGAATTTACATTTTCTACATTTTGAAATGGACATTTTCATCGTTGTTCGAAGACGAAAAAATCTGGTGTGATGCACTCACACAACTTCCTTTTACAGTGTTCTTATAATTAGTCAAAAATTTCATTTTTCATTTTTAGCCATTTGTCAAAAATTTTCAAAAATTACAAATACTACAAAAACGGTACAAAATAGAGCGTTAGTTGAAGAGACAAATTTTCTCTAGAATTTTAAGGTGAATTCAAAAATGTAATAATATACCGGGTGTTTTATTTAAAATAGGAGTTAATAAAAAAAATAGAAAAAAAAAACAAAGGAAACCCACTTTAGAAGTATTCAACTGGAAAATCACCTATTTCACATCAATACACATTAAAAATGTAGTAAAAATGTAAAGTTTAAAAAAAATCGTTAGAGCCGTTTTTGAAAAAATCGAAAAAAACTGAAAAATCACAAGAGTAAACACCTACTTCCGGTTATGCGATTTTCTTCAAAAGCTTGCTGTCTCATCTACATAGTACACAAAACTTATATATGAAGTTTCAACGCCATACCTCTTTTCGTTTTTGAGATATTCTGTTCACAGACACACAGACACACAGACAGACAGACCAATGAAAAAAAATATGTTTTTTTGGGATCAGGGGACTCTAAAACGTGAAGATCTGTTGAAAACTCAATTTCGAATGTTTGGGGTGAATCCAATACTTCCTTTATAGTAAAAGGAAGGAAAAAGTGGTGGAAGACACATGACTCATGCTTGTAACATTCTTCATAAATTTTACAAAAGGATACGTTATTTGTTGAAATTTTAAAGAAAATTATTGTTAACTCAAATTTGAGTTAGACCGACAAATTTTCATAAGAAAATAAAATTTTTGAAATTTTATATTTTTGTTCAGAAAAAAGTGCCAAATTATTTTCATGTAGTATGGATATGGACTAGTTTATAATTTATTAATGCAACTATGTTTATACTTGAATGTCAAACTTGTCATTTAATTTTTAAGTGATTTATAGTTCCATTCATAAATTAGGAACTATTCCATAGCCATACTAGATGAAAATAGTTTTTGATCATATTATCGATACTTGCGTGTATTTCTCCTTAGATAGTTACGGAATATGTAAGCATTTATTCGAATATAATCGTCAAACTGTTCAACTATTTATCACAAATTTTTCTTCAAAGATGAATATTTCTCACAAGGGAATTTTTTTCCAATTTTCGACAAATACATTTTCTATTACGCATTATATTCAACTCGAGCACACGTTGAAGTATTGCTCTTTCAATGATCTAATTCGCCTCAGGATTATCAATCAGCAATTGAAATTGACGACAAAATGTCACGGTACATGGCTATAGTCCCACACCATAACTAATCCCTTTATCACAGCGGTCTATTGGCGCAGCAAATCGCACATCAAAGAGTGCCGAAATGCTTAGATCAGCACCAATTGTGACCATGCAAATCGCGTGAACATTTCAAAAACATTCGCACTAGATTCCCGTGTTCAAGTGATATTCCTCGTTGGTATCACGAACTGGTCAATCTACGAGGTAAACGTGCGATTAAGGTAACGGTCACTCGCCATATACAGAGGCCACACAGGAGTTACGCTTCTGACCAGGAGAGGTTTCTGATTTGGGACACTTCCACGACCTCGGTGAAATGCTCTGAATTTTCGCCACAACTGTAGTTTGCACCTTAATTAGCACGTAAAACATGTTGCAATAGAATTGTGTAAAATATACCCACGTCGTCACCCAGAAAAAGACGTTTACAGACCTACAGGAAACAACAATATGCAAGTGCGCCACAGTTTCGCTTGAAATTACAGAACTTTGAATTGCAACTTTCAAACCTCCTCCTGCAGTTTCAGTGTAAGAGATAGAACTTCGGTTAAATTAGACAAAAAATGCCTGTTTTGAAGTTCAGTTTACGGCCTTATTCAAACATTGAAAAAATCGTAGCTTGCTGGGTTTATAAGAAAAAAAGTCTAACCCCAGAAAGTTTGTGTCTGATATATCCCGCTAAATAACACTCATTTTAAGAAAAAAAAACAAAAGCGATCATTACAAATATACCTACTGGTAATAAGAGTAAACAAGTTCAGTTATAAAATATACCTAAACAATTATAAAATAAATAAACAACTTAAAATTTATTATTTTTAGTGGAAAACTAGAAATGAAGATTTACGTAAATGTTAACCATTTTGCAAACATATTTGTACGATTTGCCAGATCACCTACTGTATTGGGCAAACATTTCTGATCAATATTTTTGGATACACAAAAGTACTCGTTTCCGAAAGTCTTTGAAATTGCCGTATTTCCTCCAATAAGCTAAATTTGATATACATTCTCGCAAAAAAAATAATCTAAAAGACTGACATTTATTTAAGGTGCTGGCTACAAAATAGATCCTTTACTTTCTATCCCATTTTATCAAATCTCGCAATTACATAATTCTTAGCAGATTTCCATTTAATATAACTGCTAATTCTTTCCGGAAGAAATTAAATAACTATTAGCATTTCAAGAGCAACGCTGTATCGACTGCATCTCAAATAAAGCGCAAACACCTTTGATGAAATCAACTATCTTAGTAACAATAGACGAATGCAATTTTTTCTTGTTTTAGAGATTTATTGTGCATCTTTGATTAGCATGTTGAATATAAAAAAATGCTATCCAAATGTATGAAAATGTAATACTGTGGCCAGAAGAAAGAAAAGTTGGCTATCGCAACTTGAAAACAAAAGATGTGTTGACAAATTTAAACAAATTCTGCACCTATTGTTATTTATAAGCCGTTCACGACCTTTTTGGTACAGAGTTGGCTATGATTTTTTTCTTTTCATGTTGGACTAACTGATTCGATGATGTAGCGGATGCAACTTTTTTTTTCTGTCAGTTTTCTTGCCACCACATTGCCAGATTTATTATTTTAATATTCGTAAGAAAATAAATGATTTATCAAATGTGTAAAAATAATTTTAATTTCCATCAAAGGAAAAGTCAAAATGGCCAAAATAATTTTGTTACAACAAAAAATTTCCATTAAACTATGCTACTTCCATTTTAAAAATGACAGACCAAATTTAAAAGAACGCGAGTCGACGTGGAGACTAGAGAATATTCGGCAACAATGTACCTATTCAGAAAATATAACCTTAAACTGAAAACAACCTAACCTAACACAAAAAGTGTCAATTTCCCTGAGGGAATTTAGTTGCAACAGAGGTTCTGCCAACAAAATTACTAGATGGTCATAGCCTCACCTGACCCAAAAAGATCGTGAACGGCTTATATATTGGTAAAAATTTATACAATTAGAGATATAAATAAAGAAGTCAGATTCAAAAAAACACAATCACAAATTTTCCTTTTTGATCCGATAAAGCATGACAAATTTTTTCTACCTTTAAATATATGTTTTATCGGACTTTTTCCACTGTCTAGGGTGCATATCACACGACGTTTCGGAATTTTTTGATCTACTCTCGTCTTCAGGTGTTCTTAGTTCGTCCTGAGAAGGACTGGTATTGTACGTTTTTATACGTTATAAGTTAATATCTCTAATAGCAAAGAGTATATAATAAATTGTATACTCCTGCTAATAGGTTAAGACAGATTGCTACGTAGCGTAGGACTGTAACCAAAATAAGGAGAGAAGTAGGAGAGATGTTCTTTAATCTAGAACGGTCTTATAAGATTACAAAATCGACTGTTTCTTCTTTGGCACAAAATTGATCAGTACTTCCAAAAGCAAAACGAAGAATATTTAGAAAAAACATAAAATATTTCACCATTCAAATTACATACAATTAATGGCTAAGGATGAAAAAATATTTGATGGTTTTGAGGTGCATTGTTTTTAAGTGTTAATTACTACGTTTGCCATTTCTGCAATGTTTTAAGCCCTGAAGTGTAATATAATCTTGACAAATGTGATAGGGGTTGACTTGAGGTCCCTTGTGTCGGGGACCCGAACGACACGTGTAATCAATGCACCGTATCGAAGGGGCTCGGTTAGAAATGGAATTCGGAATAAAGAGAACGCTCAGTAGTGTGATAGGGGCTAGATGTGTATCGTGAAAGTGGGCTGTTTTACGTAGTTAGTTCCTGGCGCAAGCAATTCTGCGAGTATGCGAACCAATAGTTATTCATAACGTTTTAAGTTTCACTAATGCGAGGCGAAGCTGAGAGCGCCGCCATGCGTATCCATAGGTAGTGAATTAAATTAGAGTAGAATGTACGTACTTTCGTAGTCATTTGAATGATGCTTGGTAGCTTTTTTGGCAATTACTGCAGCCGGCAGATACCAGAGGTTTTTGTTCGTGCTTGTCGATTATGTAATAATCGAAGATATGGATCCTGTAAGGTAAAATCCGAAAGTACGAGGATTTGCACAGTTATCCGCGGAAGCATGATAAGTTCCGCAGTATTAATGTAAGCCCGTGGAAGCACGTAGTTGCGCTATAGCCTAGCAAGATTTACGCTAATTACTTGACTGTGAAAGACCAATAGCCTCTGGGTTTTTACCGACTCTATACAGGATGGAACAATAGTTAATCTAGTGGATTACTATTGGGTAGTACTAGGGAAAAGTATCGACAGCTAACCCAACCAGTGCAGACAGTGATGAGGTGCCCAAAGGGTTGATGCTGGCTGATGTAAGGCCAAGTGTTGTAATGTCACTGCCGGAAGTACGGAGGGGCCAGGGGGACAGCCACCCCCGGCGAGTACAATTATTATTATCGATGAGATTTACAGATCAGTAAGTTTGTGTTCTTTTACAGTGAATCGCCTGCCTCCATTAGTGAGCTAAGGAAGGCCCACACCTGCAGTGTTTGCACCCCGTTGCCGCCTTGTGGTGAGCTGCATCCACCACTTTGATATAAATCCAAAGTATCGAAATCTGAATTTTATTATAACAAACAAAAACGCGTCGAAGACAATTGTACACAAAAGCAAACTAACAAACATATATGTTCAGAAAAATATAAGACTAAAAAAATCAGGTGTGGACTTTCTTTTACTGCTTGTAAAAATTGAATTTTGAGATTTTTTCAAAAACTATACTAACAAAAACTTTTTTAACGAAAGGTATTACGTAATATATAATAGGGTTTAAAAAATATTTCCCTTATTATTAATTTTTTGACTGAGAATTTTTTTCTAACAGCATAGTTTTGCATTTTTTTCAAAAACGGTATTTCTTACAAAAACAACATTTAAACAAAAGTTATACATAACTGACAATATATGATTTTGTTCTATAAAATTTAATATTTATAAAACAATTATAAAATTTCTCCGAAAAACGGAAAAAAGACATAACTGCCGATGCCGGTTACTCGAGTTTAACAAACAATCACTGATTTCCGAATTTGTATTCGAAACGAGGATATACATTTTGAGGCCGATCGATTAAACCGTCTGGTCTGTAGAAAGGACACAGACAGACACGTACAGACTGACAAACACCACTTCGAAAACCACTGCAGTTCGAAAAAATTCACGATTGCTATACTATATTTTATAAAGTAAAAGAAAGTAAAATTGATATCAAACATAGTAACGAAATTAGTTAATTTATAGTACAGCACGCTCATATTGATTACATAGAATGTCATTAATTTTATAGTAAATCCTACTAATATTCACAATTTTATAATAATTTTAAGATAAGTTTGTAGTATTTCATATTTTTAATAATATCATATTTCAATATAATAGATAATACCATAATAAGTAATTGTACTGATATATAAACTAAACTGACTCTGCAGTATTTTCTAACTTCAATAGCTTCGTAGTAGTTTATAATAATTTCCAACAATTTCAGAGAGCACTTGATAATAACTGCAATAATTCTACAACATTTCTTGATAGTTTTGCAAATTTCATAATTTTGGAATTAGTTTTATAGCATTATGTAATAATTATTTACATGCATATTGCTCTAATATTTTGACTAGAGGGGGCGCCTCGTTATGATGTAGCCAAATAACGACAGAAACAGTAGTAGAAATAATATATACGTGTAAATACTGGAAAGTGGTAAAACACAGTAAAAGGTGAAGCAGAACAGTTTGAACATTAAAATCGGCTTGAACACTAAAATTAGCAAAAATATGTATATAGCGCGTTGAGAATGTTGTCACATGTTGATGCAGGTAACAAATTAATTAACTACGAACATTTATTTCATTTTACCAGAGTATTAATTTACTATTCAAATATGTTTTATTGTTTATTTGATACTATACATGGAAAGCAAACAATATATAAAATGCAGTCACTTTATTGAAAAGGTTCATCGTCTTCCTCTAAATACCTAACAACATGTACATATTTACAACATATTTAAATAAGTTTCTTTCCTGGAACTCTTAATTTCACCATCAATGATAACTCTGTGGAGTTTTGTTAGCGTTTCTGACCCTTTTGATTCATGCTTTCCCCTAGCATTTCTGGGATTTGTGATTCGGTAGTTGAGCCTCTCAAAGTAATGGATAGTAGGCTTTTAAATAGAATCACCGGGGGTATTCACTATGACATATTTAAAGCTTTCTTTTATGACTTTAAATTAATTCAGTTAACTTCGTCCTCCGAAATAAATTAATACTTTTTCAAGATTTCTTTAAAAGTACTACTAATGCATTCGGGTGCTACCTACTGGGATTCTTCAATACGAAAAAAAGATGACACATTTGAAGGGATTTCATGTACACTTGTTTCTGTGTTACGCTGCAAATATTTCAATGTTTCTACATATTAATTTACTGATTGTTGTTCAAACACAGAACACCACGATAATCAAAAACACTTATTCTCGCTCTCTTGTTCTGTTTTAACCCCAACGTTTCGACATAACCATATCATATAGTTCTTTAAATATATTGGTTTTATTTAGTTTCTTTTGGTATTCTGAATTTCGATTGTTTCTACTTTTAATATCATTATAAGACTGAAACAAAGCTATAATACTCAGACAGTCCTTTTATCTAAGCATTAATCATGTGCTGACAAAATTTAACATAGGGATTATGACCTGGTTGAACACACTGTCAGCTATTTCTCAGTCTACCTTTCAATTCCTATTATGTTTCATTAGATTTAAATTGCTATATTAATACATTTAAATCGGTCGATCCATCAACTCGCCCACATAGTTACTCCACCTGACGATGCAAGGTTGGTCCAGAGTTATAGTTGCAACTTCCCACAGATCATTTCTATTTCGCAAATACAAGATAGTGATATAACTTTAATATATCTATTTACAAAACTCATAAAACTTTTAAGGAGAGCTTTAGTTCATGCTGTTTCTTTTACAATTTACAATTATATAACAGATTTTAAATTGTTGTACAGACTTCCATCAACTCCGCCTTTTTGCCTTTATGACTTGTTCACATTGTACAATGCATATTATGGTGAGGCACTAACACCCCATGAAGGAGCTTGGCCTGCAAGCATATTAGCCTGTATAAAACAATAATGTAATTTAAAGTTTGCAAAATTTGCAGTAAGAGTAAAATAGCTAAAGGGCAGATGGGTAAAAAGATAAGAATTTGTTAAAGAAGTTAGAACTAAAAGCTACATTACTACTTTTATCATAAACTTTCTATCGAGTTTAAGGCCACTGTCGGGCTACAAAAAATGACCTTTCAAGTGTCCGAGTTAAATTTTGGTCAAGCAGGTGGTAAAAAGGTGTGTATTGCCTACACTAGTCATTGAGCAAAATAACGAATAAAACTTAAATATGATTTAGTTAAAAAAACAATTTTAATGCATTTGTGACAACTTATCGAAGTTTTGTATTCAAAAGTGAATGCTCTAAAATTGCTTTCAAATTAAAAGCTTCTGCTGATAAGCTACGTATTTAAAAACCCACCTGGCCTTATTTAATTTTACATTTTATCTAAATTACTGAAATTTGACGAAAACATTTACAGCAAGTTTAATTAGGCTATATTTTATAAGTATAAATACTCAGAATTGTTAACTTCACTTAAAAATAATTAGCTTTCAAGTAATAGTAACCTAGAACACCATTTTTATAATTCTGATATTTTTATTCTGTTAGCTACTCTTAGTCAATTCCAATAACATGAAACGTAAAATTAAAGGAAAAATGTGATGTTATGAAAATTCATAATAAACTTTGTTTGGGATTACCCTGGTATTTTTCAGGAACTAAAAATTGCTCAATGCGAATGACGTATGTTGAAAACCGGCACACAGCCATAAAATAAATAAAATGCAGATCCTTAATGTTGTAATGAAAAGTATTAAAAATAGCATGGGCAGAAAACTGGTTTCATTGCAACTTTCACGAAACAATCCGATATTTACAGCGAAAACAAATTTAGCTGCAATCAAGATGCCCATAAATAAATATTAACACCATTTCTTACACAACACGTTTTCTTAAGTGATGTCAATTATAGTGCAAAATCACTTCAGGAACATTCTACCACAGGCTAATAGACAGCTTAGAAATACAAGTTAAAGAATTAGAAACTATTTTTAAATTTCAACTATTTTATTGAAAAAAAAATGAACCGTAAACACTACATAAACAAACTATTGAGAAGTTTGACAATTTTAGAATATTTTTAGTTATAAATGCAAGAACAAAAAACGATTTTTCTATCGATTTTCGCGCAAGCCAATTTATAATCATAATTAAAACGGGAATTAGGAAATGTGTTTTATTCATGATAATAGGAAATGTCCAAATTCATACGTGAAATTATAGCAATACTTTCTTTTGGTGCTTAAAGCACACTATACGTGGTAAATCTGTCTAGAGGCATTGATGAAGAACAAAAGTATCTAAAATATGTTAATACGAAGCAGTGCTTTTGTGCACCCGAAAAGAATCTATCTTAAAGTGATTAACAAACAAATTACAGCAACGTCTCCGAACCCACGCAGGTGTCTAGAGTTGTAGCTGTGCCCACACAGAAAAATAACTTTCTTGTTAAAAAGGTATTACACAAAGTCGGTAGAAATTGAGAGTACTTTACAGTTGTGTTCCCTTTCGCCATCTTCGAGAAATACTTAGCAACTTTTAAAATATTGTTGCATCATTTCATAGTAGGCTTGATTGCAAAATATGTTGAATACGAATTTTGGCAACTCGAATGGGTGAATATCTGCACACAGATAAAGAATTGACATACAAATTTTGTTTGCGTATAATGCTTTCTATAAACCAATATTAACAAAGACAGAACAAATTAACGTCTTTTTTCTTTGTTATTTTTTCCTGTCCTTAAATAGTTAAAACAGGGAACATTTAGTACACTACATTCTAAGACAAGCCATTCGAAGTAACTACCTAATCGTATAGCCTTCAGGAGAAGCACATAAACATATATTTTCCAAGGAGTAACTGTATATGTTTCTCATTTAGATCTTTACACGCCTAAACAGAGGGCCTCAGAATAACTTCAATAAAGTTGCACCAAACTACTTGAAAGTAGCTGTAACACCTACATTGTATGAAGCATTCACGCTACAGTTACCTATTAAAATACGACGTTGCTCTAAACTGGAGAGCGGAGTAATTTGCTCGACCTCTAGAATCTACCACACAAAGCTTTATTTAAATAGGTACGCAATTTTGTAAAAATTCTATTACGCACACAAAATGAATATAGAACGAGCCAGACAACATTGTTGTATTAAAATGCATAGATAAAATATTTTCTAGAATAAATACAAAGCCAATTGTAAGAAGTTAAGCACAATCTCTATTCAAATTATTGTAGAACTAGAAGGGGTGACATACGTTCCACACTCCATCATCTTCAGGAATAAATTGGCATATTCCTTGAATAATCGTGTTTGTAGTCAAAAAAATACTTGTTTACTGCTTAAATATTATATTACCTATACATTATATAAATATCAACTAAACATATGTTTGTAATATTATAATTTAGAATTATCAACGTTCTAAAAAGCCCTTCTGAATGTTTTGTGCGGACATTGTATTGTAATACCTATAAATCAAGCAAACATTTTTGTGATAGAAAAGAACTCTTAGTAAAAATACGTCCAGTTTTCAATGTTAAATAGTAATCATACGACTGTGACAGTTCTGCTTTTTTCTCTTCATGCTAAGTTCATGGGAAGAATGTTGCATTAACGCTCGGCGGGACACAAAACGGAATGTAGAACGCATACGTGAAATGTGATATGCCCACGCTTTAGTTAGCACATTTTATTAAATTACTAAGTTTTAAGACGTTATATCTGCATTTATTCAGGACTTGGCTATGCCAACGCTGGTTTATGAGCAAAAATGAATCATTTTTAAACGTATTCGTACTTGGATAAATGCTGCTATTACGCCTACAAATCCGCAACTCATTTATTATAATTCACCACCTACAAAAACGCCGAGATTCAAACTAACAACACCGCGAAACAAACATTACGAAGTATTTTTCAAAGTAAATAAATAAACAAAATCTAAATATAATCAAATATAAATAGTTAAAACAGACATTTATATCCAAAACTCCCGCGTGGTCATATAATCCCCTTGAATGGTTTTTCGCACCACAATGCTAGTTTGAATCCTTTTGAATTCACAAATATGTAAACAATAACCGTAAAATGTTCCTGACTGAACAATCACTTTATACAACGCCTCTTACGCCTGATAAGGACCCTCAAGGAAATTAACTCAATAACCGTTATCTATAAAATTTGTTTGATTGTTTGGTTGTTTATATCAGCTTACTACTTCATAATTCACAAGAAATTAATGGTACAAAACTGTGCGGGTGCATAGAAATATTGTTAATAGCTCATTAGCAGCTCAATCCGATTGCCTTGAAAAATCAGTTACATGTAAGATATATTGTCGTAAACCTTTCAAACCGTAATCATTACTGAGGTGAATTGTGTGCAATATTCTTAGGTTTATATTCTTTAATTCTTTTCAATCTAATGTTGTAAACGGTAAACGAGATAGCGTGTATTGGAAAACAAGTGCCCCCTAAATACAGTAGGCTAACACTGTATATAAACACTATTAAATTCTGATAAATATAAATAGTAAAATATCGTTTTGTTGTGACGCATCATGTAGGTGTAGGTAGTTGTTGGTTAATGACCTATTAACTATAACCATTATCATGGCATTCAAAAGTAATACTGAAACCCCCGACCGATAAAACAAAAACAACGTCGATGAACTCAAATACATCGACTCTCATCTGCTACCATTTGCTGGGATCATTGTCCCGATAGGGGGCGAGAAGACGAATTGTGAGTCCTCGCAATATCTACTTTTTTGAGTAGCCTAATTGAAAGTAAGAAAGTTTTTGTGCAATATCAATAACAATAACAATAGCAAATTAAATACGCAACGGTTAGCTGCCGAAATATTGGTAGTTGTTACATATCAATATGATGCTTGGACAGATTATGTTAACGACCGAATCGAATGACACGCGAGTTCGAAACTAGCTAGACGACTTACATACACGGGGCTACCACAAGCCGTAAACCGAATGAACGACTGGAATGATATGAGGGAATGAACCGACGAAATATATGCTGGCGCTTCCGTGTCCCTCTTGATATAGCTTCTCCAATTGCGTAAGTGGAAGGTTGTTTGTTGCTCTTCGATGGCCGGATAGACCCGGGGTTTTCTCGAAAGTGCAATTAGCCCTTGTGCTGCCGAAGATTTTTATTACCCTTCTGGTGCAACTGGAAGTCTTCTCGGCCAAAATGTTAGGTCACTTTTGCCAGACGGCTTGTGTAGCCCAATGGCTTCATTGCTTAAATCCTCATCTGTGGATGTTCAATGGGATTCTAGCGCAGCCGCTTCTTGTTTCCCAAAAGGGTTGAACGACTACCTACTGTTTGCTCCGGATCCTACAATTTGCAGACGTCATTAGGTTGTCGAGATATGAGTTTTAAATTGAGTACTTTTTAAACTCGAATTACTCAGGTTACGACATTATTCACTTAACTGCGCGTAGCGTAACATCCAAAATTAGTTACCCGCTGCTTTAGGCTGCCTTTTGAACCGAAGTTTTTACTTTTTATAATTCCCTGTGCTGCTTGTATAGGCCTTATGCGGGGCGATTAGTGGACGTTACACGTAGCCATACATCCACTACACTGACATGCTATAGACATTTGACGTCAAGAACTAAGAAGATGCAAAACATATAATATGCAGTTTCAACACGACACGACGGTGCCATGGTCTTTTAAGCTATAAAAGAAAATAAAAAGTATTACTAGAATCATATTGCAGTGCATAATGGTATTGCATTGTTAGGTTGCACCAATTAAATGCTATTATTTTTTAGTTGTCCTAATTAAGTTTTTTCTGTAAACCAGTTCTTGAAATTATACTGGCTTATATTAGATTCACAACAAATAAATTCAATACGTTTGTTGAACTTAATAACCCTCTGTGTAAAACTCGGCTCGAATTGTGTCATCATCATCAAACATACATTCTCATACACTGCTAGATATAGGCAACCCCTTGGCGTTTCCATCTTCTGTTTTATGCAACTTGTTGCCACTGCCCTACCACTCCCTTAATATCGTCTGACCATCTTGTAGGTGGTCTTGCTCTATTTCTGTTTGAATCACGTGCTTTCCACTGCATCATTCTTAATGTTCATCTCTCATCGGTCATGCTTGCCACGTGTCTTGTTCAATTCCATTTTAGTCTGGCTATTATTTCTATTACATAGGGTACTTGAGTTTGTTGCCTTATCCATTCGTTTGTGTTTCTATCTACCAGATGTATTTCTGGCATTGCTCGCTCCATACTTCTTTGGGCCACTTTTAACTTTCTTGCCGTTTTCTATGTCAGAGTAAGGGTTTTCGCACCCTCGTCATGACTGGCATCATACATTGTTCTCATTGTGTTTTTAAGTATATAGCTCAGCCTTCCAAACACCGCCCATGCCAAGCTAATACGTTCGTCTATCTCGCATATTTGGTTATCTCGGAATATTTTGATTTGGTGTTCCAGATAGTTATATTTTTCCTCTAATTCTATAGTATCGTCTCCTATTTCCATATATGTTCACTTAATAACAAGTAATTATTTTTGTTTTTGTACATTGATTTTAAGTCCAATTTGTTCTAACACATTGTTAAGCTGATGTAGCATTTCGTTCGTTTCTCCTAGGTTTCTGATATCAGTATTATATCACGGCCATTGTCATTAAGTAAAAAACGACTTCCGGGATTGGACCGTGTCACTATTGAGGTCGAAGAACTCAACGTTTCGTCCACTTTCGTAATGCCCCTTACGAATATTTCGCCATCTATGTTTAAACCTTTTGTATCCCCTATCAGTTTTTTGAAGATGGCTGCTCTAAACAATGTAAGAAGCGAGATCGTATCGCATTGTCTCACAGCACTCTCTAATTTGATCGCATTTGTGTGTTCATGTAATTAACTTTTGCGGTGACATTGTTGTATCCCTATTCTATGATTCTAGCATATCTATAGTCGTTACGACATTCATTTAATGCATTTAATTTCGTACATTACTTCAAAACTACAGATTATTCGAGTTAAACAGGTTACAATGTTAATAAAATACTGTTGTAATTGTAAGAAGCTTGTTAATTTCATATTTTATTTTAAAAATGGGGATTTGATATTCTAGTAAATTAGTAATCACAATCCTCCAATTCGCCTGCTTCTGAATATTTTAAAAAATTAGCTGTGTTATGAGATGTTTTAACAACGGACATTTTCTACTGCCTCTGGTGTATTTCACATGAACCTTCAGGAGATTTAATCTACATAAATGACATCAGGTAAACACTAGTTGACCAGAATAGATCTAACACTGCATTTTGTATGTACTTTCAGGCACTTGTATCTCGATCTGAAGCTTTCGGATTATTATTAAGTTGCAAATACTAGCAAATACTTTAATCGCTAGTTTACACACATTTGACTGAAGAATCTTTAAAAATATTAATTCGATAACAAGATCTTGGAAATTATAACGATGAACAAAATATGTAACGACAGTGAAAGTGAAAGTCATACTAAAGAATAGAAATTATTAAACATTTATTTTGTTGTTACAAAAAAAAACCTGTAGTGTAACTCTACCCTTACTTAATTATAAAAAACAAACTGTAACTAGTACTTTTAATTGTCGCAGTTATAAATTTAAAAAATCGCCATTTGGTCAATACTTGTTAAATTCCTGTTTAATTTTGTAAAAAAATAAACCGGTAGTTTGCGTTCTATTTTACTCAAACTTTCCATATTATGGAACAAACACATAATTAAATAATGTTGCTCATTTTATTGTGTAAATTGGCAGCATTATAATGTCAATTTAAAATAATGTAAGTGCATAGTGTAACACTTACATTCACTTTTAAAATCATATTATTGAATTTTTATGATTCACAATTTCTACTCTCATTAAACTGATATTTATAATGCCATGCTGCCTTGCAGTAACACGCAGTTTCCCTAAGTCATATGAAACAAAAAATCGGCCATAAGAGAAATTACTATGCCGTAATCAAGCTCTACATGAAAAACACATCCGTTTTTGCTTAGGCCAACTCGGGCCAACTTCAGACGAAGGTCAGTCACCCTTCGCAGTTATTCTGAATTTTTGAGCGATTTAAAGCACTAATTGCGAAAAAAGTAAAGCGATAGCTGCGGTATGCAACTTTCCAACACGCCAGCAGTTTTTCTCGACAAATTCAATTAAGACAAAAATTATTCAACGTAATCAACCTGATACAAAACACATTTCATTTTAATAAACCTGTCTCAATTAAGCCATACGAATTTCTTGCTATACACAGTTGTCCAATGTCTTTCTTTTTAATTATCCACACTAGTTGCACGCATATTAGCTTAGTTATATTCTGAGCTGCCTAATAGAAGTGACAGTTTGATGTTACCAACATTAGTCTTCGAGTATTCCACATGCATTTAACTGTATTGATATTGTGTGATCCATTTGTACTCGTTATTTCTATATTATCAAATAAAATCCTCTCTTATTTTATTTTAATAAATGATTACTTTTTAAGTTACCGCATTCTAATAATGCTATCTATCACAAAAGCATAAAGAAGTAATCACACTTTATGAACAACTTTTGTTTTGTTAACACAAACTTTCTAAAACTATACCACCGCCTTTATAATAATTTATGTTAAACATTAAAATTCACCACTTCAGGAGGTCATACATTAAGAACTATACTAATAACCAATAAAAACTATCGTAAGAAAACAATTTTTTAATACGGGCAAATATTTGTACCAGAAGAATCTCCTATATACTTAGGTACATATTTTTCATTCCATATTTTATATTTAGTAACTAAATAAATTTGGATACCTTCAAACGTTTTCGTTTCGGAATTATTGGTTATAATTTTGTTTTTAATTAATTTATTGGCCACGCCAATAGTTTTATACATTTTTCTCCACAGAGGAGCATTGTGGCAAATAATTAATTTCCCAGATTTATTAAGAGTAAATATCTTTTCAACCCACCACGTAGGTGGCCTTACTCTAGTTAAAATGAGTTCCGCATTTTTAAACTTGGATCGCAAATAAAAAAGATACTAGTGAGAGCGCCTTTAATAAAGCAAGCGCATTACAAGAAAGCTATTGTTTAAAGATAGAGAAAAATATCTTAATGTTTCACTGAAACAATAAAAGGGAGCACACAGGAAACAAATATCATAGTCGTTAGGATTCGAACTTGCTCTCCCAGGGTAAATCCAGTTGTTAATCAGACGTTTTTATCCGCTATACAACGAGCTTGCTTATCGGTGTAGTATGAAGGGCGCGGTGACGACAAGACCGATCTTGAATAAACTGCACCCGATTGGTGCCGATGGAAACGTGCACAGCCGTAAGCATTATTAGTTAATTATCAAAATGGAACGAAACAGGCAATTTTACATTTTAATTTTAATATTTTTATTGAAAATGGGCTCAAATTAAGTGATTATTAAAATTATACCAAATTGTTGAGAAAAAATTCCATACACTTTGTGTGATGATGCACCTTACGGAAGATAAAAGGTTGGATATTTTTTAATAATTTTCCAATTTCCATTCGCTCCCTTTAAATTTGATATCCGATTATTTGTATATGATTGCAGCCATTTTCATAATAATTGTAAGAGCTGAAGTTTCTACAGAAAGTCATACTGGCAGTTTATTACCATCTTTTACTTTCTCCACAGTTACAAACTTAAATTTCGTAATACCTTCTCATGATTTTCAGGTGTTTTTACCGTATACATTCCACTTTTAAATTTTGAAGAAAATCTGTTGATTTAACGGAAATCTGTTCATTGCTAGAGAAACTGTATGTACCCAAAATAAGTGATGCCTGCTACTGGACCCAGTTTATACCCGATTTTGTGCAGAAATACCAAATATTGAGGTTTTTAACGCATAATACAAATAGTTCGTTACGGGCAAAAGGCTATTTACTTCGAAGTTTAACTACTTTACAGTTTATTTGAATTGTCCGCGGCGTGATTTTCATTTGATCGTCCTGTCGCGGCAGCCGCTGCTATTTTCCACCCTCGTTGTTGACGAATTCCCAAGCATTTGACTCCGATAGCTATTGGTGCAAATTCTTGTCTTTATCATTAAAAAAGTGCAGGTGTTTATTTTAGCTGCTCTTTCATCCTCGCTGAATCGTCTAAACTTTCGGAATATTTCCAGCTGTGTTGTATCCATACAGTTACCCCGTTAGCTGTAGTACTGGCCAATTTACTGACCTCTGTTTCCTTTGGTGGTTCTGGAATTATAACCGCACGCCCCTCCCTTCTCCTCTGAGGACGGGCATTTATTACGAGCCGATGCCCAAGGATCCGTTAAGGCTCCATGGAGAAACAGCTAGTTCGTCATGCACGTAATTTTTAACTTGTAGAAAGTACTACCACTTATCAAGGGGGATTCCGCAAATTCTGTCGGGTTTTATGTTGGGCCTAGTGCCAACGTTTTCGACTGGGATCCTTAAGATTTCTCGAACGTCATCTTTGCTGTTCTAATTTTCTAATTTGTTTTGTTATCGTACGTTGCTTTCTGGATTGTGCCGTTGCACCAATCGAAGCTTTATTTGCTCTGGTGTTAGTATTCATTTTGAATGTTAAACAATCTAGGTTTATCTTGCGTTTGTAATTATAAATTTATACTTTTTATTGTGTTCACGATTCTGCTAGCCACTTTATGTTGGAGAATCTGGGATATTAAATATAGTAGTTTGACTTTAAACGTTTTAAAGTTGTTAAAACTAACTGCATTGTATTTATATATCGTTGACTATTATATTTCTTATTATTAATATGAATGTTTTAGTGGCTGCATACTGATTCATTACCTGGCCGTTATTTTATATATGTGGGAGTATTGTGATTTTAGTCAAGCCTTGAATTAATACGTTCTCCTTTGTATCTGACCATAGTTGTTTCATTAAAGACTATTTGGCGCCCCTTTTGTAATGACTGATAAACTTTAATCTTTCGTAACGAACGCATGCCGTCTTCACTGTAGCTGGTCGGCCCACAAATGTGCTCACGTAGTGACCATGGTTTGAATATTATTTCAGCAAAAATGTTGGTATTAAGTGTAATATTCGTCTGTACACCTAAAATATAGCCCATAATTGTATGGTATCTAACATATCATGAAAGTGATACTTCCCAGAAGCATTTTGGGAAAATTTGTAAAGAATAGCAATGTCATAAAGGAGGCAATAAATATTAAAATTTAAAATTTCATAAGTAATTACTGTCGTTTGCTACATTTCTTTTTTATATCAGTATTTAATATTTGTATGCAAAACAGCAATTTTATACATATAAAATTGTTAAAGATCGATAAGAGGTACACCGATATTAAAAATGTTTATTCGTTTAAATAAGCAAAATATTGTTTTATTTAATCTGTAAAATTTTATTGATGGGTAAACAATCCTTGTTTGAAAAATTGTTCAGAACTGCTGAGTTAACCTCTTTTCCTGAATCATAGCATCTCACGGTCAATTGTGTATTTGTATTTTAATACATGCAATTTTAAGGTATATTAGCAACGTATAAAATCTATATACAAGACAGACGATGTGTTTAATATACGTATTTTACACAGCGACGAAAGAAGATGTTGAAAAGCAATTGCTTCTGATGATTTTATCACGATCAAGGGGTTTTAACTCCCTACGAATCATTTTTCCACCCCTGTTCATATATATTTTTTAATAATTTTTACGTAGAGAACATGATGTTTTTCACAAAAACTAATAAAACTAAATATGAAGTCATTTCTAATTAACTGCCAGACATTATTTTCCAATTTATCTAAAAGTGAGCTGATCATGAGAGAATGTTTTTCACCTGTATACGTTAAACCATAGAAGCGCAGTAAATCTATTGTTGTGTATAAACCGATTTACACGGGTTTCAGTCAAGCACGGTTTCAGAATTTATTAGACTACAATAAAAATTGTTGATGATGCAAGGACAAATTAATGCGAAAAATATCCTTCATGGTGTACCTTGCTCCACTCAGCCTTTCTTCTTACGCAAGTCATACTTAAAATAAAACACTTTTAGTACAACGTGTTCGATGTAAAAAAACATGCTAATAAATGTTGATTTTATACTCAAAAGGTTCAGTTTCGTTCCTGAAATAGGTAACTGTATATTCAAAAAGTGCATTGCTTTAAAAGCGTTTAAGTTCGAATAGAGACGCTAAATAGCGCCCTCAGACCATCAAACTTTTAAAGAAAATGTGGAGAAAGTAGGTATATCGAATGTAATTCGCTAACCGTTATTATAGGCATTAATCGCGCGATTAAGCCGCAGTTAACAATTACATTATCCACCGCCATCAGTTCACAACGCATAATTTTGTTATCACCCATGTCTTACTTACGGCGGTTCCGTAAACTTTTGTATTACAACATATTTATACTCGGCACAGCCGCGGTAAGCCTTCGATATTACTGTTATTAAAGCCACAGTATGGTAATTCAAATCGGCACCAACATTATTTCTTCTTAAGACTACATCAGTGAGCTAACAGAATCTGTGTAGGATGCATTTCCGTGTAAGAGAGGATAGCAGACAAGATCTTTTCTCATCAATAATGACTTTTTAAAAAATTGGAGCTGGAGCTTTTTGGAAGTAAAAAATTAAAAATTTTTATCGCCAGTTACTATTAGAATTATGACTTATCAATTTTAGACCATATGACCTCAGTATACTAATGGTTTTTACACAACCTTAATAAAATATTTTCTGTTCTAGTCTTATTAAGGCCTGTTTACATTATATGTTTTTGCTTATGAGAAATTTCGTGTGAGTTACTTATGACTTGAGTTATGAGTTAAAAAAATATGAGAATATTTGAATGTTTACACTGTTGTGAGAACATTTCTGTAATTTTGACACTTGTGACCTAAATATAACCTAACATCTAACCTAAAAATGTTTTAGCTAGATGCTACACCTAGTCTAGATAAAAATGAATCCAATTTTGACATATACTAAACTTGGTGTATCTTTAACAACCTTGTTGTTTTTGATGATTTTGCATCGACACATTAAAAAATGCAGAATTTTGAGAACAAAAAATAAATCGAAAAGAATATGGATGCGAAAGTGGCTTCAAAGACGAGATTGTGGTCGTAGCATGACCAATTTAGTTTTTACTGAACTTAAAATTGAAGATAAAAAGAGTTTTAAAAATTTTACTAGGATGTCGGTAGAAACGTTTGAAGATCTGCTTGCAAAAGTAGGTCCAAAGATACACCGAAAAGATATTACTTTCAGGGAATGTATTTCACCAAAAACTCGGTACTTTAAAAAACATATGTATAACTATTTGGTATTGGCATGAATTTGTATGTACAATGGTCTTTATTTTCAGGTTGTTGCTAACGTTGAGATATCTTGCTACAGGTGATACTTATAAAAGCTTGCACTACAGCTTCAGGATTTCGGTACCAGCCATATCATTAATTATACCTGAAGTAATACTAGCCATTTATGAAGTATTGCATACTGAATATCTTTCTGTAAGTATAGGTACACAATTTGTCATTAAAAAATATTTCAGACAAATATACATCATTTGTAGGTACCTCAAACTCATCATGAGTGGGAAACAGTTGCATCGCAATTTTACAAACTGTGGAACTTTCCAAACTGTTTAGGAGCCTTAGGTATGATAATAAACATACAATTAACCATATTTTCAATGCTCCTTTGTTTTAGACGGCAAGCATATAGCTTTTAGAGCAAAACAGACTGATGGTTCGTATTATTACAACTACAAAGCATTCCATAGTTTGTATAGTTCTCTTGGCGCTAGTGGATGCTGAATACAATTTTCTTTATGTCGATGTAGGGTGTAATGGCCGCATAAGCGATGGAGGGGTTTTCCGCAACAGTTCCTTGTGTTCTGCTATAGAAAATAATACTTTAAACTTCCCAGCAAATAAAATTTTACCCAACAGCGACATTACAGTATCATTTGTTGTAGTTGCTGATGATGCATTTAAATTTACCAACCACGTTATGAACCCTGGGGTCAAAGATCAAACAACATTGAAAAGGTTTTCAACTACAGATTGAGCAGAGCAAGACGGGTAGTTGAAAACCCATTCGGTATATTGGCTAATAGATTTCAAATACTACAAAGAGATATCAATCTAGATGTTGAAAAGGTGCAAAATATTACATTAGCATGTTGTACGTTACATAACTATATTAAACAAAAAGACAGTCAAACATATTTGATAGGCCTCGAAACTGAAAATGTTGAAACATTGACAATAACACCAGGAGCATGGAGAACAAATGTGGCGATCGCTGATTTAGAAAGCATTCCACGTAAATCTGCCAATGAACCATGGCAGTGAAAAGCAATTAAAAAATTTAATTTTTGAATGATTTAATTTATTATAAGCAAAACCTACTGTATATACTGTGCGACTGAAAAAATATGAATTAGAGCAGCAAGAAATGGCAGTATCAACCTTAATAATCTGGTCCCGGCATGCTCTAATTCCTCTTTTTTCAATCGCACAGCATTAAAATATTACAAAATTAAATAATTTCTACAGAAGATCGAATTCTATCGTTACACCCATCCTTGCTTTTGCAATCCACTTTTAATATTGCCCTGTAGATAGCATTGTTTATCTCATGTTTTAAATCGTTTACCTTTCAATATCATCTATTGGACGAAGTTCACTAGCAACCCATTTGCCAAATACTTTTGCCTCGCCGTTTTCAACATCCGTAGTCTTCAATAAATTTTGTTGAAGTATATGCAGAGTTGCTACAGTTTGGCGGATAGCTGCTTCCTCAGGTAATTCATCAGCGGTTTTTGGCTCTCGTGAGTCGTTGCTTACTTTTCGTTTTTACTTCCTTTTACAATAAAGGAAGTATTGGATTCACCCCAAAAATTCGAAATTGAGTTTTCAACAGATCTTCACGTTTTAGAGTCCCCTGAACCCAAAAAACATATTTTTTTTCATTGGTCTGTGTGTCTGTGTGTCTGTCTGTCTGTCTGTGTGTCTGTCTGTCTGTCTGTGTGTCTGTCTGTGAACAGAATATCTCAAAAACGAAAAGAGGTATGGCGTTGAAACTTCATATATAAGTTTTGTGTACTATGTAGATAAGACAGCAAGCTTTTGAAGAAAATCGCATAACCGGAAGTAGGTGTTTACTCTTGTGATTTTTCAGTTTTTTTCGATTTTTTCAAAAACGGCTCTAACGATTTTTTTCAAACTTCACATTTTTATTACATTTTTAATGTGCATTGACGTGAGATAGGTGATATTCCAGTTGAATACTTCTAAAGTGGGTTTCTTTTGTTTTTTTTCTATTTTTTTTATTAACTCCTATTTTAAATAGAACACCCGGTATATTATTACATTTTTGAATTCTGCTTAAGATTTTAGAGAAAATTTGTCTCTTCAACTAACGCTCTATTTTGTACCGTTTTTGTAGAATTCGTAATTTTTGAAATTTTTTGACAAATGCTTAAAAATTAAAAATTAAATTTTTGACTAATTATAAGATCACTGTAAAAGGAAGTTGTGTGAGTGTATCACACCAGATTTTTTATAAGTGTTATTATCTATATAATTATTGTCATTCCAATATTTTAAAGTTTTGTTATTAAAATTTTGAAGTTTGTTTGTAGGATCTTTGTTTTCTTTACTATAAGTTTCTGTGTCATTTAAAAGATCCATCATTTTATTGATGTAATCCGTTTTGTTAATTAAAACTGTAGTTTCTGATTTATCAGCTTTTGTTATTAATATATCATTATTATTTTTCAAAAATGTTTTAGTGTTATTTATTTTATGTAAAAATTTATTATTTTGTATATTTTCATATGAATTTAATAAGGTATTTTTATGTCGGTGGTTAGTTAAAATATTGCAAATAGATGTTCTTATTTTGTTTTGATTTTCTAAGTCCAAAACACTAATTGCATTTTTAATATTTACTATAAATTTCTCATTTGGAATTTTATTTTTAGGATTATATGTATTAAAATTTGGTCCTAGCTTCAATATATCTTCTACATCTTGTGGTAGTTGTATATTCGTTAAGTTTTTAATCCAATTATTATTTCTTTCAATTTTGTTTTCATTTTCAAATTTATTAAGTTTTGATTTTACATTTTGCTGAAGTTTTAAATTATAAATTTTTTTAAAATGTCTTATTTTTATAGTGTTTGTAAAATTTTGTATTTGTCGAGATTTTTGAAATAAAAAAGACGTTATTATATTTTGTGGGATTTTAGTTTCTAGAAATGTTTTACAATTAAGAACTTTTTGTTTTAAATAATTAAGATTACTGTAAGAATCATTTAAAATTAATGACAGTATTTTCATTGTGAAATTATATTCAATATTTATAAATATTTGAGTATTTTGTGTATTATTAAATTGAATGTTATTAAAAATTTTCTGAAGAAATTTAGGTGTTAATTGTAGTTGTTTGCATTGTTTAAGAAAATCTATCCTTTCACTCACCTTTACAATAGAAAAGCTAATTTTATTTAAATTACGGAAACAATTTTCAAATTTGATGCCATAATTGGTTTTAACCTCTTCGTAAAATTTCTTGTTTATCGAAATCGGCCAGTGTTCCATTATTAATTAGTTGTAGCAAATACTAGTTTATCTCTTCAATTGTGTAGAATCAATTTCCTTATGATTTCAGTATTAAAATTATATTTGTTAATAACAGCTGTTTGTTAGGTATATACAGGGTGATTTTAAAATGTTTCGCCAAACTTCGAGATATTATTCTACACACCAAGACAAGTAAAAAAGTCCATATAAACATGTGTCCGACAATTGCGCGTTTCCGAGTTACGAGCAATTTTTGAATTTGAGAAATCAAACCTTCTTCAGAGTAGATGTTCGATATGTCCACTTCCCATCTCCACACAGAGGTCTCATTGCCGCCGCAATGACTCTCTTACTCTTTCAAAAACACCTGGCATTCCTCTAACAGTTTGACAGACATCTTTAACACGCCCCTTTAACTCCTCTACTGTATTAATGGGGCTGGTGTACACGAGGCTTTTTAAATATCCCAAAGAAAAAAGTCTATCGGATGAAGGTTTGGGGAGCGTGGTGGCCATGGAATAGGCGCACCTCGACCTATCCGCTGCTCGCCAAAAACCTGCGATAGGTGCTGCCTCACAAGTATGAGGAAATATCGTGGAGCCCCATCATGCATACACCACATCCCTTGGCGTAATTGTAAAGACACATACTTTAAAAGGCCTGTGAGTTTATTTTACAGAAAATAATCAACTGTTTTCTGTTTGATTTTGACAGCAAGTATTCCAGGCACCTTAATATTTTTTAATAGTTCACGATTTATTTCCCAAATTCAAAAATTGCTTGTAACTCAAAAACGCGCGACTGTCGGGCACATGTTTATCTGGACTTTTTTGCTTGCCTTGATGTGTAGAGTAATACCTCGAAGTTTGGCGAAACATTTTAAAATCACCCTGTACATATATAGTTCAGGAAAATTAGTCAGCTAATTATCTTCTTATACTAATATTTTTGACGTTTCGTCAGCTCAGCTGACTTCTTCAGAAAATACACAACACTTTAAAATACAATATACTAAAAGGAAAATGAGATTAAGGTTAGATCACTTAAACAATGTATATTTACTCTTACCTTATGTAATGTCGATTGAAATTTTGAGATAGTGAGTATGTACAATGTTCTAGGTTAATAATTCTTACAATATAGCTTGAAAAGAATATTTAAAAATGATTTCGTAGATGTCAGATGTCAAAATTTGAAATTTAAATTTTCTTATTTTAAAGGTATAACTTGATACAAAAATTTTTATTGTAAAAGATATCTTGATATTAAGTGTAATTTAAATGATATAGTTTTTTTTTGTTCTGTGTCAATTATAAAAGAAAATTTTAGAGAAGATTATAGTAAATGGAATGAAGATTTTCTATGTCGGTTTTGTAATTAATAGAATTTGTATTTTTTTTTTAGGTCTATCATTTCATATATAAGGCGTTTTTGTAAAATATTTTCTTTTTGCAATATTTTAGGTGAGTTAAAATTAAAATTATGATAATTATCAACTGCATGATCAGAGAGGGCAGTATTTGGTTTATTTGGGTTTAAAATTGTTGTTTTAATAGAATTTTTATGTTGAGTTAATCTTTTTTTTAGATTTTGTTTTGTTTGTCCTATATATTTAGCATTGCAATTATTACAATTAATTTGGTAAACAATATTTGATTCAGATTGAATTTTTGTTTTATCTTTTAGATTGTTAAAAAATTGATTTCCTATTGTATTGTAATTTTTAAAAGAAATATTAAAATTATTTTTGTTCGTTAATATTTTACTTAAAAGTTGTGATAGTTTTGGTATGTATGGGATGGAAATGTAAAATGGATTTTTAATGTTTTGATTGTTATTAAATTCTTGTCATAAACAGTTAGGGTATAAATTGATAGTTGCATTATTATTTGTGTTATTATTTTTAATTTTATTTATTCTTTTCTTAATATTGGTGTTAATGAAGTCAATAGGATAATTATTTTTTAATAATATTTTCTTAATTTTTATAATATTATCAATATGAAATTTATTTGAAGATAATAAAATTGCACGGTCAATTAAGCTATTAATTACACTTCTTTTATATTTTATAGATGTTTGAGAATTATAGTTTAAGTATCTATCAGTTTTAGTTTCTTTTCTATACCAATTCGTTTCAATATTATTATTTTCTGTTCTTATTAAAGTTAAATCAAGAAAATTTATAGAATTATTGATATTTTCATTTTCAATTGTGAATTTTAATCTTGGGTGGTAGTTATTAAATGTTTTAAAAATTTTGTTTATTTGGTTTTTATTAGTACAATAAATTATGTCATCTACAAATCGTTTATAAAAACTAATTTCGTTTAAGTTAATTAAAATTTCAGATTCAATTTTTTGTAATACCAAATCTGCAATAGTACTAGATAAAGGCTGACCCATTGCAACACCAAAATTCTGTTTGTATGTTTGATAATTAAAAGAAAAATATGTAGATTGTAAAATATATTCAACTACTTTTATAAATTCTTATTTAGGAATATTGGTAAATTTTTTTATTTGACACCAAAATGGTTCTACGGTTTTGATGGCTAAATTTATTGGAATGTTTGTATAAAGTGATACAACATCTAAGGAGAATAAAACATGATCTTTTGAAATTTTTATTGTATCAATAAATTTTTTAAACGTCCATGAGTCTTTTACACTGTATTGGTTTTTTTGGGTAACATTAATTAGAATATTTGAAAAATATTTGGATAATTTATATAATGGGCTCATATATGAAGCTACTATTGGTCGTAAAGGGTAGTTGTTTTTATGTAATTTAGGTAAACCATAAATTTTTGGTGGCAGTCCATTATGAGTTATTAATTTTTTATAAGTGTTATTATCTATATAATTATTGTCATTCCAATATTTTAAAGTTTTGTTATTAAAATTTTGAAGTTTGTTTGTAGGATCTTTGTTTTCTTTACTATAAGTTTCTGTGTCATTTAAAAGATCCATCATTTTATTGATGTAATCCGTTTTGTTAATTAAAACTGTAGTTTCTGATTTATCAGCTTTTGTTATTAATATATCATTATTATTTTTCAAAAATATTTTAGTGTTATTTATTTTATGTAAAAATTTATTATTTTGTATATTTTCATATGAATTTAATAAGGTATTTTTATGTCGGTGGTTAGTTAAAATATTGCAAATAGAAGTTCTTATTTTGTTTTGATTTTCTAAGTCCAAAACACTAATTGCATTTTCAATATTTACTATAAATTTCTCATTTGGAATTTTATTTTTAGGATTATATGTATTAAAATTTGGTCCTAGCTTCAATATATCTTCTACATCTTGTGGTAGTTGTATATTCGTTAAGTTTTTAATCCAATTATTATTTCTTTCAATTTTGTTTTCATTTTCAAATTTATTAAGTTTTGATTTTACATTTTGCTGAAGTTTTAAATTATAAATTTTTTTAAAATGTCTTATTTTTATAGTGTTTGTAAAATTTTGTATTTGTCGAGATTTTTGAAATAAAAAAGACGTTATTATATTTTGTGGGATTTTAGTTTCTAGAAATGTTTTACAATTAAGAACTTTTTGTTTTAAATAATTAAGGTTACTGTAAGAATCATTTAAAATTAATGACAGTATTTTCATTGTGAAATTATATTCAATATTTATAAATACTTGAGTATTTTGTGTATTATTAAATTGAATGTTATTAAAATTTTTCTGAAGAAATTTAGGTGTTAATTGTAGTTGTTTGCATTGTTTAAGAAAATCTATCCTTTCACTCACCTTTACAATAGAAAAGCTAATTTTATTTAAATTACGGAAACAATTTTCAAATTTGATGCCATAATTGGTTTTAACCTCTTCGTAAAATTTCTTGTTTATCGAAATCGGCCAGTGTTCCATTATTAATTAGTTGTAGCAAATACTAGTTTATCTCTTCAATTGTGTAGAATCAATTTCCTTATAATTTCAGTATTAAAATTATAATTGTTAATAACAGCTGTTTGTTAGGTAGGTATATATATAGTTCAGGAAAATTAGTCAGCTAATTATCTTCTTATACTAATATTTTTGACGTTTCGTCAGCTCAGCTGACTTCTTCAGAAAATACACAACACTTTGAAATACAATATACTAAAAGGAAAATGAGATTAATGTTAGATCACTTAAACAATGTATGTTTACTCTTACCTTATGTAATGTCGATTGAAATTTTGAGATAGTGAGTTTGTACAATGTTCTAGGTTAATAATTCTTACAATATAGCTTGAAAAGAATATTTAAAAATGATTTCGTAGATGTCAGATGTCAAAATTTGAAATTTAAATTTTCTTATTTTAAAGGTATAACTTGATACAAAAATTTTTATTGTAAAAGATATCTTGATATTAAGTGTAATTTAAATTATATAGTTTTTTTTTGTTCTGTGTCAATTATAGAAGAAAATTTTAGAGAAGATTATAGTAAATGGAATGAAGATTTTCTATGTCGGTTTTGTAATTAATAGAATTTGTATCGGAGGACCACTTGCATTAGTGCAAGAGGTCAAGTACTTGGAGGTATTTCTCTACAGCAAACTAAGTTGGAGGTCGCATGTTGACAGGACTGTGAATAAATCGATAGCGACCTTATGGCAATTGCGCAGAGCGATAGGTAGAAACTGGGGGATAAATCCCAAGATTCTGCACCGGCTCTACACATTGGTAGCAAGACCAAGAGTTCAGTACGGTTCAGTGGTTTGGTGGTCTAAAGTAGAGCGTCTCAGCATTTTTGTAAGATTGGCACAAGTCCAACGACTAGTCTGGCTCGGAATTACAGGGGCAATAAGGACACCCCCAACAGCTGCGCTTGAGGTAATATTCAGACTCCCGGGACTTGACACTTGGATAAAGAGAGAGGACATGGCTATCCACTTCAGAATGAGGGATACGAGGTGTTGGAATGATCAGGGTCTTCGCACAGGCCATACTAGGATCGCCGACGTGGCTGCTAGAGAAATACCTTTATCAGCCTACAGGGTAACCGAAGCAGGGGACCGGCTAAGGTTAGGAAATGGATACTGTCTCAATCTTCCAACAAGGGAACAATGGCAGCAAAAAAGGGTTAAGCCGAATGCCTTGATATGCTACACGGACGGTTCTCGAGTGGCGGAAAGGCATTCCTCTGGAGCAAGAATTTATATGGAAGGCCGAGGGGTATAAGAAAGCTATGCTTTAGGAAGATTCACCATGGTATTCCAAGCCGAAGTTTATGCCATCTTATCGGTGGCAACAAGGGACGAGGTCAGGACATCGCCAATCTGTCAATGCCTGATTCTTGGTCCAAGAAGCTTTGCTGGATTGGAATGGATGAGACATTTTTTAAAACGACGTAAACATATTAGTATAAGGCAACCAGAGGCTTGCAGTCTAAGCAGATTAACTTCCTTTAACCCTCATGTTGTCAATATGTTTTTTTAACCACCTGGAAGAACTTATTAAACGAAAACCACAACTGGCAGATGGATCTCGCATATACAATTTGGATGAAACTGGTGTATCTACATTCCAGAATCCTAAGAAGATATTAGCAGAAAAGGGATCAAAACAAGTAAATCAATGTACCAGTGCCGAAAGAGGTATTTTGGTAACCGTATGTTGTATAATCTCAGCTAATGGGACTTACCTTCCACCGGCAATGGTCTTCCCACGAAAATATTTTAAACCCGACATGTTGAATGGTGCACCATCCAGTACCCTGGGTCTGGCGAATCCAAGTGGCTGGATGACAGGTGAACTGTTTACCCAGGGTTGGATCGTTTTATTAAATATAGCAGCAGTACTCTAGATAATCCTACGCTATTAATATATGATAACCATGAGAACCGCATATCAGTGGCTGTTGTGGAAAAGGCGCGAGCTGCAGGAGTCTTTATTTTAACATTACCTCCACACTGCAGCCACAAGCTGCAACCACTTGATATAAGTGTTTATGGGCCTTTCAAAGCTCGCTATAATGCCTCGGTGGATTCCTGGATGTTAAGAAATCCCGTTGTCCCAATGACAGTATATCAAGTGGCGCAGTGTGTAGGAGAAGCTCACCCTAAGGCCATTACGCCAACAAACATCATAGCCGGCTTTAAAGGCAGTGGAATATATCCATTAAATACCGCGATATTTACTGAATCCGATTTTTACTTCCTTTTACGATAAAGGAAGTATTGGATTCACCCCAAAAATTCTAAATTGAGTTTTCAACAGATCTTCACGTTTTAGAGTCCCCTGATCCCAAAAAAACATTTTTGTTTATTGGTCTGTCTGTGTGTCTGCCTGTCTGTGAACAAAATATCTCAAAAATGAAAAGAGGTGTGGCGTTGAAACTTTATATATAAGGCTTGTATAGTATGTAGATGAGACAGCAAGCTTTTGAAGAAAATCGCATAACTGGAAGTAGGTGTTTACTCTTGTGATTTTTCAGTTTTTTCGATTTTTTCAAAAACGGCTCTAACGATTTTTTTCAAACTTTACATTTTTATTACATTTTTAATGTGTATTGATGTGAGGTAGGTGATCTTCCAGTCGAATACTTCTAAAGTAAGCTTCTCTTGTTTTTTTCAATTTTTTTTATTAACTCATATTTTCAATAGAGCACCCGGTATATTATTACATTTTTTAATTCAGCTTAAAATGTTAGAGAAAATTTGTCTCTTCAACTAACGCTCTATTTTGTACCGTTTTTATAGAATTTGTAATTTTTTAAAATTTTTGACAAATGCTTAAAAATTTAAAATGAAATTTTTGACTAATTATAAGAACACTGTAAAAGGAAGTTGTGTGAGTGTATCACACCAGATTTTTTTGATTTGGAACTGGAACTTGATGCCTCGGTTTCTGGAGTATCTGCAGTAAATATTTCAGAGTCACTGTTGCTCCCATAATTTACAGTTTCCTCCTCATTTATAGTCTCCTCCAACAGATTACATTTTCCTTTTCGACCTTTAATGTGATCGCTTAAAAATAGTAAATGTTCATACCACCAAACCGTTGGTTCGTATGAGCCGTCTTCATCTTTATCTGCTCCCGTTCCAGTTTTTTTATACACATGGCATCTCCTCACTCGGGCGTGTTCATGCGTAAACTGGCTTCTTATACAGTGTGTCCCTGGATTGAGTTCACTAGAGGTATAATCGACAACAAATTTTAATAATAATGGTGAGGCACTAACACCCCATGAAGGAGCTTGGCCTACAAGGCGGAATTTTACAATTTTATTTTAATGTTTTGGGATCCCGCCCTGCTTGGTCTGAAAACAATTTTAAGCAGAGTTTTAATTTTTAGAAATTAAGTCGGCCATGAAAAATGTGAAAAAACTATTTTCTATTTAGGTAAACTACCGTTTTTGTTCATGATACGGCAAAATTTTGTTAAGAAAAGTTGTTTAGAATGATAGTTTATGGCCCTATACAAAATTTCAGAAAGATCTGTCGACTTAGAAAAAACCGTTATAATTTTAGATAATAATTGTATTTAATTTTCAGGTAAACTATCCTTTTTGTTCATGATACGGCAAAATTTTATTAAGAAAAGTTGTTTAGAATGAAAAATTATGGCCCTGTACCAAATTTCAAAAAGATCTGTCCACTTAGATTAAACCGTTATTTTTTAGATTAAACAAATTGCATTTATTAAAAATGACGGTTTTGTATAGGGCCACAACTTCTTATTCTGAACAACTTTTCTTAATACAATTTTTCCGTATCATGAACAAAAAGGATAGTTTACCTGAAAATTAAATACAATTATCTAAAAAATAACGGTGTTTTCTAAGTCAACAGATCTTTCTGAAACTTTGCATAGGGCCGTAATTTATCATTCTAAACAACTTTTCTTAATAAAATTTTGCCGTATCATGAACAAAAAGGATAGTTTACCTGAAAATAAAATAGTTTTCGCTTCCCTGTCAAGGCCTACTTGTTTTTCAAAAACTGAAAATATTCTTAAAATTCTTTTCAAACCAAGCAGGACCGAATCCCAGAACCTTAAAATAAAATGCAAAAATTTTTAATCCATCTCGCCTCTTGTAACATCAATCCTGGGACACACTATTGTATTTTCTTTTCAGGTAAACTACCCTTTTTGTTTATAATACGGCAAAATTTTACTAAGAGAAGTTGTCCAGAATGCGAAATTATGGCCCCATACAAAATTTTAGGAAGCTCTACCTACTTAAATCAAACCGTAATTTTTAATAAATGGGTACAATTTTAACGGTTTAATTTAAGTAGGTACCTAGATCTTCCTGAAATTTTGTATAAGGCCATAATTTATCATTCAGAACAACTTTTCTTGGTAAAATTTTGCCGTATCATGAACAGAAAGGGTAGTTTACCTGAAAAGAAAATAGTTTTTGCTTCACTGTCAAGGTCAACTTGTGTTTTCAAAAACTGTAAATATTCTTAAAATTCTCTTCAGACCAAGCAGGGCGGAATCCCAAAACATTAAAATAAAATTGTAATTTTTTTTGTCAATTATACCTATAGTGAACTCAATCCGGGGACACACTGTATTAGATTATTTTGTTTTAATATCTTCTACCGACATTTGTGCGCAATCTTTTTGTATTTCCCCCAAATTTTAAATACCGCATCTGTTCTGGCATGCTTATTCTTATAAAATATGTTCTTACAATTGTATAAGCATGGATAATTTTCATACAACTGAATTAATTTTGTCGTTAATTCAACTGTCCAATCAATCTGCAAAAGCAATAAACAAATTCTATAAAAGTATTATTAAATAATGCTTTACATATCTTGTTGTCATCCTTGCTTTTTGTTTTCTTGATATTAGGGTCAATTTTCAAATAATCAACAAATTACTTAATGCCTCTGATAAAACCGTAACTCTTGCTTTAATTGAAAATTGTGGTTAAGAGTTAAGCAGTGACTAGGGATTTTTGTTTAGTGAAACTTCCTAAATAGCGCAAAATTTAAAATTTTACCCGTTTCTCACAAGTAATCTCATAGAAGATATGTACTGAGGTATTCCATATGTTTTCTTATGAGTTGGCTTATGAGTCATCTCATACGAAAAATCTTATGGTGTAAACAACTAGTACGAGCTTATGAGCTTCTCTTACAATAAATCATAACCAAATCATAAGCAAAAACATATAATGTAAACAGGCCTTTTATACAATTTCCATCAAATACACACGACAGTAACTTCACGTATTCTACGTAACATAATTACTATTATTGATAAAATTGCTGGTAGTAATTGTTGACAACTACTTTCGATTAGTATTAGAAATTAATTTGTAGACGAATGGATTATAAAGTAAGACTTTACATCAAAGTTTAAAGTTTCTGATTTCAATAGATAAAAAAACAATTGTAATATATAGCAAATTGTGTATACTTCAAACCATTATGAACGTTATGTAAGAATGTGTTAATGCATACCTTCCTAATCTAATCTAATAGAATCCGTTCTGTTCTGTTCTGTTCCGTACCATCTCAAGTAAGTTCGGCAACTATAATGGCGAAATTGTCTCGATTTTATGTAATATCAAATAGTGGCGCTGTGTTTCGACCAGTTCATTCTTTGATATTCTTAAACGAAGATTTTCTCTTTCTTCTAGAACATCTTTTTCCCTTCTACTTTTTCTTCTAGCAGCATTTTATAATGCCTGTATCGCATTCTATAGGAAAAGTATAAGTAGTGTTTTTAGTTACTACGTTGACTATTGTAGATTCGGTTGTTGTACATTCATTCCGTTAAAAATTTCTTCTTCTCGCTGCCCATGGTTATTCTTAATAGTAAGCTGTAGTACAACCATAACCCAAAAGCTTGAATTATCTTTTCGATATCGTTTCCATTGTCCATATTTCGGAACCGTACAGCAGTAACGGCCACACGTAGCACTACAGTACTCTAATAGTTATTTACTATACAAGTGGGATAACAGCATCATTAATATACGTGTGTGTAAGTTACAAACGAGTGCGTAGCACGAGTTATGTAAGCACACAAGTATATTAATTATGCATTATCACACATGTATTGTACAAAATTTTATCTACGACTGCCTAAAATTGAGAAAAGTGCATTAAGAGAAATGTCAGATCTGTCATTTTCAAAAATATTTTAGTAGGCAAATGTCATTATGTCATTCATTTGACACTATTTCAGTTACGTAATGAAGTCATTACACAACTCAGTTGCGTAATGAAACCATTACATAACTGAGTGGTGTAATGAGCTTCATTACCTAACTGAAATAGTGTCAAATGAGTGACGTAATATGTTACTTATCCCACTGGACTGGAGTAGATAAATATAATTTTCTTTTTCAGTTCAAATTACACACAATGTTTTTCATTTTTAGAAAACCTGCCCTAGCTATCTCTATTCGTCGTTCAGATTTACATGTATACCATCATTTGATCCACTGAAGAACATTTTGTTTTAGATATAGTTATATTTAGACCAATGTGTTTTTGTCGTTATATACGTTATCGACAAGGATTTGTAGGTCAATTTCATTGTCATAAAATTCAGCAGTATCGTTTGCATAGCGGATCTTCTTGAAGATGATTCTATTTATTTATTTCTATTTCTTCTGGCCCACCTTTCATACCTTCCTGAACAGCTGTTTCTACAAAAACTTTAAACGATTTGAGAACGTACGCACTCTTGTTTGACTAATTTTTAATGTCTTCTGTCATATACAGATTACTTGTTAGTAGCTTCAGCGTACTTATGCGAACGTTTTGTCCGTCCGTCTGTCTGTCTGGATCGCCTGTAACTTTCGAACGGCTACAGATATCGAAATTTTGAAAGGGGGCAAAGTTGTTGCTAAGGTCCCGAGCACCTTCATGCGCTATTTGGTTTTGGCGAAAGGTCAACCGTTGGCGACCTATGTCAAAGGTCACTTTTTCACTATAATACTTAATGTTTTCGCAGTGCTGAAGCTACTCTTTAGACCTGTACTTGAGCAGTTTATTACTCTTAGATCTTTACCGTCTAAACCTGCTGTTTGTAGTTGTTTTACAAATTCGTCACGTTGAATTTCATCGAATACCTGGGTAACATCGCTTATATGTATTGTAGGTAATTCATAAAATTATGTCGAGCCCAAAACTGTATCCTGGTTTGATTCCCAGAGTAGCGCAATGTGACGAAATTTTCGAATTTTGCAGATGTCAAATGGGTAAACCACCATTCCTTACTAACTGCTTGCAGGTCCGCAATGCAACTGTTTCTCAGCTGTGACAGGATTTCTCACGTTGGTTGACGGTGTAAACCCCTTTCTCGAGGTTTTCCAGCTCCTGGAGATGCTATCGACTTGTATTCACAACTGATTGTTATACAGAACCCGCAGAACTAGGTAGGGATCTGACTCGAACTAAGAAGAAATAAACTGTTCCTTCCAAAGGTTATACCACTAAAGCCTCCTGTTCGCGCTTGTCACACTTAGTATGTCTTTCGCGCTTTCCCAATTGCTTTCGGCGACGATTGCAAGAATTGTACACTAAGACCCGCGTTTTGCTGATGACGAAAACTCACGTACACTTGCGATAGTTCGAAACTTAACTAGATTTATTAACAAGTAACTATTACAATACACAAACGTACACATTGACTCTATATTGAAAGACTATTAATAACTGTTACTGAGCTTAGGTGACGCTGGGTCAGGATCCGTTTTAAAGCATGCAATAAATACAACAACAAATGCAAGTCATAGTGGTAAACTCAAAACAAGTATTTATATTCATTGAACTCTTTGTCATTTATATTTTTTAAATTGACCTCTTCAATAAACATATGGACCCAAAAGCGAATTTTATTATCCAAATTTGGCATAAAAAAGTATCAGAATTAATAAAACCGCGCATTATAAATTGCTTTTAGATTACTTTTAAGCAAATATAAGTTTAATATTCTCTCAAAATAGTAATTTACGATACAAGTGCGTAAAGCTATTCTTTCGTCACGAGTGGGGTAGAGTTAAAACGCGAGTGAGCGAGCGTTTTAAGCCCCGCGAGTGACTAAAGAAGCTTTACGCATGTGTATCGTACAATATTTTTTATTATACCTGCATTAGAATCGCCGTTTAAAGCACGCCTGAGCGTGCGAATACAGGCGATTAAAGCTCGCCGAGTTTTAAAGGTTGTCAGGAAACGACTGAATGCAACAACGGACGTGGACGCGACAAAAACGTAAATAATTCTCGTAACTATAGTAGCAATATTAATATACCCTCTCGATTTATCACGACAAAAATTATTTCTAAGTTTTTAGTGCGTAATTTATTTCCAGTATGTAGGTATAATAAAAAATAGCGTAAAGTATTCGTCGATAACTGGTCTTTAAAACACTTGCTCTATTTCGAACACTCCGGCTACGCCGTCGTGCTCGAAAACTCGCGCGTGTTTTAAAGACCTTGTTATCCACTCATACTTTAATATACTATTAACTAAGATATAATCTAGAAAACACGGTAAATATTAAAAAAAATGTAAATTAGGATTAAGTACCATCAACACGCTGCTACTGACAACGTGCCTAATGAAACCTTTTAAACACGTTACTACTGACGACGTAAACTAATGAAAACAGTCGTTTTACACATTTAAAACTGACAACTATAAGACAATTTTACACACTGTCGTAGATAATAGTTATTTACATTACAAGTGCGGTAGGTCGCATTTTATAGCGCGAGGTTTTAGTTTTGAAGCACGAGGCGAAGCGGAGTGCTTTAATAAAATCGAGCGCTGTAAAATGCCTAACGCACCGAGTATTGTATTACATTTTTTGGCCGACATACATTTTTTTAACATTTTCTATAAATTCATGACTTCGCTTTCGAATATCAAGTCATCAAGCAAGCTGACATCAGTAAATGTTGTAGTTGACACTTTGAAACGTCAAAATTCAAAGTCGCAAATATCAATTTTCTTTATTTCTCCTAAATGCAACTGAACGATAAAATACGTAACTAGCGTTTTTGCTAACACCCGTTATTACTACAAAGCAACTTTTTGTTTAAGGGTCCCTGAAAGCTAAAATTTTTCTAGTCATTTTACCGCACCGCGGTGCGACAAAGCACTGACTAACTATAAAATCGTAGTTACGGTGGACGTCAACGTGTTTAAATGTCACGAGGCCAAAAAGGTATTTTAGAATATTAGAGTGCTAAAATCATAGAATATCGTTTATAACTTTTATGTTGGCTTTTGCACAAACATAAGTTTGATCCGCATCTAAAAACGAATTTTAGCGTATATCCTTAAGATGTCCTGAAAAGAACATACTAATACTACAAATACTAATTAATAATTTCCAATAAAAAAAAAAAAAGTATTACAATATTCACAGAACTGTATCACTTATATTAGTTCGAGATAGACAGACATTTTATGTAATTCTCAAGAAAATGTTGGCGTACAAAATTATATCTTAGCTGTTGAACTGAACATTCTGAAACTATAAAAGCTTATGCTAATACTTTTTCTATACTAATCATGTCTCTTAATATCGGTTTAAGCAATGTTAAAATTCATAGAACTCTTCGCCATTTATAGCTTTTAGATTAGCTTTACCAATTAATTGTACAACATCCACTAAACTATACAAGCGAATGTGTTAATAAGCGTATTCCCAGTCATATCCAATAAAAACGGATTAGAAAAGGATTGACAGTCAATAATCAGTTACACCCAACAGTCGAGTTGTCTACACATTGAAAGAGCATTCAACCAAAAATGTAAACTAAAATTTACTTAATTTCACTAAACTAAACCGAGATTCGTCGATAATAGTTGTATCTTTTTAATGACGAAAAAGATTTTAGATCCAAAATCCGCCCCGCTTACAGAATAGAGAAGACGACAAACGTTGTACGAATTAACTACTAAAATAATACAAGGATCTTCCTATGAATAACATAATAAAAAGTATGCTTGAAATGCCTATTTATAAGCATTTCGAGTTAAATATTAAAGTATCGACAAGATTTATCCACAAACCAGTTAATCCGCCTACAGAAATCAAGGATCTGCTGTATTTTAATTGATCGCAGCCAAGAATGTTACAAACATCATTAACATTATTCGAATATTTTCAGCACTTCAGATTGCCTGATATTCCCACTGTAAGTTCGTTATCCATATGAACTTAAGAAATCAGAAATGAAATACTCAAATCGTTTCTAGACATTACGCGAATATACGAATTCCACAATTACGAAACTATTTTGTTGCGTAATAAAGAAAATATGCTTTGGTGGTTGAGAAAAACCATATGTATTTGAGCACACAGTGGGCTTATGTACTGAAAAAATACACTTTGCATTAAACTTGCCGAGTGGAGTACATTTAATGATTTTTCATCTTGAAAGTGATTATTAAATGTGTTGCTGTTGAATGAGTTAAATTCAAGATTTTGTAGAAGAAAAGAGACGTGATATCAAGTCTTATAAAGGTTATCTGCTTTTCATCACAGCCGTTACTATTGCAGATTCAGCACTCATTAATTGAATCGTGACGTGCTATCTCACCGGCAGAAATTATTTGGTGCAATATATTTATAATTTTTCATTCAAAAATATGAGAAACTATCTCTTTGGCATCTAAATATTTGGTCATTAAAAATATAGTAACTCTAATATTCAGTTTTTTTACAAAAGACAGATCTATTTTGCTGCTTGCATTTTTATTATATATTAAATTTTTATCTATTGTTAACTACTTTAGAAATCACACTTTTTACTTCCTTTTACAATAAAGGAAGTATTGAATTCACCCCAAAAATTCGAAATTGATTTTTCAACAGATCTTCACGTTTTAGAGTCCCCTGAACCCAAAAAACATATTTTTTTTCATTGGTCTGTCTGTCTGTCTGTCTGTGTGTGTGTGTGTCTGCGTGTGTGTCTGTGTGTGTGTCTGCGTGTGTTTCTGCGTGTGTGTCTGTCTGTGAACAGAGTATCTCAAAAACGAACAGAGATATGGCGTTGAAACTTCATATATAAGTTTTGTGTACTATGTAGATGAGACAGCAAGCTTTTGAAGGAAATCGCATAACCGGAAGTAGGTGTTTATTCTTGTGATTTTTTATTTTTTTTTATTTTTTCAAAAACGGCTCTAACGATTTTTTTTAAACTTTACATTTTTATTACATTTTTAATGTGTATTGGTGTGAGATAGGTTATTTTCCAGTTGAATACTTCTAAAGTGGGTTTCTTTTGTTTTTTTAATATTTTTTTTATTAACTCCTATTTTGAATAAAACACCCTATATATTATTACATTTTTGAATTCACCTTAAAATTCTAGAGAAAATTTGTCTGTTCAACTAACGCTCTATTTTGTCCCGTTTTTGTAGAATTTGTAATTTTTGAAAATTTTTGACAAATCGTTAAAAATTAAAAATAAAATTTTTGACTAATTATAAGATCACTGTAAAAGGAAGTTGTGTGAGTGTATCACATCAGATTTTTTGCTTCGCTTTCTACCGACGCCTCACCTATGTCATAATGTTTCAGTTGTTCTTCCTCCAAGTACATGTGATATTACTGAAAGATATGATCCATTCCATTTCTACTTTTTTTCTATTCCCTATCCATTCTCGTAGAGACATTATTACAGTGTTACCTTAGCGCCAGCGTTGCTAGTTCGATCTTACTATTTTGTCCAATGGCATCATCATCAACATCAGGCTCCAATCCTAAAGATTACAGCCCCTTCTAAGGAGAAGTTTTAATCCATTTCTCGAGGTGGATGACACTTCTTTTCTTCGCTCTTCCATTCCTTACTTTTTTAAATTGAACACCTCTATCCTTGTATGCCCATTGCTTTTAAATCCTGCATAAATACGTTCCATCACTTACACTCTGGTCCATTACGATCTCTTGTTCTAGATGGTCTTCACTCGGATACCCATCTTACAATTTCGTTATTCGCTTATCATAATGGGACCGAAAAATTTGAGTCTTTGGAACATGATGGATCTCTATGTTCTCCTTTAATTTTGTTACGTCACAAAAGCGTAATTAACTTGAGTTTTGAATATTAGTTGAAGTAATGCACGGCCGTGTAAATGCTTCTTTATTGGAACACGGTCGTCGTTGTGTAAACGCAGTATTAGCGTTTGAAAGGGAATTTGAGTTACCAGCTGGGAAATAACAAGTTTTCTTTTTCAATTGTTTTGCGGAAAAAAGTAGTGTCCCTTTCACGATGGGGTTGTTCTCGAGGCTTCAGTTCTGAATTATTAATTGGGGAAGGTTGCTTACATGCAGATTTGAGAATTGGACACCTTCTGGAATTTCTACCCACATCGTAAGATGGTTTAAGAAACACAGAACTTCCTTGTCGTATTGGTTTCGCCTGTTACTATACAGGATAGGCGTATATCCTCCAATTTCTTATTGTAAATTCGTAATTTCAATGAGCCAACTATTATTTGGGAATTTGTAGCCTCACCTTCAGGGTGAACAATTAGCGTCAACTCCAGGGCGAAACAGTAACGTCATCTATAAAAGTACTACTTCAAACATCAACCGAAGCTGTAGGGGTTCAGCGCTTGTAACTACATTCCCGGATACCTGCTTGACTGAAGGTTAGTTGTCATTGATACCTAGCTTCTGCTGTTTTAAGCTGTTTTGTTGCCCTCCCGTTCACCGCCGAAGGGGCACTAGCTTTTCATCGCAGGCACAAGCGTATACATCTGCAGGTAAGTAGTGCAACTTTATAAATTATATTTAATGATATTTCGTATCACAAAATTGGTAAAATAAACTAGCACTGTATCTAATATCGGGAACTGCACCTTTTATTAGTGTGATATTTATTTATATAAATGTAGGATATTAACTATTGCTTTGATAACTTTTATGTCAGGGTAAGGGGTAACATTTTATACCTACTGCCTACTCATATTACGTATTACTCACCGAACAGCAAAGCGTATGCATGCGTCTATGCGAGCACCCCCGCCCCATCCCTACTGTTGGAAGTGTTTTAAGCTGGACCCAGCTCTGAAACTGTCAAGCTGATCGACGAATCAAGTTACGTTAGCGATTCATCAGACAGTGACATGGGTGACGTAAACTGCATGGATACTGACTCCAAGTCAGTTGAGGAGTAATTTCTGCATTATTATAATTTCTTCAGGGTGTTACGGAAGTCGACGGAAAAATTTCTAGGGGTGAATCGTTGGCCCAAAATATGATGATTTAACTCAACTTACCTATATACAAAGTTGCTTAGTTTAGCCACTAGAGGGCTTTAAAAATTATTAGCTTTTTTAAATGTTTTAACCCCCTGTATAATTACTACCAATTTTTTTTTTTTGATAGTTACTTTAATTTAGGGGATTTAAAAAACATTTCAAAGGAAGTAGGACTGATAATAAATATCTAGAAGACTCAAGTAATGACGAACTTGGTTATTAGCGAGGGGATATACTTTGACGAAGTGCAAATAGCCGAAACTACATCCTTTAAGTACTTGGGCCACGAGATACGCATAAACAGAGATAACCAAACCTGTGAACTCACCAGGCGTATCGGGCTGACTTGGGCCGCCTTCGGCAAACTTAAATACGTACTTAGATCAGAATTCCCGATCTGTTTGAAAATGAATGTGTACAATCAATGTGTCCTCCCAGTTCTTTGCTATGGGGCAGAGACTTTAACATTAACAAAGAAAACTGTAAATAAAATAAATGTTACGCAGAGGGCAATGGAAAGATTAATGCTAGGCATCTTTCTCAGAGATCATGTGCCTAACACAGAAACACGTAAAAGGACTAAAATAGTCGATGCCATAGAGAGAATAACTGCGCTAAAATGGAACTGGGCGGGGCATATTGCGAGAACAACTGACAGAAGGTGGAAAAAACGAATCCTCGAGTGAAGACCACGACAAGAGGCCTTTAGAAATAGAGGACGTCCCCCAACTCGATGGACAGAGGACATAAAACTCATTGAACCCAACTGGATGAAAGCAGCACAAGACAGAACATGGTGGAAGCATCTTAGGGAGGCTTATGTCCAGCAGTGGACGTGATGAAGCTATTTGATGATGATGATGATGATGATGACTTTAATTTAGAAGCTATTTCCTCTCTTACAAAATTTTTGTTGGGTAAACGGGTTAGCCACAAAAAGTATTTTGTAATAGAGGAAATAGCTTCTGAAATAAAGTAACTATCCAGAAAACAAATTGATAGTGATTATACAGGGGGTTAAAAAATATGGATGGATAATTAATTGCGACATTTTTAAACACCCTGTAATTTTCGAAATTAAGGTTTATTCTACAAAAAGCTGTAGTATACTGGTAAAAACGCATGGCCAAAAAATTAATAAAATCTATCAAAGATTTTTCGACTTATTTGAAAACATTTAAAAAGGCTAATCATTTTTAAAGCCCTTTAGCGGCTAAACTAAGCAACTTTGTATATAGGTAAGTTGAGTTAAATCATCATATTTTGGGCCAAGGATTCACCCCTAGAAATTTTTCCGTCGACTTCCCTAATACCCTGTATATCTCTTTGGCTATTTTTCTATTTTTCTTTTAAAATATTTGTTTTTTTTTGTTTTTATAAATTCTATAATTCACTTGACTTATGAAATGTATAATTTTTTTTAGAAATATCTGTTTTTTGTTTTTTTTTCAAAGTATATTACTTGTTGCTATTCACTACACTACAATTCTGAAAAAAACAGGTTTTTTTTTTAAACGAACGGTTTTTTTGGTTGCATCTCTAATTTGTTGTAATTGGAAAAACTTTTTGGCGCTCATGTTAATCAGAAATAACATCATTTAAGAACTGCATACCGTCTCCTCTATAGCTAGCTGGCGAGCCCTCAAATCTCAAATATAGTCTCGTAGCGTACAATGTTTGAAGTATCATTAGGAAAACTGAATTGATCACTGAGAGCGGTAACAATTTCTTCTTCCATTTCACTGTTCATTTTGCTTCTAGTTTATCCTTCGTCTTTAATTGGCCCTAAAATTCTCATCTGTATTTTTTATTTCTGCCGTCTCAATTTCTCTTTTTCTCTTCTTGTAGTTGCTTTTGTTTTCATTGCGTATGTTACTACGTGTTTTATTAAGGTGGAGTATATCACCATCTTTGCTGTTTTTGTTAACTCTGTATGCTTTCACTCATTTTTTCGCTCTCCGCCCTAGCAATTTTTGTTCTAAGTAGTTGAAACTTGCTACAAACTGGGAACAGTAGTCTCCTACTTCTTCTTGGACTTGTTTACTTCCCTATCCACCTCAATATTTGTTTTTCTTTAGCTCCTGCTTGGATTTGGCTATAATTGTTAATAATAATTGTCCGATTAAATGTTGTGGTCTTTGTCCATCATACTTCCAGATCCGTTGTTTCCAAAAACCATTCTGTTCAAATTAATAATTAAAGTTGCTTGGATTCACTATATTTCCAAGTGTTCAATTTAGCGCTCATGCGCGTTAAGACTGAGCTCAGCATAACACAGGATGGGTTATGACCACTGTAGTATTTTCATCACATAACAACTGCTTCTCCCGTAACCTTCACATACATCAGTAGGAGGTGTTATCTTAGATGCAACTTATCCTTGACGAACATTCACTGACAAGGCACTAACCTACACATATTCTTATACACCTTTTCCGAAACGGGTCGCACTTACGCCGAATAAAATTCATTGCAATAAAAGATTTCTTGTTTAGTTCTGAATCAGCATACTATTTATACTGTTAAAAAAGTATTAAAACATCACCTTGAAAAAATCCCAGCGGTTGTGCATTCAAGAATTGTAAATATTTGAAAGAAAAACGAAATATGCTTTGTTAATTATGCTCAATTCAGATATCATCTCAATCAAACATGTCATTCCAACCCACCTCAGTTAATAATAGATGTGTATAAATGCCCCTCAAAATACACCCTGTAGGTGTATAATTGAAAAGTAACGTTTGTTGAAGGTTGCAGAAACATTCCATTGATATAAGTATATAAATAGCAAAAGTAAATTCAGTACGTTCTTTCTGAAAGATTTTTTTACAACGTAAGAATATAGGTACGCACTTTACATTATTAAATGCTTTCATAAATATTTCGCAAACTATTCCCGGTTGTCTTTTTTTTTAACCGAGTTTATGACTAAGATAGTGAAGGTGATTAAGACTGAAGTGGAACTCGCTAAAGTAGCTAAAGAAAAGAACATAGCGTTGACGTTCACGCACAGTCCTAGCAATGGGTTTGATACGATGGTGACTACTTAAACAGAGGCAGGGGGTAGCATCAGAGAAAATAAATTTTTGAATTTCTTACTGGAAATCCGTATAAATGTGTATGTGTACAATGTACGACACCACACGATTTTTTCCTAGTTGCTCTATCATTTATCAAAGTAACTAAACCATAACCGCCCGCCTGCTTTACATAAACGTATCTACTGGTAAGAGAAAGTTGTGTAACTACAAGGTCACATGTGAAATTAACTAAAAACTCTAATTCTTTATTGATTAGTTGACCTAAATTCAAAATCTTGATAGAGTGCACATTAGCATAATTTCGCACTGAAATAAATCTTCCTAATTATCTAGTTCCGGAGTGCAGAAGACCATAATCAACGATCAAGCACGAGATTAATCATTGTTTATATTAAAGGCAACTCAAGAAGGCGCCGCAGTTTCTTATCGTCACGACCTCGCAAACAGGAGTGCTCATTTTCTCTTTTCTCTTTAAAAAATAAAAACCCGAATGATCTGCAGGCATTAATTGTAATTTAAATGCAATTAACGCACAGGAATCTAGCCAGACTGAAGATTTGATTTCTGAAAAACTCCAAATGCATACAGAAGCTTCAACTATTAGGACTTAATTCAATGGATAACTAAAATGTAATAATAATGCAGATAGCAATCGACTTGATCAGATTTGATCATATATTTATGGCAGCAGATCTTATTTTTTATACGAAATCCAGTATTTTTATTATATCGTACGTACAACAACTAGTTTTTCTTAACGAACAATATGTGGCGATTATCACAGCCAAAGGCAGTTTAATTAATAAATAAGTTATTAATTTTGTCGTATAGCCATGACTTCATTTTATGATGTTAAACAGTTAAACAAAAACTAGAAACAAAGCAGGTCATATTTTAAAACCTGTCGCCGCTTAAGTAACATTGTTTAACAATGAACGATATATTTGACAGTCCCCTTGATTTAAAGGTTTTGAAGTACCAACATATTGATGATATTCATGCTGCATCTTTGAATAGTTCGTGTTTTTCTTTTATTGGAAAAGTGGAGATAATTTAATGTATAAATTTTTCTAATGTGGCGATATTTCCTAGGAGCTAATAACAAACAGTATAAATAGCAGACACCCGATACCGTCGACATAAAGGATGGGAAAATAAGATGAATAGTACAACGCATCAAAGGAGTTTCAGAATTTACCAATAGATATCTCTTGATCATGCCTATTTCGTGTTTGCGTCCAACTCTTTAGACTCTCCAATTGCGCTATCAGTATAGGCATAGTCAAGAGGGTGCCAATAAATTAACACTGCCGGCAAAATTTACTTTTGAATTAACAACAATTACATTTTAACAGTTCTATAATAACCATTTTGACTTATGTGTTGAATGTTATTATATATTCACCAAAAAAAACCTCAAAGCAAGGAAGAAACTTTGGCAGAATTAACATCAATTGTTAACGGTGTCATCAAGACACTACGAAGTCATGGTGCATTTTTCTATTAATTATATGGAAGAAAATTAAAGTTATTGCCAGAAACAACAATATTCATATCGAGCCCAACAGAAACTTACAAGAAAGAAGAAAGAGTAAGATTGCCTAATTTGTTTATACCAGGATCAAATTCAAATAATTTTTGAATTAATTTCTATTGCCGCATTCTTAGTGAAATAGGGTCATCTAAAAATTCGATTTTCTCCAGAGAGTCAAGAATTTGCAAAGGTGTGGAATAGTTCCAATTTTATTGATCAGTATGCCACCATTTTTACGATAGTCGAAAAAGTTTTGAATGCTGAATTTTAAAAAATGGCATAATGGATAAAAAGAGAGACAACTTCTGATCTAAAATACAAAGACTTCCGAATCACAACACTTTCAGTAACTAGTATAAACTACTATATCAACTTGCTTTGGTCTTGCCATTTAACAAAGCATCGGGAGAAAAGTGATTTTCCGGCTATGAAAAGAATTAAAAAAAGTACGGTGACTCAAAATTGTTTTAGTAATTTATCAATACTCGATATAGAAAATGAAGTAGCAAAAAATTAATAATGAAGAAATTCTGCAAAAATTCATCATTCAAGTAGGATGTTTAAAATTCTGCAACAATTTAAAAATAAATACAAAACATGTATGTTACTTCTACTACTTTGTTGTTATTATAGAGAGGATGAGTTGTTAGTTTCTCAATAAAGTTTATCTTCAATTTTGTATACCATTTTTTAATAAGAGAAGATTTACGCACCCCCAAATTTGAAAGTCTAATTACGCATATGGCTATCAGATTCTATGACGAAGTAATCACAGGCAATAATACTAGGTTTAACCAATAAAAAATAAACTTCCAGTTTTAGTAGTGGATAAGATTACGTACAGCCGTTTTGAACTGACATATTTCGTATGAAAACCTATTCAAAACTAAATATTGCTTAAATGCAGCACTATTTACAACACGAGGATGCAAATCATGCAGGTTAGGTTTTGCGTCAGTCTGTATCAAAACTGACGGAAAATCTAACCTGATAACCCCGAATTTGACATAGGCTTACAGTGCCACCAACATATTATTCATACGTTTGAATTTCCACAGCCGCCCCTTATGGACTTTTTTAATAAACATGTGGTATCTGGTATATAATATAATATACTATAATTACAATTTATCTTGCTTTAAAAAATCAGGTATTAAAAATGTGAGTTAATTATTGTTTCACATATCTAAAGTATTTTTTTGTTTTTCAACTCTAAAAATTTGTAACCACTCTTCTGCCTGCTTACTAGGCCAGTTGCAATCTAGCACTTTATAACCATTAATGTTTAACTAAATATTTAAATTCCGAATTTAACTAGTTTTAACCTTTTAGCGAAATGTGAAATTTTTATAAATGTTCTGACCAAACCTAATTTTTGGTGTAAAAAATTACTTTGAAATAAAAGAATGGCTAACTTCAATTTCGAAATGAAACGAAAATAGTTTTATTTCAAATCGTATAAAATGTTGCTTTATTCACTAGTGAATAAAACTCTCCATAATTCATAGCAACTAACAAAATACATAAGTTTACCTTGGTAACACAACCAAATGGTATACTTCTTTAATAGTTGTTTATAGTACATGTGGGTTATAATAAACTTTACTCACGCAAAAAATATGTGAGGTAAATCTGTTAAAGGGGTAAATTCCAATGACCCACGTGTGCTGTATAAAATGTTATCCAGAGCCTCAAATATCAAAGCACTTTAATATAATGAATAATAATAATTTTTTCACAATGCCACCTTTAATCCGAGATCTTTGGTAATTTATGCGTTGCTATGGTATGGGGTTTAAATGAACACCTTCAGCGAGTATTTTAAAGAATTCCTCGTAACAACATGATTATTTCATCACAGCAATATAAATAGCCAATTTCCTTGTTTAAAATCACAATAGTAAAATCGAAATTAATAGGAGGTGTTGGATAAAATTATTTGTTAGACTTTAAAAGTTTATATGATTACTTCCTTCATATCCATAATAATGCGTAATCACCATGGTTTCTGTCAATTTTAAACAAAAGAAAAACCTTCAAGAAAACAAATGCAATTTTTGCTTCAGTTGCTACCATCGAATGCAGCACCACTGTAAATGAATCTTCGTTTTACAAAACAAATATCAGAATCGCATGATCTTGACTTGTTCTTGAGAAAATTTCATAATCAAATACTATAATCTAATTCGGTTATAAACAGTTACTTTTTTCTTTTAGTTCGTAAATATGTTTTATGTTACGAATGAATGTTTATATTTTCATGTTAATGTTTTATTAATGTAACTTTTAACAAATACTGTGTTTTTAGATGCACAATTTGTATTGCTTTCAATCGTGTAAGTACGCGTATAACACAGCAAAAGTGTTTAAATAACTATACCTGTAATTTGCTTGTAAACAAACATTGAAATACTAATTTTAAGTACAATAATTATACGAAATTTCCACCCTGTCAAAAATTAAACAAGCTTTCCCCTAATATCTGCGTCTCACTTATTCCAAATATGAGTTGAGTTCCTTTGTTTACGTAAAAAGTTTAAGATCTTCGAAGAAACTTTCTCGAGTGGTATGTAAAAGCATCCCCCTATCCTTGTACAAACCACTTTTTCTGAGCTTTAAGCAAATTTGCTCGACCTTAATATATTATCTTACAGGAATTAGTAACGATGTTATCTATCAATGACCTGAAATTTGTAACATTTATTCCCTATAGCAAACACAGATTTTATTGTGAGGGTATTTCACAAAAAAAGTATTTATATCATCCTTAGAACTAGAAAATTCAAAGGTGTTGATCTCTTATTCTTAATATGCAGTATAAAGTGCACGGTCAATATTGATAAAAATTTAAATGTCAAAATTTAACCGCGGTTAGAAATATGTCATAATTTAATCGCTTCTGAATAATTCTCACATCATTATCAAAGGTGCTTCACACATGCATTTTATCTATTAATTCAGGAAATAATCACGCCGAACATTCCTAGTGTGTGTAAACTAGCCTAAATAAATTTTGGCGAATTTCTGTCAAATATTTTTACTCTAAAGGAATATAGCTCGCAAATTTTGTGCGGAAAATCTACTCCACAAATATCTTGGCACAATATTGGGACAGAAAACGTCAAAATTAGGCTATTTTAATGAAAATTATATTTTTTTTAGTCTTTTGGGCATATTCAAAAATTTTTAATTGTCAACAAACTAAAAAATAATTGTACAAGTTAAACATTTTCAATTTTAGCATACTGTTCCAGTTAGCTACTTATAAATGTTTTAAAATTTCCTCTATCTTATATTATTATTTTTAATATTTTGAGTTCTTCAAAAACAGCATGTTTAATATAAGAATATTTTGTAACTTAATTGAAAGTTTATTGTGACTTCTATTTCAATGCAATAGGTTGCATTTGCTGATTTTTCTACTTATAAATTTATAAAGCTATAAGCATACAGCTAATGTTAATTAACTGCATTTTCTAAAAAACTGATACACTAAAATCTACATTTTTTGTCTAGAGCAAACAAATAAAATTAACTGTTTAAATTAATTTTAAAAAGTTAGAATCGTTATTCTCTACTTTGGAACGCATTTTGGGTAGTAAACGATACTTTTCACAGAGAGATGTTTTTTCGTATGCTACAGCTTTTGTCAAAGCCGAATTAGCTGGTCCCAAATTCCTTCGTGCTAATGTACATCAAAAGACAAATATTTATGTTGCAAAAGGCATGTGTGCATTTTAATTAGTGCACCAGTCCGTTTTACTTTACATTTTTAGAATATCAGGAATCAACCGAATCAATTATAAATAAATTTATATAGAAAATGACAAGAATTTATCTATCATTGGTATTACATTTGCATATTTCTAATCAAGTATTATTGCTACAACACTGCCCCTTTATTTATTATTTTTCTACGTATTTTGTTACGCGTTTACGAGACTGTAAATAAAGTAACAGAACTTGTCTTAAGATACAAATAGTTATAGATGTTTCGTTATATGCTACGAGCGTTACTGCGTTCAATTCCCTTTATTTATATTGGTTTTTCGTTTTGAATTTTTATTTATTACAATTTTAGTATTGCTCTTGCCACTAAAGATATGCAATCATGTAATTGTGTAAAATGTAGTAATAAAAATTACATTAAAATGTTAAACGAGCTTATATTCTTTTTATACAATAGCAAATACTAAAATGCAAAAATGACACAATATGAATTAGGTATTCCTTCTGTATTTCTATTTGGATTGTCTGAATTGAAATATGTATGTTTTTGCACTACTTTTTTTCTGTTTATTATTCATCGAGTACCCACCCTATTGGGCACGTCCATGTATTTAATATTATATACTCAACAAATACATTATAGGAATTGTTTGTTTGTATATTTGTATTTCGGTTGTCTGAATTACACAGTATTATTGCGGTCGCTGCATTTTTAAGTACTACACTAATTAATTCTTGTTTATAGAAAGTACTACTTAAATTTACTCTCTTCATTGAAATGGATGAAGTTTGTAAAGCTCTCGTTCTAAGCCTACAGTAATAACTAAAACCACGTACTGCCCAAATGCAGGTTCAGACCAGGTAAAATATTTATGTATTCAAGTTTTCTCTTAGTATCCACCATTCCTTACTGATCACCACCGTAATAGCTGCCTTGGTTCTTGCTTCTTGGTGACACTTAATTGCAAAATCTTATTGTACTACTTACCTAGATATAAAACAGAGAAGTAACCAGTACAAAATCACAAGCTTGTTTACTGTTTATCACTTTACTAAATCCGTCCACTACGATGTGTCCATTCACCAAATTTTGAGTTAGTAACCCCTACCAGAAAGCACTTAACACAAAGTAAAACAGGACCGGCACTGCCCCAGTATACAAATATAAGAAAAAAAAACTGTCAATAAAACTAGAACTACTATAGCGTATTAGAAAAACTAATTGCAACTGCACGCTCTGCGAGGCTTCCACAAAAAGTCTTCGAGTGTATTTTTGCAGACGACTGTATTCTGCATAAAAGACCGGCTGAGCGACCGTATGCAAGCAACATTCTCCACGTTTGGCCCCACCGCGCACTGATGTTGACGGCGGACTGGAATTCATACATTTTTGAGAGAATGCAACCGGTTTCGCTTCGGGAGCGTTCGCTGGAGCTGCAGTGGTGGATTTCTCCCAAAATTCTTACCCTTTGCGCGCCGAGGCCGCCCGACGCCCAAGAATATATTCGCCCGAGCAAAAAAACTTGTTGCGTTGGGGTTTTGTAATACCTGCGTTGACGGTATATTGGCATTCCTCTCCCTCCTTTCCCGTTGAGAAAAGCATCCACCTAATAATCTCAGGTTAATATCAGGTCAGGTTCCACGTTTCTGCACATGCTAAATGTTGAATGTCTGCATGTAAGGTAGCATTGCTTACTTACCCTTTCTGGTCACACTTTTCAGTTACCAAAAGTGAAATGAACGTAAAAGGAACAAATTTCAATACTGTGAAAATATAAAAATTTTCGGTAATAAAGTTGAAGTATAGATGGTGTCACTAAAACACTGATGATTTTTCCCTAAGAACAAAAAGTTGAAATTACTATTAGTGATTATAATACCCAGCAATCGCATACCGTTGTAGTTAGTAATCGCCAACACAAGAAATATGACAAATAAAAAACAACAAATCGTCAGGTAATAAATATGTGGTCATTGAAAGTGTTAAAATGGAAGGAAAATCGCTGCAGAAGCTTCTATGCCAACTCTAATGTAGCTTTGCGAAAGGGCACAAAACCGGATCAATAGAACAAGGTACTGCTCAGCTACAAAGCTACAAAAATCCGTGATCGATTTTTTTAAAAGCATAAGCCATTAATTAGTCCCCATATTCAAAGACTATGCAGAGGCTTTTTGATACAGTTGATCACCAAAGAATGCTATAAGCCCTCGCTGACTGTACAGTTCAGCATCGCTATGTCAACATCATCAGACATGTGAACGAGAATGCAAAAGCTTCCATCAAACTTCAGGAAAACATATCCGACTTTCAGATGAAACAAGGTGTCAGTCAGGGGGATATCATTTCTCGCAAGCTGTTTACTACCCTTCTGAAGTATATGTTCACACGAGTTGATGCAGAAGAATTTGCCCTTAACATCAATGGCGAAAAATTCATAAACCCGAGTTGCGCCGACTGTATAATATTAATAGCGGATTGTCTTGACGAAGTTAAATAAATGGTACAAAAACTAGACTCAGCGTCCAGGCAAATAAATTTGAGCATGAACACCAACGCGACGAAATTCATGACTAACCTGATGACCAGTGAGAACTTCATGGCAAACAACTAAACATAGAACAGATTTTCTCGTACTGCTACAGGAGGAATTTCTATATGATAAATTAAATAATACTCGATTATGCTTTACATAAACAAAACACTGTGATTCAGGTTGTCTTCTGGTGTAGTAGCTTTTCCAACTAGTTCATGAGTAGGGGGTGGGTTGTCCGAAAGCGCCGCTGGATCAAGCTGTTTGTATAAATCACTAAACCATATAATAATTTTCATGCATAAACAGTAAATTTTAAAAAGCCAAGAATTGCTATAACCCAATGTTTATTTACACTATGTCTGTATATTCAGCTCGAAAAGAATATAAATCTTGCACAAGCGAAAATGTCCGTAAGAGAAAAAGAGAAATAGCGCATGCTACACTTATAAATTCCAATAAAATCGTAGGCAATATAAACCTATAGTTTTCTACATTTTAATGTATTTATAGTGATGTCATTTTAATTTTATTAAATTAAATGGGTGTATAGTGACCTCAGTAAAAGTACAATGCACTAAAAATTAATCGCTTACAAGAAAACCGTATTAGGGCTGGTGTAGAATTTTGAAAACTGGTTAAATTGTTACCTCTTTTATAATACAACAATTAAACGATATAATGACACCATGCCCCCAGTGCTAACAAGGCTGCTAATAAACAATAAATGAATTTCTGTCACCGAAAGGGGTAGTTTGGGAGTATACGCTCGCGACAGCTCAAGCCGCAGATGGGAGTGGGTTCCAACTTCTAAAGAATACTACGATTACCTGATGTTGCAGGTTCAAGAAGGGCGCCACGCCGTTGTCCAGCTTCGGTAATAATACTCCCTGATGGAACTCGTAACGACGAACCTAAATAGCTCAATAATAACAGAGACTCGATGCAGCAGCAAATATAAAGCCAGAGGACATTACTTCACATATGATGGTAAACGTGGTTCAACAAATTTGATGCAGCCTGTACATAGTAAAAATAACAAATATGCAATTCAGTTATAAATACAACCAGATTTCAATATATATATAAGAAAATGGAATTAAGATTTTACTTAAGTAAGGACTTCCAATTTTAATTAGTAAATTTAAGCAAAAACATATGTAAATATAAGGACATATAATTAAATTTCCGAACATCGTGTTGTGGCACACGCCAAGTGCATGAGTAGTTGCATTCGCTACTCTTTTTAAGCGCGATATGTACCTGGGGGAGAACCTTATTGGACAGATCTGTTTAAAAGCGGCGCTTCCAGTAAGCCAACAGGTTCGTTAATGAGTCGTACGTGTGACAGCTTGACTCCGTTCAAGTCAGAATATAAACCATAAGATTAAATGATTAAACACAGTTAACCGTGTCAAACAAGCATAGAATGAATCCTCCAAAAAGCAAAGTCTAGTTTACAATATAAACCATGAAGTTAACTGACCAATTACAGTAAGTAGGTTCAAGCAAGCATTGCATGAAACCCTCAAAAAGCAAATCAAGTTCACTACAGGATCACTTGAATACTTCAAAATAAAGCAAAATAAAGTTTAATATCTACATCAAATTTAACCACTTTCAAATATTACAAAGTTAACAATTTAAGATCAAACAACATTGCAGTCGATCTGAGTCGACGCCATAATTCAATGTATAACGGAACATTATAATCGAAGATAAATCCCCAAATAATTCCTTGAATTATGCAATTCGTGTACGAGGTGTGCGACGCAAGAAATTAATCTGCATTCTCGGAGTTCACGGCAGGAGCCTCACAAAAAAGTAATAATCACCTTGATTCGACTGGTAGTACATCTGCGGTGCAGATACCATGATGCGGTAACAAAGCTCTTCTAAAGGAGGGCGGACGGATAGCCTTTTCAGCGTGTAGCAACCTGGCACTTTCTGCATGGACCAGCTTTCCGACATGGGAGGAAAACTAGGTCGTGGGCTATTTAACCACGTGAAAGGAATCTCCCATAAGGATCAATCGACATGAAGCGGATCCTCAGAAAATTGGCACGTGCAAAATCGGCACGTGGAAAATCTCCTGTGAAGAGGCGCAAATAACTACATACCAGATGCATCGCAACAACGAAACTTAAGTGGCTTTTGCAGTAATCGAAGATAATTCATGCGGCGTGGCGATTTTCACACACAAAACCCGAGACAGTCAAAATGGAGGCCAACGAACCAATAAAACACACTTGTTCGATACATAAATGTGCAAGCGCGCGCCACTTAAACGTCTGAAGACAAAAATCTCGACAAATTTGCGAGTTACTTGCCCGGTAAGGAGCTAAGCTACTAACGCACTTTGAATTGCGTAAATTCCAGATGCCAGAAGTTGCTAAAATCAGAATGTAGCAAAATCAGTAAAAGTACATTAACCTATTTGCTACTTTTTTCTTGCGTGTTGTGCAGGTTGGTCATATGGCAACCACATATGCGAACTTTGTTGATAGAAGCTGATTCTAGTGACCGTCAATCAGTGTAACCACGTAATTTTTTTGTGGAATTATTGTTAATTTTAACGTATAGTTTATTATGCAAATTTGTTCTGTTTGATGTCCTCTAACTATCCTTAAATTGTTACCATAGTTATGAATCACTCTGTACATGTACACAGTTCTATTGACAAAATTTAATTTAAATAAACTGAAGGAGCAAACAGTTGCGCGATTTCCTAACAATTTCCTTCACAAGCACACGTCTCCCAACCGCTAGTGAAAACAGGAGAAAGCAGGATACGGGAGCTAAAACTCGCATATAAGAGGATCGATTACGTTAGAAACCGAAATTCGCTCAATAGTCCTATGGCGAACGAATTTTTGTAATAGCCGTCAACGAGCAACTGACAAAAGCTTCAGTACCCCTCTCAAGATTATCGTGAACAAGAGGTCGTGAAACGTGCCCTGAATTAAGTAAAAAGTTGACTACAACCAAATTGTCGAATCTGCCAGCCACTATAAAAATACTAAAACGCGCTAAGCTACCTTTACGAGTCTGTAATAATCAATGCTGCTACAGAAAGATTTCCAATTTATATCTTTACAATCTGCAAGAAATCATCACCGCGAGCAATGGGTAAAACAGTTTATAGTAAGATGTTGCACTTACACAAGGTATATTTTATAGTTCTGCGTTTTCGCGAGCCACAAAATAGTTAGGCTATGAGAGAAAACCCAATGTATCTGGAAGGAGTGCACCTTCCTGTAGGGCGGCAGCAATGAAAAAGTCTTATTTTGTTCTGGTCCTGTGGTGCAGCTGCTCACCGACTACAGGGTTGAGTTACTACAAAATCTCTTACAAATCTGATGTCCGTGTGCTTCACGTGATGGCAGCAGACCTTAAAAGGGAAAAATACTAAGAGGTGTAAAAATTGGCCTAAAGTATCACTAAATCGCTACGCAAAGTGCAAAAGCGAAACCAGATCTACCAAGGTTGGAAAGCGGCAAGAGATAAGTTTTACTTCTAAAATATACAGGCTGCTGACAAAATGGCGTATTAACTCAATGGTACGTTATTAAGGATACTCCCTAAGTATGAGAAGAATAAGGAAAAATTCTTTGTTATATTTTTGAAGGTTTTTTAATTTAGAATTTTAAAATTTCACGAGTGTCTGTTCGTTAATTGACAAAATTATTTACATTCATACTATTATCTTTAAGTGAGTAATGCAAAAGTAGTCAAGAGTTTCAAATATATGGGAGTTAAAATAACGAACGAAAATGATGAAGATATAGTCCAAAATAATACACTTAAATGGGGCCTTCTATGCGTACAACGGGAATTTTGAAAGATGAGGATATTGATAAAATGTAACGACAATATATAAAATTCTAATAAGACCAATTATTATTTACGAAAGCGACGCGTGGACAATGACCCAGAAAAACAAAGACAGGTTAGGCATTCTTGAAGAAAAAGTTCTACGAAGGATTTAATGGTCAACCAAGAAAACGATGAAACTACGAATTATACAAGTAGTTCATAGAAGCTGATGTAGTGACGTACATAGAAATAGGAGGACTAAGGTGGGAAAGTCATGTACGATGTATGAATGGCAGAGGTATTACCAGACGGGTAGAAGAACAAACCCCAGAAGGCAAAAGAGGAAGAGGCAGGCCACGCGAAAGGTGGAGTGATGCAGTGAAAAAAAAATTCAAAACCATCTTACGAATAAACAACTGGAAGAAATGGGTCGAGGACAGGGACTGTAGACCCCTGCGTAAGTAAATATAAAAACACCTATGTGCTGAAATTCACTTGAGCAGAGATAATTAGACTTGTGAGATATCCAGAAGAATTGGCCTATCTTGGGTAGCATTTGGGAAATTGCGATACATTTTAAAAACTGCTTGAAGAGAAAAGTTTCTAACCAATGCTTCTTCTCTATTACGACCTACGGAGCAGAAAGATTGACTCCAACGGTTAAGAAAATCCAAGTCGCTCAAAGAGCTGTAGAAGAGACAATCCTGGGCGTATCTCTGAGAGACGGAATTACGAATACAGAATTGATAAAAAGAAAAGGAGTGATGGATGCCATCACGCAAATCGCTAACCTCAAATGGAATTAGGGTCGCCATCTAGCAAGGTCGAGGGACGGCAATGGACGAGAGTAATAACGGAATGGAAGCCCTGCAATGAGGCTTTTCCCAGCAGAGGAAATGTTTCTTTCATGAATATAGACTATACGATAAGCGCTTCCTTCAAATCAAAATGACTCAGCTATTCGACAGTTTATGGGGGACAATTCAGCGGAGGAAAAACGGCAAAAATAGACTGTTTAGCATTGAATTGTGGCCACTTTACGTTTGGCCTAAGAAGTCTAACTGTAACTGTGATAGAGTGTCCTTCGAATACTGATTTCGATACTTACAATTTTGGCGCATAGGGTGAGTTCATCGAGTACAGAATGTTATTTTTATCACATCTATTTGTATTGTTACGATCCTAAGGGCCGAGGGATGGATGAGTCGGCAGCCTTGGCGATTAATACGCGAGCATTCCAGAACTTCTTGAAGCAGCTGCGGAAATATGAGTCACAGCGGTCGAATGCTCTGGAAGCGCCCTTACAGCCAGGTGCAATGGAACACTCACGCTTTCAGGAACGCCCTCGAGGACAACAAACGCAGATGCGTCACGCGGTTCCTAGAAAGGTCGAGCGTCCTCGCGATTAGTCTAGAAAGGAATTACCTGAAATATAAATACACGCCCGCAAGAATAGCGGGCAGTTCGAATTCGGCAGCAAAACGCGTAAGAGCCGTGTAGAGCTCCCACATAAATAAAAGCCCGTGTGTACATATAACTAATAGAAATAAATAACCATATATAATCGTTAGTGTTTAAGAGTGATATAAATAAATGTGTTAATCCGTATGTAATAAGAAATAAATGTATCGATAGTTCGTTAGTGCCTGTATTAATTTGTAATCTGCTTGATAATTCTCGCATGTGCTTGTAAACAATAATCGTAATAATTCATTGTTGTAAATAAATGTTTGAACCCATGTTTGTCGTATAATTTTAAATAGCCCGAACGTTAAGAACGTAACAGTATTAATGCATAGTTCTCATTATATTATTATATTAATGAATAGTTCTCTATTGTATTAATGATTATTACTTTGGTTTAATTTGATTTACCAGGTAGTTGTTGAAGTGCATTATTCGTATAAAGCATCATGTAGACACCATGCGTAATATTAACAATCTTTCAAATAAACTATTTTCGTCATATTTTCTCTAAGAAAAGCTGGAAATAAAGTAGTTACCTAGGTAGACCTAGCAATAAATTTCTATTATTACACGTATTTACTCATTTTATGTACGGATAATAGTATATTAAAATACAAGTTGCAGAAGACACCTATTCAAGCACGAATTTTAAACCATTTTATAAATAATTTTTTTTTCTATTTTGAGGTTATATGACGTCATTTGGGTGCTAGAAAAGAGTTACTCTAACATCCGAATGACGTCATTTCATAGCGACTTATTCTAACACTGAAATGACGTCATTCGGGTGCTGGAATGGAGTTATTCTAAACGCAAAGTATAAACTTAATTCTCAAACGGTGAATACGCAATTTTTTGGTCGAATTATAAATTCAAACGAAAGCTGAAAGAAAGATATTCGATTCAGTTCATCAAATTTTATTAGCCTGCAAAGTTTGGTAATTTTGTTCACTGATGCTGTCTTTTGCAGTCCAGCAGTCCATAATATGCAAAATATTTGAATCTCAGAATGTCGGAATCTGTCTTTGTCTGTGATGGGGTAGAAAATGTATTTCACGTCTGGTGTTTGGCTCTACCATCAAAATTCTCCACAAACCGCCACTGCATACAAGAAAGAAACAAATTGTAAATATTATGAAAATGTACGGTGTTCTACTGTCGAAGAATTGGCAGTGTCGCTGCAATACGTTGCTGATACGCGCCAGCACAACACACGTTTATAGACGTATATAGGGATGGTGAAGTGCCAGAACTACGAATCAAACTTCTCAAGGGCAGCATAACTACTGGATTCTCTGAACCACCTTTGTTTTGATGCCGGAAGTACCTTTGCTCAAATTGCTAACTGCTAATGTCAAATCCTTCCTCTCTGGAATATAATCTCACGTAGACCATAGCAATTCAATACCTCATTTCAACTAAGAGCATGTCTACCACAACATAAACACGCAGTTTGGAACATCACCATTCAATAACCAAAGTTACAAGCTATGTACCCATGGAAGCATGCTCGGGTAATAGGCACTTAAACAAAAATCCTAGCAGGATAGTGCCGGGAAAAATTTAACCAAACTGAACTTCAACCGAATGATTAGCACGAAAATGGCGATTTAGAGAGTAAAAATTAGGTAGAAGAACAACAAATGGATCATCCTGAAGAGTATTGTTATAAACATCCCCCATATTCAAAAACTGCAGACATTAAGGAGTCTCTAATCTAAAATTTATGAAAACAGCCCCCATGAACGACGATACTTATTTATACCACAACGAAAACATCCATAACCAGCTATCAAACAATTCCAACTACAATAAATATAATTGTAATACCTAATAAAATATTTAGCACCGCTCTGTAGCAACTTTATTATGAATTTAAATGTCTCAAACCATATTTTTGAAATCAGAATTAAAATCTCTATCGGTTGGTTGTATTTCTATTATTTAATTCTTTGTTTATATCTTTATAATTTAACGTTGTTATTACATTTTTCTTGGTTTCAAACAATTTGGTGCAAACAAATTGGTTGACAAATTTCACCAGAATGTGCCTGCAACAAGGTCATTTTGAACAACTTTGGTAACAACTTATTAGAAATATTTAAGTTTTATTATTTACTAGCTGACCCGGCAAACGTTGTTTTGGCTTATGACATGATGGGGAAAACCCTTCAAACCATTAAGCACAGAATCATAAAAGTATGACTGCAAATAGAAAGAGTACAGTGTATAGAAAAACACAATTCGATATTTTTCAATTTTCCGGCTTTTCCTTTGGATTTTTCCGAATTTTCTTTTTGCTAAACCACCTCGGGAGTAAGACGAACAAAAAAAAAATCATCCAAATCGGTCAAGTCGTTCTCAAGTTCTTGCGTTACTAACACACGGCGATTGATTTTTATATATACAGGTGATTTTTTGAAAACGATCCGCCTGAGATATTTCAGAAACCAAAAGGAAATTAAAAATTTCTGAAAACAGGTCCACTTATATGTCAAGGGGGAAACGGTTTGACCTATGATTCACACTTTTGACGTTTACCCCTGCGCCCCCACGAATACCTCCCCAAAAATTTTAAATGGAATGACCCATTGCGTGGTATCTCAAATGAAAGCAGCTCATCTTATAAGGATTATGGTGATATGTCACTTGCCCACGTTTTTTATTTTCTCATACATTTTATGAGAAAGTTTATCATTGCCACTTCAGGAGAACGGTAAGCGCTATCGAAACCTAATTTTAATCAGGTGGAAAAAAAGAAAGCAAGCCGTTGACGTTTTGTCTAAGAAACTGTCACATTAGTTGATAAGTGGACCTGTTTTCGGAAATTTTAATTTCCTTTTGGTTTCTGAAATATCTTAGGCGGATCGTTTTCAAAAAATCACCCTGTATATAGATTGGTTTTGTTTTCCATTTTTAGTTTAAAAATATAATAAAAGTATAGTCAGCCATAGAGTTTTTGTTTCTGATATGAAAAATATACAGTTTGTTGTTTTAATGCATAGTAAAGTTACTACAACGAGGAGTCAAATAAAAAAACGGGCTGTATTTATACCGTCTGATTCACAAAAAGAACCCCAATTTCTCACGCTCTTATTATTGATTTTAGACCCAGAAAACCTTATATTTTACTAGATGGTATGAAAACAGCTACATCTTAGCGACGGCAGCTATTAAATTACCCGTTTCCAGAAGCGATATTCAACTTTATGATTTCAAATAAGACACCCTGTATATTTTTCGATATTTCGGTAAATTTTCAAATTACATTTCAAACAATACCAATTAAGCATAACTTTAACTGAATAAATAAAGCTATTTCTTTTAATAAATTGTTAAATCTAATAGCTGTATAAAATTTGAAATTAAATAATAGGAATTTTGCGCCTTCTCATTGGCAACCAATGAAGACGACAAGTATACTTTTAACCTGTCTGATTTACAACTCAATAAGTGATAAGGTTTTTCTTTTGTTTCTGTGCAATAGTTTACGTATATTTTGGGATTTTAACGAGGTTAGCAACTTAGTTCGTTTCCATAGTGTAACAAGAGATGTGCGTATTGAAAATTATCGAAGGTAAACATTCGTCGGGACATAGGGCTAACAACCCTACCCTATAAAACCTGATATTACGAAAGCTCAAAGATTTAAATGCCGGACGGTTTAACAGGCGAAAACACAGCAACGAAAACGGGAACACGATATGGTTATAGCGACATGGAATGTACGAAGCCTGTATAGAGTCGGAGCTATGCAGACACTGATATGTTAGAGAGTTATAATATCCAGATAGCTGCGTTGAAAGGAACATGTAGGAATAGAAACCATATTCTAGATATAAAGAATTTCACACTGTTTAATAGCGGAAACTTCAACTCTATAGCGAACGAATCTGTGCATTGCGAATCAGGGGAAAATTCTTTAATACTACTTTTGTACTCGTATGCACACGTAATGCGTATGCACCTACTGAGAAGAAAGATCGAGCAGTTAAGGATGACTTTTATGGAAGCCTAGAAAGAACATATAACAAGATAGCAACCCACGATGCGACGATTCTTCTCGACGATTTTAATGCAAAAATCGGAAAGGAAATTGGATTGTCGAGCATAGCAGAAAAGAATAGTAGGTACGATGTAATCAGTGAAAATGGAGAAGATTATACATTTCGCAGCAGAACAAAATATGATAGTATCTAGCACACGTTTTCCTCAAAAGGAAATACATAAGGAAACTTAAATATCACCTGATGGAAATACGCGAAATCAAATAGATCACGTGCTTATCGATAAGCGATATAGTTCAAATATTATTGATGTAAGAAATTATCGTGGTGCGAAATATAAGTCAGACCATTTATGGTAAGGACAAAATATAGACAAAGAATAATAAGGAAATCAAAACCTAATAAAGATCAGAGCAAAATGAAACAATACAACATCGAGGCTTTCAAAACCGAACTGGTAAATGAAGGACGCCAAGGAGAGTTGGACATAAACCAAAAGATGGCAAAAACAGTAGAAGTTTTATATACAGTTGCAGAAGAAATATTAGGAGCAAGACGACTAGAAGCGCCATGGATGGTATGATGACGAGTGCAAGGAAGCTCTTAAAAAAAGAAATGATAATGATAGCAAGAAACCATTCCAAACTAAAACATACATTTGAAAAAATGAGAAAGGTGAACTAATGGTAAACGAAGAAGCAGTCTTGGAAAGTGGAAAAATATTTTGATGAATTCCTGAAAATAAATGACTACGATGAAGAACAAGAACAAGAAAGCACCATTTCCTATCGCCCGTACCTAAGTTTTGAAGCACAATCTAGAGAAGAAATCAAAGCACAAATAATAGTTATTTACTATACAAGTGGGATAACAGCATCATTAATATTCGTGTGTGTAAGTTACAAACGAGTGCGTAGCACGAGTTATGTAAGCACACAAGTATATTAATGATGCATTATCACACATGTATTGTACAAAATTTTATCTACGACTGCCTAAAATTGAGAAAAGTGCATTAACAGAAATGTCAGATCTGTCATTTTCAAAAATATTTTAGTAGGCAAATGTCATTATGTCATTCATTTGACACCATTTCAGTTACGTAATGAAGTCATTACACAACTCAGTTGCGTAATGAAACCATTACATAACTGATTGGTGTAATGAGCTTCATTACCTAACTGAAATAGTGTCAAATGAGTGACGTAATGCGTTACTTATCCCACTGGAGTAGATAAACAAATTTAAGAAACGCAAAACACCAGGTGAGGACGAGATAACACCAGAATTAAACAAACGGAGGTGACGAAGTTTTACAACAAATAACCGAATTACTAAAAGAAATATGAGAAAAGGAGGAAATGCTTGAGTGCTGGGACAATTCAATAATATGCCCCATATACAAAAACAAGGGGAACAAGCTCGAAAGTAGCGGTTATCGAGGAATATCGCTGTAAGGAATCGTGTATGAAATAATGGCTGCAATAATAGCAAACAGAATGAAGCATTATTCTGAAGATATAGTACGTGATTATCAGTCTGGCTTTACAGAGGGAAGGTCTACAACTGACCATATTTACACAATCAGCGCAATACTCGAAAAATGTAATGTTTACTAAAATATAATACCCCAAATGACGTACTGAGAGGTAAGGAGGTAAGAATATTGCACAGATTGATCAAAATTCTATAACATATGTTTCTTTACAGCTTTTTATAGTAGTCGAATACAATATGAAGTATTTCTTTGTGAGCAATTTGATGTGATTAGAATACCTTGGTATTCTGTTCGATTTGTCATTGATGGTTATCGTTCCAATTGGTCGTTGCTGTACGTTTCTCCGCGAGCAATTTTTATCGCCAGTTTTAGACCTGTGGCAGAAGTTTAGGCAAATTGGAAAAAGCCAGGGTGTCAAGGTTATGTACTAGTGATAGAGTACATTTTGAATAATTAAGTTTGAGAAATGTTTTGACAGCTGAACATAAAAATTTACAATAAATATAGCTTTGCGAACAAATTTGTAATAAACTTTGCTGATAGAAAAAAAGTGTTATTACATATACAGATATAATTATTTACATTAGATAAATCATTTATATAATTGCTATTATACATATGCTTTGACATTCTACATTAAATTATTGAGGTTATAATATGTTATTATTGATCATCTTGGTAACAAATGCGTCGAGGGGCTCTATTGTACTGGGTGGCCATAAATATCTGAGATCCCGATAGCCATGGAATTAGCTACTTATAAATGTTGGTTAGCATTATATTTCAATTACTATAAGTATTGGTACCTATGTAATGTAATAAAATGCAATAAGAGGAGGGGAATGTGCCCCGGATTCTGCAGTTTAGCCTATTACTCGATTATAAAAGTCTCCTGTTCTAACTTCATTACTTATTGCAATCTGTAATAATTTTTAACAGATAGGAATTTTAGTTGTGATGACATTAATGACATTTAGTTTAGTTGGATTCATCACTTTAATAAAGCGGTGTTGATTCCAAAGGTAATGTGATATCAGATATTTATGGCCACCCGGTACTATTTGAAAGTTAAAAATGTTTTAAACAGCCTGACGCCTACTAAGTAATTGTCAGTATTATAAAATTGAGTCCTTTGATTGAACCTAAGACACTACCTATATCTTGAGAAGCAGCTAACGGGTATCTTACCTCATATTGTCTCAGGTAAGATTTGAGAAATAAATCTGTTTTGTTACGTTTGTCAGTTTCTATACGTAACAGTCGTGAACCTCACAATCTCACATACAGAAACAACAAACATAGATACCATGTTTTTCATGTTATTTAAACCTGAGTTTTGTTACATTGCTACACAGGGAATTTTTTTGTACGCAAAAGAAAAAAAATATATAATTCACAACACGGCGGTTCAGAATTGTGTCGTAGTGTAGCAAATTTTCGCCAGCTAGTTCCTGAGTAGGAATGGGGGAAGGGGGGCGCCACTAGTTCTGGGCGGTCCAAACCAGAAAACCTACAAGTATCCGTGTAAGTTCCTAAACCACTTAGCTGTTTTATAAAAATGATAAAAGACGGAAAATACCATAGCTTGAAATAACCTAATTATTTATTTACAGTATGTACACATACAGGCTCAGCACCATACTCGAAGAAGGCAAAACAAATCTATGATAGAATATTTGTTTGTAATTGAAATAGTAGATTTAATTTTAGTTTTAATGTTAATAAATTTGAAGTGAAAAACAAAACGCTACGATTTTAACTTGCAATTCGCTCGAGTACACGTATCTCAACTATAAGGATATAGTGACTTAAAAATCGAGAACTATGATATCGATAAACGGGAGTTCTCATCAAATCGCTTCAACGATTAATTAATTTATATAAACGCAACCTAATCGAATGGTACCATTTCGCTCAAGGGGTTTTTACACTTAAAACTGGGTATTTTCAGCACTAATAAGAAGTTAATTTTAATGTTTAATCTCCCGGTAAATTCCCGCAAAAGATAATTACATTTTAAAGTTCTGAGTGCAGTTTCACGAGCTGAACGCGACCAAAATGCTAACAGGCAGAATAGCCAATCGAGAAAATATTAAATACATAAATTGAAAATAACCGCATACATGATTGCACTAGGTGAACATCACATACACAGCATTTCTTAATTTCTCGGCACAATCGGTTAGGAATATCACCAGCATAAAAAATAGGAACAACGCATAAGATTTCATAAGACCAGCACGAACGGTAACTTTTAGTTTGAGCGCTGAGATAACTAAAACGCTAGCAGACACCTGGTGATGCATGACAGGGCACAGCGGCGTCGTCAGAGCAGCTATACAGGGTACTATACTCGAAGATGCTGTCCCACGAATGTGCAACCTGATGTGCGACAGGCTTTTCCCATCATGTGCACTGGGAAAAAAACCTTGTGGTTCGAACTTCGGAGAGCGGTCGCACTGGGGAAAAGTCGTGTATTCGAAGGCTACCACATGAGTTGAGTGTGCTCATAACTGCGTGGGGGTTGGTCCTCCAGGTGCTTTAGCAAGCGACATCAATGCCACAGAAAGAGCACATGCAGAATTGGGTACGAATAAGACCCAAAAGGAATACGAGGCCTAAAATTACATAATATTCGAATTCGCTGTTCACACGGAACTACAAAGAACATACCATAGCTGGTGGGTGGCCTCGAGTGAGTAATCTTGCAGAAATATATTATTATCCTAGCATAACTGGCTTCATTGTAGCAATTTCACACAGCATTTCCTAAGGCTGATTTCACAGAATTTGACAGAATTCACGAATAATTTTGGAATTACTTTATCTACATAAAGTGAAAATTTCAAATCACCTGCAGTCCCAGAAGGAAATAATCCCACGAAATCAGTCTCATAAAACGGCCGCCTGAAATCGTACTCAAATTTTGAAAATTTTACTATAATTCCCTAAAAATTCAAGGATTTTCAAAAACAAGAAATGAGTATGAAAACAAATATACACTTAGGAACTGTAGGTCACCCGAAACATGTTCTCAACTTCATCTGTATGTATTTAAACGAAAAATTATACGTAACTGTTTTTGACTGCCTCTAAATGTAAAATTACACGTAACAACATATTGGGTTTGTGTATTTTATTTTGTAAGTTTATTAGTACAGACAGATCAATAAAAAAAACAATTAGGGTAGGCTGTGATATGTGTTATATGTTTGGCAGTACTGAAGTGTATTGTCAGTCTATGTCAAATTCGAGAAATAGGTTAGGTTTTGTTTATTGTTTGACGTTTGACGTAAATCTTAACCTGCAAATGTCGAATTTGACATAGACTTACAATACACTTCAGTACTGCCAAACGTATAACACATATCACAGCCTACCCTAATTGGTTTTCTTATTGATCTGTTGTTACTAGTGCTACTAAGTAGCTATATTAATTCATATTTGTACGTATTTAATTATGGTTACTAGATCTTAAGTGTTATAAATACAATTCGTTAATCTATGCATGGAAACTGTACCTATATAGTATGATTAGAAAGGTGCTTTAAAATATACCAATAAATATAAACATATACAGGGTGTTGCATTTAAAATACAAAAGTTGAACAAAAACAGTTGCGAAAACTCATAATGTGAAAATATAGGTTTTATAATGCCATTTAACAAAATATTTTTTTATTGGGTTTAACGTTAATAATAAAAATGCTATAAGCTAATGCCTTTCTTGTAAATCGACTGGTGTACAGGGTGTCCTGTAATTTGACCAACAAACTTATGGTGGTTATAGAAGCCGTTAAAACGTTAAACAAAATTTTCTTCTTAATCTCTTCCCACCGAGTTATACCTTCCTAAGGATGAATGTTATATTATAACTTTATAATGAACAGGTAATTGATTACACAAAAATATTTTTAGCACTTTTAGTTTTCTCGTGAAATTTATATTTTTTATATAAAAAAGTAAAATACTTTATGGCGCACAGGACAGTTATTCGGCAAAATGCGGCGAAGTGCTATACATGATAATGTACAGCTTCCGTATCGTAACCTTAGAAAAAGTTTCACTTCGCGCATCAATACGATACAGTGTAGGGGTAAGCGTACACTCCGAGTTAAAAGTACATATCTTCGAAAGCGCTTATTATAATATACTTTGTAAATAATTTAATCTACAATAGTTCTTGCAAATAAAACAATTGGACCAACATTATTTGCAGGAAACAAGCCTATATAAAAATAGTAGAGTTTAAAGATGCAAGAGTCAAGTGTAAACTTATTTGGCGTCAGCTTTTTAGGGTGAATGTACATCAGTGATGCACCAGCGAATAGTGATCTTGGAAGCTGCCGAAGTGCACGATATGATGCGATTGCACCCGAGAGCTAGTTGCGTGAAATTTCTAAGTTTACGATGCGGGAGCTGCATTATGTTTTTTACACAAAGCATTTGTTGCCCGAAAAAAATAACAGAGCTAGAAAGGGTATTAAACAAATCAAATTTTTTGTTAGATATTTTTTTAATGATCAAATCCATGGCCGTTCAAAAGTTCTAATAAAAACATTTACAAGGGTTGCTAATTTCAACCCCTTAAAGTCATACGTAAAGATTAAAAAGCAATTATAAATAAGTATGTTATCGATAGAAAATATCTGCCACTTTTCGCTTTAACACCATTTTCCAGTTTACAGTAAAATGACAATAACCTAATTTTAACCTTTCTCTTTAGGAGGATGCAAGTCAATGGGAAGGGATTTAAAAGAAAAAGTTTATATACAAAATATATATGTTTGAACGTCTGCTATAACCTCCAGAAATTTGTCGGTCAAATTACAGGACACCTTCTATGCTTTGCCATTAAAGGAACGTCGAAAAATGCAGTTTAGTTAGGTGTCCAGTCGGTTGAATGTAAACACGCTACCTCGAGAACAACATAACCTCTCAGAATGATTTCTACGCCAGTTTGTGTAGAACATTAATACAAAGCACTGAAAAGCTTTTGTGGGAGGTTGGTAGTTTTTCTTCTTATATGTTTTTCGATTTGTGTTCAGGAGACCAGTAATAACCAGCCGCGACACGATGTGGTAATCGTACAAAGCTGGGGGTGCTGAGTTTCAGGTCACGAGATGGAAACTTGTTACCGAATGTGTTTTTTTTTTATTATTGAAAGATTCGGATACAAATTTCTATCTATTGTCACCTCTGAATGAGAAATGAAACATTATAGACGTTCTTTGTCCCCACACTGAAAGCACCGTTTTAAGAGATTACGAAGACTAAACTAATGTGTCTTAACCCTTTAACGGGCAAAATTAGTTTACAGAAAGAAATCGAAATTTTAATTGGTATGCTTTGTTTGAGATGCCAGGAAACCGAAAAACAATGTTTTTATTAAAAATCTATTTTCAGTTTTTTAAAAGATCCTGGTAAACCATTCTACCAGTGAGCATTCAGGATAAAATGTGTTGTCAATGGCCATTGGTATAACACTTTATAATATTGTCGAGTTATTTATTTGGATGCTTACTAAATTTCTGAATAACATATAGCATTACTTACTATCGATGAATACTTTTTTTTCGTTCGTGGAATAAAATTTTCAATTCACCAAAAACCGGTACTTTGATCTCTTGTAAAATATACTATTGCTTTACTGTTATTTCTTTCGTCTTAGCAACGAATACATTTGCGTACTGTTAGTTCTTGATTCTAGCAACCACGTAAACATACCGAAATCATGCATTTTTCGGCCTGGAAACAGGACTGAAATAGTTATTTATGCATCAAGGACGAAAAATTGGCTTTTTATGGACGATGCCTGCAATTGCTGGCCGAGGCGATAGCCGAGGCAATCAATCAGGCAAGGCCATAAATAGTTATTTACCTAACAAGTTCGGGAAGTTAATTTTCCCGAATGAGCACTTTGTTTGCAGCACGACCGAAGGGAGTGCTGCATCTAGTGCGAATTCGGGAAAATTCTTCCCGAAAGAGGTAGGTACAATGTTTTTTGTAACGGATAACTCAAAATATTTAAAAAAGTTAAAAAAATATTATTTAGTGTTTTACAACTTTACTGAGTTGGCAGCACAAATTACTAAATTTTTATACGTATCCTAGCACCTGTTAGCTTTTGTTGACGTTTACAGCGCCCCTGGAACACACAATTGCCATAGTTTTTGTGGGAAAGTAAAAAACACCCCGGTGCGGGAAAAGTAATTTTCGGCGCATCGGGAATGACCGGGAAATATGAATTTTGAAATCATGAGTGCAAAAAGTATATTTTGTTTTTGTTGAATCGGAGACGAAATATGTATTGTTTGTAAAAAGCGTGAAGACTTGTTATAAATAAAAATTAATTTTTTGAAGCAGTTTCCTGGTAAAATTTATATTATAATTCAATTACTTACATTGTCATATGTTTTATTAGTATAGTAACTAGTGATGGGCTTATTCGAATCAAAAATAACCTGTTATCCGGTTATTGAAATAACCTGTGTAACTCGGTTTTCGTTCCAAGTAATCGAATCAAAAATAACCTCAACCTGATACGTACTTCGTGCCGCGTCTCAGCGACCTGCGAGTGATCGAAATCATAACTCATATAACCTTTTCTTCGTATGTACCTGATTGACCCAAATGAGGCTCGCCGCTGCTTGTTGATGTTATGACATTTGATACTTCCAGTCGACGAGTTAAATTTATGGGGCCTTTCCTATTAAAGATAACGTTCTGCTGAGTATCAGATTTGCCGAGCGGCCTAAATTTTTGCTTGGAAACGCGGTTGATTATGCCTAATAAGGGATAAACAGTAGCGAAATAAGATTTTCCAACATCGTAAAAGATTTATATTTAATTTTTAATAACGAAGCAATCGGGACAAGAAGTGGATTTCGATGTTGAAAATTTTAAGTGTGTGTCCTTAGAACCGCGGAAGGCTGACTACTGGAGAATTTTAGGAACTAAAAATAGATTCAATAGATACTTTGTATTCGCATATTTATAATTTCTTTATGATTAGTATTGATATAGCTATTCTCAATGGTTTAAACTCCTTAGAAATCAAATAAAAATCATTTATACAATTATTATAATTAACGATTAACTGAGTTCCTCGGCTATCTGCAAGTTACGATGGCGATGCAGATGGCGGTGAACCTTCAACCGGCAAACCGGCTGACTTAATCGAAACAAATCGAGAGCCAAAATTGATTTGAATCATGATTCAAATCATCAATCGGTTATTAATATGATTCGAATGCAAATAATTCGGTTATGAAAATTGCCCGGTTATGCCCATCACTAATAGTAACTATAAACCTGCTTGAACAGAAATAACATACACTTTTCAAGAGGTTGCAAATAACATAAGCTACTTGCATGGACAAAGTAAAATAATTTTTGAATTTTGAACTGAATAATATAAACACTTGCGAGTGGAGCAATAACTTTCTGTTGAAAATGTATGACTACCCCAACGTAACCAACCCGGGCCGCCGCGACCTGCCTCAAAAAATCAGCTAAAATGTGACCATGATTGGTTTGAACGTAAATATTTTTCTAGCGCAACATAGTAGCAAAACCAATTCGATTATATCTTTAGTACATATGTTTATAAATACTCGAAACATAAAAATAAATTGTATAAAACGTACGTTATTACTGAAAAACTAGACATAAATATAGACTATTTTTGCGTGGTAAATAAAAGGTTTCCAAATATTAATTTATTTTTCAAAATCAGGACAAAATAATTTCTTCTACTTATCAATATTACAGTCCTTACATATTACACCCACAAAATAGTAAGAAACAAAAAATTTCACCAATTCGCGTACACACTTCAGGGTTGTGACGCGGAATGCACGTTGGTAATACTGTCATACCATCTACACATTTACATCAAGGTTTATTGGGGTAGTATTATAACTACAATAATTCTAGAAAATATCAAATTAGACAAAGAAACTGCAATCTCTGTAGAACGGAAACAAGACTTTTCAGAGCAGTATTAAGTTTCAAAACAAATATTATTGACTGTTATGCATAGTGGTATAACAGTCATACCAGAGGGGTATGGCTTAAGGAGCGGGAGTCTGAAAGCGAGCATGGCAAAAACCACTGCATTCCAACACTGTTCTGAAGTATCGATAACGCGCTTGCACCTTCTCGTCTTTTTTATTAAGTGAGAAATTAATTAGGCGTTGGCCGTTGACGTTTAGTGTATGTTTATCATATTACCCTAAAGTATTTGGGATAGGTTTATCCCTACTCGAGCATCGAAGTTTCCTGCAATGATAACGTAATAATTTTTGTTTGTTCTTGTTATTGTATCTTGGAGGTCTATGTTGAATCCTGCATATATAGCAAGGCATTATATGTTTCGTATTATTGTGTTCCTTTTTATTTCTTTTTTGTTTCAAAGATAACAGCTATATCTACATGTTTTTGTATTAATTCTTTCGCAGTTTTTCTTTTTTGTTAGTTTGATATACACAAGATCTAGTCAGGCTGATTACCAGGTGCCATAGCATTTTACATTTCATACGTTCCAAGTAGCGACTGCTATTTTTATTTTATTTTCCATTTGTCCTTTTTCTTTTTGCCGTCGTCATCGTTTCATCTACCCATGCCAAGGTCAGTAATGCATTTTTTAGTACTTTGATTTTTCTTGGTAGAGTTACTAATTTTAATCTTACCCCCCTTACTAGCTAGGAGGGTCAGGTAATTTGATTTTAGGATTGTCTTCCCTTAGACAGACCGTTTTATTGACTGATCTGCCTTCCCTATTTGTTCAATAATCCATCTAATCAGGAATGTAAGAACCACCGTTGATTCCTTGTAGAAAAACTTCCAGTGCCATCCTTAAGATCCACGTCTACCTCTAATCTTATATTTACCCTGAAGGGTTTAGGCTGCTTCTTCTGCCAACTCCTCCCAAGCTAAGCATTTCCTCAGCTATATAGGTACTCAAATAGCGTCGGGATCTCAAAAGAACAAGAGTCAGCCAACGGAGATCAGATAGGAGAGATAAAAGAGCAGGGATGTTTCTCAAGGAGATTCAAAGAAAGAGAGTAGACCCAGCTAGTGTACCTTGATATGGACAGTCCCAATTACGAGACAATAATAAGAGATAAAAGTTCTCGCCAGTAATAAAAAGTACATTATAGGATACAATAATTCTACCAAATACGACTATAATAACACAACTGCTCAATTTTTATTGCGATCTTTGCTAATTAAAATGTTGCAATCCAACGTCATATGTTACACGATAAATTGCTCATTAAGACCCCATGGGATGCTCGTAGCAGTGTCCGCCCTTGCACGTACCCCACAGCTCAAATGCTCCGGCCAGACCTCAATCGCGTAGGGGGGGGGGGGTTCACAAGTTTAGGGTGCGTTTTGGGGCGAAATGCTACGACGGGGTGTCGATATCGGGTTATTAAGACAAAGTTATGGGCGCCACGACATTTGAAAGATGTTAAGATTGATAATTAACTGACGACCGGTCAAAAGTCGAAAACCAATCGCAGTAGCGTTGCGTAGCACTCCAAGGGGGCACTCCCACGGCACTGGCTTTTACACCTACCTTTTGGGTGTTCTTTCTCCAGTTGCTTAGGCCCTGTACAAAGGAATACATACACAACGGAACAAGAAACTCAATTCTTGTCAGTCACAAAAATGCACAAATAATTGAAATGAAAAACAATACGTAAATTAAAAATGGGTAATCTATTACCATACTAGTTACAGGCCCGAAGACAAGTGTGCAGGTAGCAAATGCTACAAATTGGGGTTAGTAAACAGGTGCAACACAATAAGGGCTGAAGGCCCAGGAAGCGGCACATCCGCTGAGAACACTGGTCACCTAGGTCCCGGAATACGCTGAATTAATTTGCCTCAAGGCTCACTACGATTCCCGGAGCCAGGCTTCCGTAAACTTATGCTGAAGGCTTCTATTTACATTACTTGACGATAACTAGGGCTCGGGTGATTAGCACGCGGCCCACAAATAGCATATACGATAGATTGAGAGTTCCGAAACTTCGCACGTCACTGTATAATACGCAATTCACTGCTCTATTTAATTTCTAGTACAATACCTTGATTCATCGCTAGGGCTCCAAGCAACTGTGTTGTTGAAGTGCTGATGCCGGAAGATTTCGACCTGGAGATTCAACGCTCTGGCGATGCTTACAGAAGAGGGTTGCGATAGCAGCTTAGATGCGGCAAGGGTTGATAGACAGATAGGGACGGTTGACCAGCTTACTCGGGGAATTGTGGCGGCAAGATCCTTCGAAGAAGTAGCAGGGTAGAGCCAAACGATAACTCACAACTGCTCACCCTGTATGTTGATGCTTTGTGTTCGTTCCTGTTACAAATTCGCCAACATGGGCGAAGAATTGTACACACCGGTACTTGGAACTTTAAGGGACCAAAAGCACTTATAACTGCCACAAGTCCGAGGGTACAACGCGCCCCTGAGAACTAAAGGGGTTGTTCTTTGTTCTTAAGTTAACTTGCACATCCGTGCGATAGCGAAGCTTAAATTGGACTCTCCCGGGAGGGGAACGCGCTGGACGCAGCGTTAATTTTTATCATTGCGTCATGCGTAAAACTTTCCATCATTGGGCAACTCGCTCGGGTACATAAAGGATCTATTGTTCAAAATGCTGACTTGCATTCACCAAAATACAGCGCGCAACCAGGCGCGGGGCTTCCCCCGTACATAACGCTCGTCTCGCCGGCGTTGTAATCTGATATTCAAGGCCTCGCCTTTTAACTTGAGGACTGAATGCAAACTCCATCTACCAGCGATTTATTAAGTCACTTAGCAGGGTTTTGATGCTATGATCATGCGTTACAGCGTCCGCCTCTAGATTGAAGGAAATGCCTTAATTAAGATACTTTATGCGACAGATGTCGGGGTCTGGCCTACATATTACAGTGACTATATAATCACAGTGTGGCCATACAATTGTTGGCTGGTACTTTTGAATCCAATGTCAAAATCAGATTTTGCGAAAAACCATGGTGATGTAATAAAAAAATAGAATTTATTTAACGGTGTAAGCGACGTTTGGTAACAAAAAATTACTAAAGTCAAAATAAAATTTGACAGTTCATTTGCTGAAGTGAAAGATTGTTATTCAAAATGACTGATCTCTCAAATACAATAAAATACCACAAAGCCGTTTAAATTTTGAAGAAATATGAGTCATACGGTGTCTTCAATTTATTACAATTAATGGAAATTGGAAAGTTCAAATCCAAAACACAAATGATATAGCATCTTCTCGGTAATTTAATATGCTTTATTAAAATCTAAATTATATTAGATAGGTACATGGGCTAAACCCCAATATAGCCCACTGGTGCTTAGGTGCATGCGCGTGATAATGTGATTCTCAGTTTGTCGGAGGTTCTACAAATGTTCAGACAATGGAGGCAAAACACGGGAGTCTCATGCCGGACCCAATCTTGACTGCCGTCAAGGTGCGATATTAAGTTAGCTGCAGTTGAAGATTTGTGTGCAGTGTTGAATCCAGGGGGTGACCCATCCGGACAGTACAGAATTCCCTCCCGGAAACATTACCATATCATATTCATATTTTTTTAATCTATAAAAGAACGGGTGAATTGCGTAGAAATAGGTAAAAATACCCCCCAGAAGTTTCATTTTCCCCCCCGGAGTAAACAGTCTGAATTCAACACTGTTTGTGTGTACTTAGTACAAAAATACCTGTGCATCACCGTAAAAAAGCAGTTAGTCCAATCGTCGTATATAATTGTGAATTTGAACTTCCCAATGAGTATATCTCTTATTTATAGCTTAAAATCCAGTTTCACCACTGGCATAACAGTTCCTTTATGTTCATATTCCGTAAATGTCAAAATGTACCAGTGGGCTATACTGGAGTTTTCTCGATACATGTTTTATAGGTGTAAGTACTGAATATTTTGAAGCACGATGAACAACAAAAAGAGATATAATTTAAAATAAGACAATTAGGATTCCTTGGAAATCTTTTCATCGTGTACCCTTGCTCTGAACGATTGGAGCAACCAAATGCGGAACAACATACCATTTTACGTCTTTTTTTGGGTGGGTTTGTCGTACACTAAAATGCTGTAAAGTGAAATTATGAACTACATAATTTATATATTATATCTGTCATTAAGTTTGGACTAACAAGATATAAGTAACTTATTTTTTCAGTAATTTCAAATTGATTTGTAGAATCATATGTTATTCAAGATAATATGCAATTGTACACCGCAATAATCTATTGAGCAGTTACTTACGATATTTAAGCAATATAAAACTTACAGGAAAATATTTATTTCTCTGTTAAATGTTCTAGTTTGTTTGATGTTAATACTAAATATCGTAACTAACTAATTGGCAAACTATAGTTTGGAAAACTCACGGCCACGGGAAAACTAATGGCGGATTGCATCACGTGATGCGTCGACTCAAACTTTTGACAAGTTATAAAATGCCAATGTCTTATTTTGACATTAGTAACTTTTTGAAACTAAACATTTTATACACTGTTAAAAATGACAATAACTTGGAATCCTTTTGCTTTCAACCAATAGAAAACATGACCATCGTATGGCCACACTGTGATTATATAGTCACTGTATACATATGTGCCAAACAGTTAGAGAATTTGGGAAAGATGCCCGATGGCTTAAATTATGCTGCAATATGCGGGAGCAGAATGCGGAATTACACATAGGTTCTTAACGAAAATCGGGAGTCTTAACACATACTATGTAAAAGTAAATATAGAGCTCTGCAAATGTTTTAAAATCATAATGAGAAATAAAACGCTTTTTTCTACTCACTGTATAGAAGGGCGGCTTTTGCGCCCTAGTTTTAGGAAACAAAACTGTCAATTTCCAACCAGCGGGAGCCAATATTTATTTGCTCCCGCATTTGTGTTTGTGTCACCATGGATATCACACAAAAGCTTTACAACGTTATGCGGATTTGGAAATTAGACAAAATGTCACTACAGAAATCTAGAGCCACTGTAATGATTTGCTAAAGCAAAATTTTTGAAATTTCGAGAAATAGAACATGCGTTCGAAGAAAAAATCATATATATATATATATCACTGGAGCAAAGGTTCATTTCCTCCCTAGATATATAAATAGCTATTAACGAAAGTAGAGGCATTTTCATATTTGATGGCGAAAATAAAACACTGTTGAGTGTCACAAAACCAAGTTGTCAGTGTCAATAAGTGTCAATTTTCTCATAAACGTTGAAAGTGAGAATAATGGTAACAATTAACCAACGTCTTTGGAAAAATGGACACTGACAAGTTGGTTATGTGACATTCAACAGTATTTTATTTTCGCAATCAAATATGAAAATGCCTCTATAATATCGTGTGTTAAAAAAAATATTTAGAGCAGAGCTTGGAAAGAAAGATAAAAAATCTAGTCATGTCTTAACTTAAGTCTGTAGGTGAATGTCAGATTGCATTTTGTTTATGAAAACATTTGTCACTGTGACAGGCAAAAGTTTACACTTTATTAAGTTTACTTGTATCAAGCAAAAAGAAAAATAAGATGGAATTTACACAGCAACAACGAGTGTATTATCATAATAATCAATAACAATTGTTTTTATTAAGTGTTTTGTATATTTTTAGGAAAATAGTTCAAGATCAAGATGTAATTTAGTTCTCTCTGACTTATGGTAGTTCACTTCAATTTGATCATGGCATGCTGCGAATGGGTTTTCTTTTAACATACGAGATATATTCCAATTTTTCTCCACGGAAAAACCAATATTCGTAAATAAATATTTGCACGAACTGGTTAATAGTTAACAATTACACTTACGACAAGGGTGTGGCATGTCACCTACACTATTCAATCTATGCTGAAAGCATGGAAGCGAGATATCTCATTTAAGTACACCTAAGACAAAATAAATCGATAAACAGCATACCGTATGCTAAGAAACAGTTCATTATAACGCAGACCGAACATGAAATCTAGTCTACATAAACTTCATCTCAAATCGCACTTCTATACTTGTAATACCTTAAAAAAATTATAAGCAAGATCACCAATTATCTCGAAAGTAATTTCCTTGGTATTTCAAGGGTCTCATTTGTCTGCTAAATTAATTTTTAATAAATAATCCGCAATTTCAAATCAATAAACTCCGTGTAAGTGAATTAACTTATAGAACTTGCAACCTGCAATGTACTACAATGGTTCTGTGCTTCAGCACGTATGAATATTTGATGTTTTCGCCGCGTATAAACAAATATCACCATCATCATCATCATTCCTGTAGATCGTCTAGGCTCCAAGAAACATACGGCGTTGATGACGTTTCACTGACTGTCTGGTAAATAGTCAGCATTAAAAGGGGCTTTTAAAGGGACAGTTAGCAGTAGTAAAACATACTACACTTGCATAAACGTTAAGTTAATTTGTTTAATAATTATTGCATACAGAAAACTAACATTTGGAACCTTAATTCAGAATGAGACTCGATTTACACAGAATTTCATTTATCTTCATCAAAGTGACGATTTAGCCACTTTATTTTCTATTCGTTCTCGTAATATCGGTGGGTAGCTTGATGAAGCAGCAAGGTCTTAAACCACTAGATGTACAACCTGTAAAAATAAGAATGTGTACGATAGTTATGAAAGTGAGGTTATGACAAGTTGTTGGATAGAAGTTTTTACAATGAAAAGAGTTTAACAAACAATTTGAGGAATCTAAGCCAGCCAGTTATGCAGTGTAGCAGCCAGCAACAAGAATATTGAAGAGGTATTGCAATTAGACGTTACTTAACTTGATACTTGTGAGATAATGTGAACTTCACCATGTATTGTAAGCAGGAAGAAATACAGTCTGTTTGATTTTAGCTGTCACAGCAGATATCTCGGCTATTATTAAAATGACAAAATGTTATAGAAAAAAGTTGTTCTATATTTAGTTTTCTATTATCTGCTGCAGTCAAGAAAAAAAACAATGGAGCATCAAATATGTTAGATGTAGCAAATAAATTCAAAATTTCAAAATGGACCGTACCCAATTTTATTACATACTCTGAAACTGTAAAAAAAATTATCTTTGCAACGGTATATCACGTCATAGTTCTCTATTCAATTAAAAACAGAAATGGATAATTAAGTAAGAAATGCATGTTTATGTAGATGAGAGTTTTATTCGAAAAAGTATGCGGTGAAACAAATGAAATTATTTGTCAACTTCCATTTGAACAATGTTCCTTAATACTGTCTTCATAACATATGCTATTCAACATAAATACAACATAAACAGAGTAACAACAAATTAATAAGTAAACTAAGTTTAAAATTTCAGTTCATAATATCTAGAGTGTTTGTTCAAAGTGACCTCCGTTGTTTGCAATACATTCTCGAGATCTGTTTATTAAGTTTCTTCGCCCTTTCTGCAACATGTATTGTGTTATACGAATACGATTATTAAGATCGTCTAGGTCTTGTGGACAAGTAACATAAACTTTTTGTTTGAAGAAATCCACATAAAAAATCTAAAATAGGGAGCTGAGGCCACCATATCCTATCCATTTTGTCAAACACATCAAACTTTTTATTTAAAATATTCCTGACGTTTTGTGCATTGTTGAGAGGTACTTGTTACGATTCATTTGAGCCGCCTTCCAATTTCGCATTCTGTAGTATTCATTTCGCATTGTTACGCATCTCCTCGCGTGGATGTCTGTAAGTACGCCGTTTGTATTTTCCGCGTTACGCCACGCCTCCTTTCTTGGCCTCGCGTAGATAAGTTCTAAGAACTGGCATTTATGTCGAGACGCGTTCTTTCCATCCTCGCTGGCGAAAGGACAAGGTGCCGGGGTAGCAGTTAGAATTTCAGAGAATTAATTTTGGGCTGCCGTTAGTTTCGATGGTATTTATGTGAGCCTACATCTTGAAGTGGATTTTCTAGTCCCCGAATTTCGATATGAGAGAAGCTTGACTCCCACGCCGTTAGCGGAATTTTCATGCTGCCACGTGTTTCGCAAATTGCCTAGAATTTTGTTCGGGGTAAGTAAAGAGTTCGCTTCGACATATTCTGCCGTCCTTGTACGCTATCATGGATTTCTTCCTTTCTTATAGCACCTCGTACCGGAGGGCCCATTTGAGGCTTTAGCTACAGCTGGTTTTCACTTTCATGAGCGGACGTTTAATGCACTGGTATTTTTCTGGATCTTCGGACCCGCTTTGACCCCTGCTGCAGATGTGTTTAAGATCAGGAGAGGATCCGACAAGTAGGCTTACCTTCAGGTCTGACTTGTCTCAGTATCGCACGGTAAAGTCCCCTCTGAGCCACCAGCTTCTGACCGACCGATTTTGAGGCCAGACGATTCGAAAATTGTGACATCATTTTGCCCTGAGTTCGCACCTGGAATCGCGTTTGCGTTTCCTCCGAAACCAAGCACTCACCGGATTCGCCGCTGTAATCTTTGCCTGCCCCTAAATCTATTTTTATGTGTGCAATAAAGCTATTGCCTTATTGATGTATTACAAACGGCGAGTATTCATTTTAATTCTTGTTTGAGGTACCTCATGTTATTACTGCTAAAATTTCCAAATATAATTAGTTGTAGCAAGTAATATTGTGGCCAACTACGATTTTGGTGGTAGATCTATAATTTGTGATATTTATATGTACTGTGATCCTGAATTTTTGGAAATTATACTGTGATTATGTCAACTATGAGTGTTTAATTTAGTTACGGCTGCCTATCGTATTTGAAGCTCCTCTTTCAAGAATTGTATTTGCGCTTAAGCATTTTGAGTTTACGAATTCTCGTTGAACACCTGGGTGCACTCGCCGTATGTAATACAAAAAAAAATCGTTGGCGCACTGGGCATTTATATTTCTTACTTCGTTCTATCGACTATTCTGTTAAAAACCTGTACGCCTCCTTCGACTGAGCTGGCGGCCTGGCAATTGCACCCGAATCTACAAAGTAAATTTTCTGAAAGAATGACCAATGAATTAAATTAGCTAACATACTTATAGGGGTATATCTTCCAGATAATCTTCGAATTCTGTTAGAAGAAAATCAGCATGCCATTCCGCATTAAGCGATGCTTGATAAAAAAGTAGGGATCAACTATAGTATCGCCTAATACGCCAAGCCACACATTAATGGAAAATCTGTGTTGGAATCTGTATTCCTGAAATTAACGTGGATTCTCCGTATCCCAGAAATGATCTTTTTTTCTATTAGAAATTCCTTTATTATTGAAATTAGATTCATCGCTCCAAAAAATTAAATTTAATAAATTTTGATTATCGTTAAACCAATTACAAAATATCGCTCTCCTGTCAAAATCAACAGCTCTTAAACCTTGTACTAATTTAATTTTATACGGAGCCATGTTATGTTTTGTTAGTACTATAGAAATTGTTTTATACTGAATTATTCCTAAATCAGCCACTGCTTAATCTATTGCAATTAAATGTGGATGTGCTCTAAAATACGCTAATACTAAAATGTCTTCATCATTTGCGGCACGTCCATTTCTTGCCCTGCGTACCTGATCATGAAAACAGCAATTTCTTCGTAAATTACTTTCGAGTCTTGTAAAAGTACGAGGATGTAGATGTCTCCTTTCTGAATACATAGCTTGATACATTACACAGGCTTCTCTATTATTTCATCACATCTGATGTACACCCTTAGCATATCCATTTTTTTCATTATTAGAATAACTATCGCCCATTTCTTGCTGCTTACGAAGAAAATAACAATACATAGGAATTTACTCAGTTTGACACTAAAGCTATAGCAATTGTTTTCACCGCCTACCTTCTCAAAGCGATGTGTTCAATTCGCCAAATTCGCCGATTTATGTTTTTAGTTGATTAGATAACTATGACATGTGATATATCGTTGTAAAGATAATTTTTTACATTTTTAGAATATGTAATAAAATTGACTACGTTCTATTTGAAATTTTGAATGTATTTGCTACATCTAACACATGTTATGCTTAATTGTTTTTTTGGCTTTAGTAGATAATAGAAAATTAAATTTAGAACAACTTTTCTTCTATAACATTTTGTCATATCTCTAACAATAGCTGAGATATCTGCTATGACAGCCAAAATCAAACAGACTGTATATACCGGGTGATTATAAATGCTGTTTGTAAGTAAGCGGCACTTACAGTGCCACCAACATATTATTCATACAACAAATATTTCAGAGGCAACATGATGGAAAAGCATTTATAATCACCCGGTATAATTGTGTTAATTTGAAAGCAGTGTTAAAGAGCATTACAAAGAGACCAAAGCATATAAAGAGAACCTAAATAGAGTGTAATTTATAAATAGAAGGTGGTTTTTAAGGAAACTTAGACTTTAAGCTATGATAAAAGACATTTTATATTTATACTTGTCAACGAAGGAAAAATAGGGGAAATAATTCGTGTAGTCGCAAATTTTGGTACAGTGGAAGGGGGGTATGCCATGAACAACATACTAAAAATCCTGACCGGTGGGGCGTGAGCGGGGGGCTGGGGGATCGTTTAAAGGTAATTTTTTCAGGTTTTTCTTGAATAACTCGAAAACCGCAGCTTCTAGCAAAAACGTGTCCATGTGCAATATTAAACTACATGAAATTTTCTACAAAAAAGCTTCTATTCATTTTTTCTCTAGGAAGAATAGTTTGCGAGATGCAGGGGATGGAAGTATGTCGGCTTGAATGGGATTGAACATGTTCAAGTCAAGAACATTAATCTGCCGTAATGCATTGCTTGTCCGATGTTCAAATATCTGAAGTTCCATAACACCTAGGTGGCCTACTTCTGTGGCAGAGGGAGCCGATTTAAGCCTCTGGACTTCTTCAGATGGTGGAAGAGCTGAGGCTGGGGTGATACATTTGATGCCCCCCATGCTGTGAAAAGTATTCCAGCCATCGATAGTGGAGACATCTGCATTGTCGAATACATATTGACAGAATGTTACACTTGGGGCAGGCTCTTCAATGTGGTAGATAGTTGATAACTTCAGCTGTTGAGCTGCGTGATAAGTTCCACTGAAAAAGTCTTTTGATCGAAACTTTCTGTAAATGAACAGAGCGACAGCATGCAGGATAGAAGATATGAAAGTTCGAGGGCGAATGGCAGCAATGAGGGCATGAGATATAGATGTCAGCTTTTTTCAATTTTCTATTATGCTCTTTTTTTGCTGAAATGCATTCCATGAAGACACGGAGTACACGAGGTACCATTTCCTCAGCTCCACTACATAATTTGTCACAAGGTGGAAAAACAGAATTGCCATACGCCATTGACTCAATATCTTCCAAGATTATTGCGGCAGCGATTCTCTCCCGTTCTGCTTGTTCGCCTTTGCACCTCGAAGAATACCACATATCATTCAAAATCATCTCTATGTACAGACATTTAATATTCAATTTGAACCCACTTTATTTAACATTAAACATTAATTTTATACCATTAAAATATTATTTTTAATAATCCACTATTCTTCCATCCCCTGCATCTCACAAACTGTTCTTCCTAGAGGAAAAATTAATAGAACCTTTTTTTGTAGAAAATTTCATTTAGTTTATTTTTGTAGTTGGGCACAGCCGTGGTTTTCGAGTTATTCAAGAAAAAAATGCGAAACAATGCGACTACACGAATTATTTCCCCTATTCGACCTTTTTTGGTTTTCGTTGGACTAACTTAGCAATGTCTAATTTCATGCAACAATGAGGGTTGCTAGGTAAAATAGCTGTCACTAGGTTCATTGCCTTGCAAAGCTGTTTCTTTGTGTGTATTTTCCAGATTTGCAAGGAGGACATGCCTTTTAATAACGCTCCGAAATGATTAAATTATTAAATGTAGTGTGCAATAAAGGAGAGCCAGATCAAGGAATCTTGTGAGGGTGATTGGAGGATTGCAGTGGATTCATTGAACATGCCGTTGCTGCCTTGAGTTCTCCAGAAAGACAAGACGATCGTCGTCACAGACCAGGACATTTATATAAGTTAGAGACCTAGATCCAACTCCGTCTGGAAGCAGCATTAAAAATGTTAAGAGCTTTTTCTTTCTTCAAGTATTAGGCTTATTGGCTGTTACGTCCCTTTCTTCTGGTTCTTTCATCTTAGATCATAGAAACATTTGAAAGAAGTACAGTACTTGAGAATAAGATTAAAGCTACTGTGTAAGAAAACCACATCAATCTCGCAATGCAAGCGATAACATACTCATTACTAAAGCATACTGAAGCACATCATGCAACCTATAGTGAAAGTGTAGCATCGTAGAGCTTAAAAATGCAACAGGCACAGTGTGACTGTGCCAAAACATAACTAACAAGATTAGCTCAATGACAATTTGCCAAACGAAGGCATTGGTGATCAAAATCCTATGCTTAAGTACTCATAGCCCATGATAGAGCTAACCTAGACGAAACAAACGGGACATTAAACAATTATTGGTCAGACTAAAACAGCGAAAAAAAGTTAAGCAATTATAAACAAAATAAGCAAACTGGAATGCAGTTGCTGGTAGTATCAATAAAAATAATGGGTCAGTCAATACGAATAGAAGCCTAAAGTGCCTATCTGTTATCGAAATGCATTTGTACAAAGGCACCTACTAGAAAATAAGATACTACTAAATTTATCACACTATTTGCCAACCAGGTTCAAGGGATTCACAATTATTGCAGTATATTGTTCATCAAAGACGAAATTGAATTCTAAAACCACTAAAATGGCAAAGACGCGTCAGGTAAATATTAATTACATCGTCTCCTGCACTTTTGGCTAGGCAACAACTATTATAGTCTCCTGCTTTCATATCAGCTAGGCAACAACTTGTATGCTCTTGATTACCACACTTGGAACTCAATCAAGGCTTTATTATATCATTTATTTGAATGCTCTTTTGCATCCCATTAATGTTAGTTCCAATTTTCTGAATAATATCGACCCCTATAACGAATTCTACATTTAAAGCAGATACTATGAAAAATCGGACATCATATTTCCTTTCCCCTGTCCTGATCTTTATGCATAACATTTTATTTGTCGTAGAGATCTTTTTCTGATTTTTATTCGGATCCATTTCCTGTCACCTTCTTTTGTTCCTCTCATCTATCAATTCATCATATTTTTTTCGGTTATCCCCCCCTATTGACATTTTGCCGATTTGTGTTCCAATTGTTGTTGTATTTTCTCTGTTCAAAATTCCTGTTATAATTATTATTCTGGTAATTCCTGTTTTCCTGTCGACTGTAATTCTTGTTATTATAATTATTTCGTGTTTGTCTAAAATTATTTCCAAACGTGTCTTCCAATTTTCGCTTACTATAATTTTGATATTGGTCTTGTTTGTTTCCGGCCCCTCTTTCATTAAATATCGCCAACTCGTAATTCTTCACTATCTCGAGAAAATCTTTCAGGGATTTTACATTTTGCACGGCCACCACTCAGCCTCAAGATGACGTGAGAGGTGTTAAACGATCTCTTCCTCAGCTAATTTCGGTGTCAGGTATTGCGCGTTGTTATACCTGTGCATTATATACATTTCCCTTGATTTGCCTTTTTTCACATAGCACTTTCCTGATGTTAATTTCGTCCTAACTTGGGCTTGGTGCGAATTGCTTCAATATTGTTGCACGAAGAGGTCTTTAAATTCCTGGTATGTGCTGTATTTTTTCTTAACAATACTGTGCCATATCTCCGCGTGAAGTACCCATGGGCATGTCGATAATCTGTAACTTTCTGCATTCCGATGGAATCGTCCTTATCACGTCGTCTAACTTGGACAGAAAAATCATGGGCAGCCCTCCGTATTTTACTTTAAACCTAGGAGTCATTTCCGTACTCAACGTTTGGGTGGTCGTACTCGCAGGGTATCCTTGTACTTCTTACAGTTTTTCTTGAACTCCTTGTAGTTCCCGAGTTACTTTGTTTTCCACTATCGCAATGTAGTTAGAGTTCTGACACTGCGTCTCTTGCAATGTGGCCCACCTTTCATCAGCTTTCTTTTCCACATTCCCTAATTCCTGCCCTATTCTTTCCTGATACCGGTTTAACTCATCTTGCGCCTTAGATTCCGCTTTCTTGATTGTGTTATTGATTTCTTCCTCTTTCCTTGCCAGCTTTTGGTCTACTATTTGCACAAATTCTTCTTGTAGCTCTTGACTTATTTTGTTCTTTGTTGTTGCTTTGAATTCTTCTAGTTTTCGTTGCAAATTTCCGATCTCCACTTGCAATTCTTTCCTGAAAATCAGTTGTGTCTTGTCGAATTCTTCTTTCAGCCCCACAATTAAGATTTCCGTGTGGTCTCGTAACCTACTTTCGCTTTCCTCTGCGTCACCTCGAATTGCCTCCTGTAACCTCCTCTCTCTTTCTTCTGCGTCATTTCGAATTACTTCCTGTAACCTCCTCTCTTTCTTCTGCGTCTTTCTTCATTTCCTATGCCGTCTTTTCAGCATCTATATGGATTGCTTCTTGCATTCTATGTTCACGCTCTTCTGCCTCGTTACGCATTTGAAGCATATTTTTTTAACTAAGAACTATTTTATTTACAATTTTCCATGATAATTGAGGAGCTCAATGTGGCCCCAACACACATTTTTCAGGTTTCTTTAGTTATTAATAAAAAATGACAGTCAGGTCACTTAACAACTAGGTATTCAAATGTTTATAAAGGAAATTAGGCTTGATAACATGTTCAACCTTATGGATTACAGTTTTGATGTCATGTCTTTGCCTAACCACTAATATTGTCTTTTTCTTGGAATAATTATTAAAACACATGCTCTGCTTTTAAATTACTTTTGTTTATAATGCACTGATACACTAGGAGTTCATTTAACGTCTCACTAATTTTCTTTCGATCGGCTGCTTTCCATTTTCATCGCTATTTGCAATTATTATTTTGCTAGCACGGTTTCGTTTACCTTTCAGCTAATCTGCCTTTTGCTGGCTTATACACTTTTACTACAAAACACTCATATTCTGTTTGTATTGAACAAATCATTTTGTATTATTCTATTCGCATTATGTCTGACATTATTAAGCTTAAATTCGTCAGATACAAATTAAATTGCATTAGCCCTTCCGAACATTTATCATATCTGAAACTCTGAATGCAACCCTTCTAAAAACCTACTTTGTTTCATGCTAACTTCTATCCCTCAAATTATTAGTTATTCCTGCTCACATCAAGTGCACTTATTAATGTAAAGTATTGATTATCTTGCAATAGATAAACTATTTAATTCTGTGCTCGTGTTGACCTTATTCATTTACTTAATTAGGCAATCAGAATTTCTATGGGCAGTGAACCATCACAGTATATATATATAAAGGCTCTGACAAAGATGCTACTAAAGAAAAAAAGCGATTCAAGGTAGCTTCTTCGCGAACGTCGTAAAGGTAGTTGCAGTCAACTATAATATCATTAACAAGAATTTCGACTTGGCATCTGAATAGTCCCCAATTATTGACAGAATATGATGCTATTATCACCAAACAGCACCCACATCCCACATCACTTGATCAAATTGACAAAACGTTTAGCTTTCTACAGCTTCAGAAGCAGGTTAGCACATTTATGTAATGCTTTACAAGCGTGCATAAATCAAACAAATAGAAACACTCATGCCAAATATTGAAACCTGTCTAGAGTGCCTGGGACAGTAACTCGGAGGGTATTTCTAAGCTTGACTATCAGATGGCAGCACAAAATTTTACCAATCAGAGCCAGTCACTGGCTCTGCTACCAATCATGATGTGGTAAAGTAGTGGAACCATCTGTTAGTACTATCAAAAAGTATCCCCCCCCCCCAAGAGCCATTCAAGGTCATTCAAATCGATATTTTGTCATCAAAGAAACCGCAAGTGAGTGTCTCTACTTGTTTGATTTATGTACGCTGGCTTTACTGCTACTTATATGCCAATGAAGTGGAAGTAATTATGATCCACAAACTTTTAAGACGTCTGGACAAAAGAACATCTTATGGACGAATATCCTAGTGGACTACATTCAAGCTGCTTTTAAAACGCCTCAAACCAATTATTGAAGAAAAACATCTGATTTAATTTCAGAAGTTTGAATTCCACAACAAGTACTTAAGCACCTGATTAAGTGTATTGTATTTCTCATGTTCATTGAGCTTAATTGGTAGAGAAAAGCAATAGTGCAATTAAATTCCTAGAAGTGGCCCAAGCATTCGATTAAGTGTGGCTGAACGGAGCCTGAAATATAAAGTAACCAAGTCAAATATTCAAATAATACAGCTTTAGCCGATATTTTAAAGTCTCTCAATGTAGCATTTTTGGATCTGCACTTTACCTGTTCTACACCAGTGGTCCTCAACGGGAGCCATAATACAATAAAAAAATGTTGAACAGGCACAGTGCTCCAAAAACAGACTCCACATAGCGAGCCTTAACTATAGTTAACAAACACAGTTCACTTTAAAATAAAATTCTGTTTCCTAGAGGAAATGTACATTACTAGGGAGTAGATATACCTTATCAAAACACTGCTGGTTGAAACGGGCATTTGGCTGCTTTTGCCAGGATGGTCTATTTTAATATTTACACATAGTCCATTATAGTTTGCATGCTTTTTCATTTTTAATTATAGTTTATTCAAATTCAAGATAGAGCAAAATCTGCAACCCAAATTACAAATATCAGCAGTAAGTTGATTACTAATATGATTTTATTCAAATTTAGATCAGAGAGATATGGCTTTGTTGCTGTCTTGATGAGTGTCAAAATCAAATTCGAGGTTAGCAGGTTAGGTTTTGCGTCAGTTCGTGTCAAAACTGACGCAAAACCTAACCTGCTAACCTCGAATTTTATTTTGACACTCATCAAGACGGCAACAAAGCCCTATCTCTCTGATCCAAATTTTAATAAAATAAAATTAGTAATCAACTGACCGCTGATATTTGTAACTTGGGTTGCAGATTTTGCTCTATCTTGAATTTGAATGAACTATAGGTTAATCATTGGAACTTAGCATTACAAAAAGTGCAGCAATAAACGCCATTCCAACGACGTTCACGGGGAATCTGGATTTCAGTCGCGTGCATGCCAAGATTAAAAGGCTTACGTCGGTGCGACTCACAGTATACAATCGCCATACGGCCAACTAAATAAAAAGCTGCCGAAACAGCACAGTAAAGAAAATTTGCTGCCAAAAGTGTTTGTGCGCCACATGCCAGTGTTTACACTTCAAGTAACTGTTGTTTCAATCGTGTACAGAGAAAATACCCAATATTGCGAAGATGGTAAAGGAGTTTAGTGACGTTTCGATTGTTCCGTGACGTCATCCACCAGAGAGGCGGCAGCCAGCAGCCAGGTGATTCCCTCGCAGAATTCGTAGGTTAGTTTCATACATACAACGAGTCAGTCAATGGGTGACGTAAGCCAGCCCAATTCACTACGCAGCAGTTCTCAGCCAAGAGTTTAAGGTAAACTAATATAGCACACAGGGCATGTTTGCAGTTTAAGCGATAAGCGTTTGCTTCGGGCTGTGTTGTCAACATTTTACGAGGGTAAAGAAACGCGCGAACCCGGGTTGCGTTTTGTAAAATATACCCTACCACAGTTAGACCACGCCCATAATGGCATTAAAGTAAATTATACCCGGCCACAGTGTTGTCATGTAAAATATACCCGAGTAACTTTGCCACACGCCAGCACCACCACGTGTGATGTTGATATTTGAAGTGTTCACAATAGATAACGTTAAAAATCAGTTATTAACAATAATAGAAATAATATAGTAGAAGCTTCTATTAAGGTTGGCGTTTGGCTTATGTTGAAATAATAGGGACAGATTGATACATAGAAATCACTTACTATCGATTCACACGCGTCGTATGAAGTTAAGCAAGACTTCATTTCAAAGACGAATGTTGGCTGATCAGGATAAGCAATTTTATAAATGGTAACAGATTCGCTTGCGCTGTAAAATTGTGTTTAAAATATCGACGCTTTTGTAGGCATTTTTCATTTGTATTTCTGTCATCCAACAGTAAAATTTACTTGTGAAAATTAGAAAACAGAAACTGTAAAATGGCTTACAGGAAGATAGGTACGACTTTGATCTTTCATTTAAGACCCCATTGAACTATTTCTGACGTTTAGTTTTTGATAATAAGTGATTCCTAAAAAATTTAAAGCGGTTGTCATTTAGGGCGAATATTTCATTGGAATCGTCGGAAATTCGTGCCGGTTTTGTAAACACCTGATAAAATTTCCACAAAAATAGCGCACATATAGTTTAGCCATTGTAAGACAGATGTCGCTTCATAATTAAGGTTGTGACATTGCACGAATGCCGGGAAATTTCTACTTGCAGTATACAGGCTAATCTGAAATTTACAATACGGTAAATAACGAATTCAAATGATAGTGGATGGTTATTATTAGAGCGTAGATTTCTAGCTATTTTACTATACGTAATAATTAATAGCTGAACAGGTATTCTTAGAATGAAATACGAATTGTAGATACAAAATATGAAAAGGTACTCATAACCCCCAAGGGATTTTTGAAATTATTTCTCCCTCAAACTCGTGGTAACCATGCAACTATAGGCAACGTCTTAGCAACCATACAATGAGGCAATTCTTGATGTTACTTACACATTCTAATTTTAAATGTCATTATGACATTTTGAAATTTCATACTATTTTTACTAATATAAATTAGTAATTTGGAGATGAAATCAGCTATGTTAGTATTGTATTAGCTTAGCTACTTGAAATTTCTACATGAAAAATAAGGTTCAATCAGAACTCTGTATTGTCAAAAACACATTAAAATTTGATTTAAAAGTTAATTATAACGTTTTGCTGGTTATACCAGCTTCATCAGATAAAATAAATTTAAAATACAAGCCTTTTGCAATAGTTAATCTGAAAGTTTAAACAAGCAAGCAATTGCAAGCAAGTGAAAGAATAAAACCTCACATTTAATACATACCAAGAAAAAACATATCGTATCTTAATGATTAGGATTCATTACATCTTCTTGTTTACAATTGAAATATAATTTGTCTTTTTCCTTCAAAACTCCAACTTTTGTCAATAAGTATTGAAAAACAAGATAGGGTTGTGATTATTTTGCTGTTTTTTTCGTATGTTTTCTTAAAAATTATATTTCTAAAAGACAGATATTAAAGTTAATAGAGAACAGTTTTTGTTAAAAGAATAGTAATCACCTTTGTAGTTTTTGTCGTTTTTTTTTATAGTGTATTCTTTATTATTCTTCTTTATATTTCTTGATTAGTCATTAGTAGCAATTTTTTTAGAATAAAAATAATCTTATTAAACATCCATAATTAATGTTGTATTTTCAATCATTTTTGTTTTTCCTGTAACAGTTTGGGTTTATGTTTGTTTCGTATTTTGTTTATTGAAATTTGGCTGGAAATTAATTAACGTTAATGTTATTAAGAAAGTGTTAGTTTATTGATTAAATCTTTACCTTTAATTTTTAAGAGTATTTGGATTAAGGTAAAATGACTAATGACTAATCAAGAAAAATAAAAAAGAATACACTTTAAAAGAAAACGACAAAAACTACAACGGTGATTTCTATTCTTTTAACAAAAACTGTTTTCTATTAACTATTAATATCTGTCTTTTAGCAAAATAATTTTTAAGAAAACATACGAAAAAAACAGAAAACTCTATCCTGTTTTTCAATACTTATTGGTAAAAGTTGGAGTTTTGAAGGAAAAAGAAAAATTATATTTCAATTTTAAACAAGAAGAAGTAATGAATCCTAATTATTAAGACACGATATGTTTTTTCTTGGTATGTATTAAATGTGAGGTTTTATTCTTTCACTTATTGCTTGCTTGTTTAAACTTTCAGAATAACTACTGCAAAAGGCTTGTATTTTAAATTTATTTTCTCTGATGAAGCTTGTATAACCAGCGAAACGTTATAATAACCTTTTAAATAAAATTTTAATGTGTTTTTGACAATACAGAGTTCTGATTGAAACTTATTTTTCATGTAGAAATTTCAAGTAGCTGAGCTAATACAATGCCAACATAGCTGATTTCATCTCCAAATTACTAGTTTATATACAAAAACAGCTGTAACCCCAAAATTTAATTTTTACTAATATTGCTAGTAAATAAAATATTGTATGCACCATGGGAGATATTCATGTTCTTTATCTTCGGTTGACTTACAGACCTCAGACTAGAAGCCCTCGGTCTGTAACACATGTCAACCCAAGGGAAAAACATATTCATATCTCCGTTAATGCAAAAGTATCTATTATTTTTAGGTTGAAAAAGAATGTTGTTCGGCAACCGTTTTTGAAGTGATTACTACCAAAACTGTCATTGAAGTAGACGTTTCTCTTACTGACACAAAAAGTGTATTTTGCAATGCAACACTTTTAGTTCCTAGAATTAACAGTATATTGTTTTATTAGAATTAAAAGTGGCACTTTGTTTGACGAGCAATTATGTTTGCATTTGCAAGACAAAGCGCACCGTAGCCGAGCAAATGCAAAAATTGCAAGTCAAACAGGGTCACTTTTAATCCAAATAATACATACTATTTTTTCTGCAACCTAGAAAAGTACAAAATATTAAAAATTTTAGATGATTGATTACTTTTGACGTTTCTCATTTAAAAATCATTATGACAACTACATTCACAGACGACCAAATGAAAGTTGCGTTTAGTTCCATGGAAGTAAAAGTACTTCCTAGGAACTAAAAGTGTTACATAGCAACATACACTTTTTGTGTCAGTAAGAGAAACGTCAACTTCAGTGACAGATTTTGGTATTAATAGTTATTTACTATACAAGTAGAATAACAGCATCATTAATATACGTGTGTGTAAGTTACAAACGAGTGCGTAGCACGAGTTATGTAAGCACACAAGTATATTAATGATGCATTATCATACATGTATTGTACAAAATTATATCTACGACTGCCTAAAATTGAGAAAAGTGCATTAAGAGAAATGTCAGATCTGTCATTTTCAAAAATATTTTAGTAGGCAAATGTCATTATGTCATTCATTTAACACTATTTCAGTTACGTAATAAAGTCATTACACAACTCAGTTGCGTAATGAAACCATTACATAACTGAGTGGTGTAATGAGCTTCATTACGTAACTGAAATAGTGTCAAATGAGTGACGTAATGCGTTACTTATCCCACTGGAGTAGATAAAAGTAATTACTTTTGGTTGCGGAAAATACTATTTTATTTAACAAGCATATAATGTAGGCTATATTACGCGAAGATGAAATCATCCAAGTGTAATACAGCCATTATATGCAAGTCAAGTGCAATAATTTATCTACAACTATATAGTTTTTGATAATAACTAGGTACCTAATTAATCAACTTGATAATATATTCAAATTTATCAATCGATATTTACCTTCAAAACCTTTCTGCCATTTAACAGCACACCGGAATCACTTTGCAACACCTTACAAGAAAACAGATAGTTACCAAATTTTACTGCGATATATTGGTAAATGTTATACGTTTACAACTCAATTTATACTTCCTATAATGCTGTATTTGCCTAAACAGATATCAAAAACTTTAAATATTGACAAAGAAAAAAGTATTTTTTATTACACTACTTTATTTTCAATACAAGATTAATAGCAGATACACTGTGATTGAGGTCACCGCCCTGGGCCGAAGTGGTTTAGAATTTCGTCTTGATGTCTTGCTTTCGGTCGTACTCGTCCTCTCTATTGAACGAAGATAGTAATTAATAATAAGTACAAAAAATTGCTAAAAATTTTAACATAAGTTATTACTTCTAAAGAAAAAAATGCTCATTGTATTTATGGTACTTTTTGATGATATTGTATGTATTCGCAGAGTAGCACAATTCAAAGTCTGCTAAATATTGCAGCATAATTCTAATTTGCAGTAATACTCGTTTCGTGTTGTTCTGATCCCGGTCATGGAAAAAATTGTATATAAGCAGGAGAGAACGCCATTTTTTCTTCTATGTATTTGTAGTCCTCGCGTTTCGCACTTCCGCCTCAAACTCACACTTTGGAAAAACGTATGCCTTTCTCTTCCTTGTTAGAAAGTACTATTGATTCATGTTACCATCGATATTCTTCAGTTATTTTATCACCCCGCCCCCCTCAATTTTTTCGTCGGGGATTGGCACAATGTTGGCAACCCTATGCAGAAAAACCATTTTTGCCCATGATGAATGTAGATTTCGTGAAGTTATTAGAATTTTGAATTAAACAACAAAAATATAAACAAGAAAGCTTAATAAACTTTTTTTATACAAGATACAGTTACTGAAGAAATTGAAATTAAAAATGAAAAAACTTTATTTTTAACCTGACTTGTTCAGCTGCTGTACGTATTAATCTTCCTTACTTTTGGTTGTTTAGTTACAAAATACTATTTTTTTAAGAAATAAAATATTTTATATTACATTTAATAAAAATTACTATTTGTTTCTAACTTTGATACGGTCCTGTCGCTAGACTCGCACCTCTATTTTATAGATGTTTTGTAAGAATTGTCTAAATAGCATAAAAATGTATTAAAACTAGATTGACTTGTTTATAAAAAAATGTACACATGTATTTACCAAACATAAACTGAATTGTTAATAAAAAAGTAGAAATTTACAAAAAATAAACCGAATTGTTAATAAAAAAGTGCATACATATTTACCAAAGATTTTTTATTAACAGTTTAGTTTATTTTTTGTAAATACATTTACTTATTTTTTTATAAACAATTTAATATATTTTTTTAAATACATATGCACTTTTGTATTAACAATTTAGTTTATTTTTTTATAAGTACGTGTTGACTTTATAAACAATTTAATTTCTTTTTCGTAGTTCTTTTTATATTCAATTAACTTAAAAATACAGTATATTTCATTTCTTCTCTACACACCCCTGCATCTTTCTTACCCATTTTCTGACAAATTTAATTTTATTTCAATTATACTCGGGGTTATTATTGCAATTTTTAAATAATTTTACTGCACGCCAGTAGTCTACTGCCATCAAAAATAAATGGAGGAAATTGAAAAGTTATAGTAGGCTTAGTTTTATTAAAGAAATTATTTAAGAAGTTACTCAAAATCAGAAAAATAGTAGAATTTCAATTGCAATGGAAACAGTTTTATTGGTAATAATTGATTTGTAATATAATGTAAATGAATTAAAATTGATTTGCCTTGTTAATTTGCATTTATCTAGTTTTCGCAATTTCTTTTTCAAAATAAGCTGCTTCTAAACGGTAGTACCTAGGTATAATCGACCCACAGCGTTGCAGGCTCCCTCCTATATTAGAGGCTCTAGGAGTGGTAGTTCGAAATGGGAGCCGTAAACAGCAGGATTACCCAAAACTGTTTTATAATAAGAAACCGTTTTGAAAGGCCAGTGTCTATGAGTGTAAATACATATAACAATTTCAAAAATAATTTGTTTGATAGTATCTAGTATCCTGAATTATAGAGGGTCCGGCAGAATGACCGACCCTATTTAAATTATTAATAATTGTTTCAAATTTTAAAATATTTTTATTTTTCAAAAATGTAAAATAAAAACTTGCCAATTTTAGTTACAATATAATTTATTTATTAAAAATATTAGGTTTTGAAAATAACATCACTCAAACTCAAACTTCATTTTCACACTAATACAGATTAACCTAATTTTTTATTTGATTAAATTCATCAAGTTGGGCCTATCAGACAGAACTCTTCGCTGTATTTTAAAGGATTTAAAATTTCATCCTTACAAAGTTCAAGTCGTGCACCAGTTACTAGGTACCACGAGATTTAGAAGTTCGGGTTACGTTTTGTGAACAATTCCTTCAACTACTGAATAATAATAACCAAATTAATTTGGAGCAAGTGCTAATATTTTTAATAAATAAACTATATTGTAACTAAAATTGGAAAGTTTTTACTTTACATTTTTGAAAAAAAAAATAAAAATATTGTAAACTTTGAAACAGTTATTAACAATTTAAATAGGGTCGGTCACTCTGCCGGACCCTGTACTACTTACTCTTCGTATTCTTGCACAGACCCCCATGTAAAGTCATACTCATTTTCTTCAATGATTTCTGCAGTAATATCGGATGTTTCTTGTTTACTTGAAACTGGAGATTCGCTGCGGTTACAATCTTCGACAATTTTCTCTAAAATACCCCTACAAAATTGGCCTGTTTCTGTGAAAAAAAAAACAGAAGGTTGCACCATTTCATTATTGAATGAAAACATACATGTCAGCAAAGGTATTTTCTCAATGACGCTGCTGTTAAAAAGAATTTCCACGTCTTTTCTTATACAGGGTGTTTCAGAATAACTGTTCCTAATTCTCAGAATTGAGAGAGGGCATGTTATGCAACACTTTTTAATAATAAACTAGTGTTCGGAAATACTTCCGTTTCGAGATAATACGACATTAAGGAATTGAGTACTTGAAATAATCTCAATGTGGAAAGCAACGCATGCATGCAAAATAGCTGCAGATAGTGAACCTTATCCATAGCAACATGGCCGGAGTTACTTGAAGATGTGCCACTTAATATTCGTAGAGACTTGGTCTTTCAATATGATGGTGCACCAGCGCATTTCGGTTTAAATGTTCGAGATTATTTAAATGCACAATTTCGAAACCGATGGATTGGGAGACAAGGTCCTATTCTTTGGCCTGCACGTTCGCCAGATATGACTCCAATTGATTTTTGTATTTGGGGTCATATTAAATCACTCGTCTATGTGACACCTGTGGACACAGCAGACGAGTTAGTGGCTCGAATTATTCTGGCTTTTGATGACATTCGTGATCGTCCGCAGATATTTCGAAGAATTACCTTGTGTGTCGACAATGGCGGCCATAATTTTGAACAATTCTTATAATTTTTGTGTAATACCATTTTTTAAATATTAATAAAAATTGCAACCGCTGGAAATCAATAAAATCGTTACTTTTCACATTGAGATTATTTCAAGTACTCAATCCGTTAATGTCGTATTATCTCGAAACGGAAGTATTTCCGAACACTAGTTTATCATTAAAAAGTGTTGAATAACATCATATATCTAATACTTACTATATTGCTAGCGGCTATGAGTGGGAAACTGGCCGATGAAGTGAAACACACAACCAACTCCTTTATGTATACGGTGAGCTGTGCGCAAGCGCGGCGGCGTCGTCCGCCCAATGGGGAAGTGGTCAAGTTTAAAATTCGCTTCTAAAGGCGGAGTTCGAATTCTCACGCATGCGCACGAGACGCGTTATACTATAAGTGATACTATGTCGGCGCCGTAATGTTTTCTGAAGTTTCCAGGCCCTACCAGCAATATATGTGTATTATATATATGAATAACATGCCCTCTCTCAATTCTGAGAATTAGGAACAGTTATTCTGAAACACCCTGTATATCGTATCTGCGTACCCCTCCTTGAAGCAGTTGCCTTATTATTTCTTCTCTTTCGACGTGCGAAATTATGTTTAACCATTGTTATATTTGTATAACTAACGTTAAATTCTTCGTATTTATTGATATCGCACATGCACAAAGTTGCCAGGTCAAAGAAATACAATACACGAGATTGGAGTTACAAATATTACCAGATAGCTTTTTATGCCTTGTCATTTTTATAATCTATTTGCACCTGTTGTCTGGGCACGACGTTACTAAACACAAACACCTGACATCTGTTCAGCAGAGAACACCACCTTAGTTAGTCGTATACTTACCTAAAGTAGAAATGTTTATAACTAGTTTGACTATAAATTTCCAGGTGGTAGCATGCTGCAACACAATAAAGCGAGAGGGAAGATTGGAGCATATTCTTTGTTCCAATCCCCAACCTTAAATCTTCAAAGAGCATAATAGTTTTGATTAAGTTACTTCTAAGTGTGCCATAATTTATAAGCATGGGTGTATAATCTATATTTTTGAATAACGTAAATTCGCTTTCCTTCAGAATAGCGTTACCTAAATTTAAGGGGTATAGTCCGGGGTTGTCTTCGAGGTTTTTGATAGTTACGTCGCCAGTCACATATTGGATTGTGAGGGCAGGACGCACAGGGTTGTGAGGATGATTGACCTGTAAAAGACAATAATTCATTAATATGCCTTTCGATTTTAGGGCCGTCGTTGACAGGCGTTAATTCGTAAGTGTCATGTTTGAGTATTTGGGAAATGGCAAAGGGTCCAGTAAATTTTGGTTCTTTTTTATTTCTAAATATGATTTTTATAAATACTTTATCTTTTAATCTAAAAGTTTTACTTTTACGGGTTGGATTCAGTTTTAGGTTGCGTTTTTCGTTTGTCTGTTCTGTAGGGCTTTATATAAGTTTTTTCATTTTGGTCTTGTGCTCTGATAAGTAATCGTGATAGTACTATTTCCTGTAGTCGATATCAATTACTGGGGTAGATGAGTGTTGAGTATGTACAGTGTCGGCAAGGGAATTATTGTCATTTTCGTTATTTGATATTGGACCATTTTCCTTATTTGGAATTGTTTTAGAGGCTGGTTTTATTAGTACATTGGAAATTATTTTACAACGAGGTTCTGTTGTTACGGGTGGTACGATAGTAGGTGTACTAAATATTTCATCAATATTGGGTGTGCTGGCTCTGCTGGCCATGACGCTTTGATTGTCATTATATGGTTGAGGTGTATCTAGTCTGTCAGGTATTTCAATGGACATGAGATAAATTTGGATGCGTGACAGAGCGTCAGCTACTTTATTCAGTTTTCTTGGCAAATAATTTACTGTGAAGTCGAACTCTTCTAATTTTAGTGCCCAACATGTTAGTTTGGAATTTGGTTCTTTAAAATTTTTCAACCAGACTAATGGTCTGTGATCGGTATACATTATAAATTTAGTTCCAAATGGATACGGTCTAAATTGTTTAGTCGCCCAAACCATGGCTAAAAGTTCTCGTTCTATAGTGGTGTACCTTTGTTCTGCATCATTTAAAGTTCTTGATGCAGAGCAAATTGGTTTACCTTCTTGTGACAGTACGGCTCCTAAAGCGTATTTAGATGCGTCTGTCGTTAGTTCAAAAGTCTATTCAAAATTGGGGTATTGAAGTAGGGGTTCATTTGTTAAAAGTTGTTTACAATAGTCGAAATTTTGTAAAAATGCAGGTGTATGTATGATCTTGTTATCTTTCTTAAGACATACTGTTAGAAATTTTGTGATTTTGGCAAAGTTTTTAACGAATTTCCTATAGTATCCAAAGAGTCCTAGAAATGATTTTACTTCTGTTCTTGTCTTTGGGGCTGGAAAGTTTTTGATGGCTGCAATTTTTGATGGATCCGGTTTTATTCCATCCGGGGTAATTATGTGTCCTAACTACTTAACAGGTTTATGTAAAACTTCTGATTTATCGAGTTCCTTTGTAGAGAACGCTGTTTTCTCACGATCTTTTTCTTCTATCTCTATCTGATGATAACCAGATGCGAAATCTAGTGTTGTAAAGTAAGTGGCTCTACCAAGCTTGTCTAGTACTGTTTCGATACGAGGGACAGGATATTTGTCTCCAATGGTTTGTTTGTTCAATTTGCGATAATCGATTACGATTCGCTATTTTCGTTTGCCAGAAGCGTCCATTTTTTTGGGGACTACCCAAATGGGGAAATTGTACGGGGATTCTGAGGGCTCAATTATATTTTCATTTAACATTTTATTAATTTGTTCTTTGACCTCATTCCTATGAACATGTGGGTATCGATAGGTTTTGGTAAATTTTAGTTCTGATATAATGTTTTGTTAAATTGGTAGCGAACAGGGGTATATTTGGGGAATAAAAAATATCCTTATACTGATGGCATAAGTTACTCAAAGTTGTTTTTTCTTCTTCGTTAAGATGGTTAAGTCCCAAATTGTCTTAGAAATTTTTATTTAATTTTTTGTTATATTGGGGTCACAAATATTGACGTTAAAATTATTAATTTGTATTGAGGTGTCATTTGTTTCATATTCTTCTAAAAATAAGAGGTTATAAATGTGATTTTTTTTTGTTTCATTTGAAGTATTTATAAGACTAGTTTTAAACCAATTGTTATGAAGTTCGACTATTGCTGAGGGCATTATGACATTGTTATCAAAGTATAGTTTTGGGAATAATTTTGAACCATTGCTTCCGACTGCAGGAAGAGTTACAAATAGCTCTGTTCGTGGGGGTATTATGATTTGTTTTAATACATTTTGAGTAGGTTTTAATTTGGAAAAATTGTATTCGTTTCTTTTCTGAACTTCCTGCATTGTTTTAGAAGGGTTATAGTAAAATGGTACAGTGGTGCTTTCTGTCTGGATATGCGTCCACGTGTAGTCTATTGTTGCAGGTAAATTGGAAGGTAAGTCTGAACCTATGAGTCCTACGTATTCATTATGAAAATCAAACAAATAACATGTATGAGTACCTTCTTCTTTAAAAAGATTTGGAATAGGTACATCTGCTACAAAATTATGTCGAGTAGTTCCGTGTGATGTAGTTATTTCGAAATTGCATGGATAGATTGAATTTGGAAAATGTGTTTGTGCAAATTTGGGGGAAATAATTATTTTAGAACTGCCGGTGTATATCATGAGTTTGTCGCCAGTGGTTGGTATTACTATATAGGGGAGATTAGATTTTGGGCTAATGTTAAAATTTTCTATGACTTCCGAGGCTTTTAACGAAAATTTACGGCTTCATCGAGGTCTTCTTCATTATCTGAATCTGCTTCGGGTAAACAGAAAAAATCTGTGGTTGGATCTAATGTGCTAAAGTTGTTATCACAATTTTTTAATGTTTCTTGTTCATAATAAGGATCTTGTTCATATTCAGGGAAATTTGAACTTGATTGTTGAGAAGTGACATTTTCATTGAATAGTTCTTCGGAATGAAAATTTCTTGGTTGGCTGGACTGTCTTATTACAGTCTAGGAGTTTACACGGAATTTATTCGGGTTAGTTAATTGTTGCGTAGCACTTCTTTTTATTGTGCTAACTTCCATGGGTTCTGGTCGAAAAAATGTGGTTTTGGTGCAGAAACATTATTTTGGGGGTTTTGAAAATTTCTTGATTGATGAAACGTGTATTAGGATTAAACTGCGATTGTTTGAACTTCCATGGATTAAACTGCAATTGTCTGAATTGCGATCTCATTGTATTAGGTGTAAAATTGTTGAATCGGGGTGTATATACATTTTGCGCTTGAGAGTTTTGGGTGAAATAATTTGGGTTGCAGCTGTCTGTAGCACACAGCTTTGATGGTTTTTGGTTTAAATTTGAAGTTTGTTTATTATTTTGAGTTTGAGAGTACCTAATAATATCTAATTCTTCCTTGAGCATTGCAAGGGCTTCTTCTAAAGATTTGGGGTTACGGCTTCTAATGAA
>OW679198.1:21707437-21833554 GCA_940337035.1 Agriotes lineatus | reverse complement strand
ACAGATCTTCACGTTTTAGAGTCCCCTGATCCCAAAAAACATATTTTTTCTCATTGGTCTGTGTGTCTGTGTGTCTGTCTGTGTGTCTGTCTGTCTGTGTGTCTGTCTGTGTGTCTGTCTGTGAACAGAATATCTCAAAAACGAAAAGAGGTATGGCGTTGAAACTTCATATATAAGTTTTGTGTACTATGTAGATGAGACAGCAAGCTTTTTAAAAAAATCGCATAACCGGAAGTAGGTGTTTACTCTTGTGATTTTTTAGTTTTTTTCGATATTTTCAAAACGGCTCTAACGATTTTTTTCAAACTTTACATTTTTATTACATTTTTAATGTGCATTAACGTGAGATAGGTGATTTTCCAGTTGAATACTTCTAAAGTGGGTTTCTTTTGTTTTTTTTTCAATTTTTTTTATTAACTCCTATTTTAAATAGAACACCCGGTATATTATTACATTTTTGAATTCTGCTTAAGATTTTAGAGAAAATTTGTCTCTTCAACTAACGCTCTATTTTGTACCGTTTTTGTAGAATTCGTAATTTTTGAAAATTTTTGACAAATGCTTAAAAATTAAAAATTAAATATTTAACTAATTATAAGATCACTGTAAAAGGAAGTTGTGTGAGTGTATCACACCAGATTTTTTATAATCTATTTGCACATGTTGTCTGGGCACGACGTTACAAAACACAAACACCTGACATCTGTTCAGCAGAGAACACCACCTTAGTTAGTCGTATACTTACCTAAAGTGGAAATGTTTATAACTAGTTTGACTATAAATTTCCAGGTGGTAGCATGCTGCAACACAATAAAGCGAGAGGGAAGATTGGAGAATATTCTTTGTTCCAATCCCCAACCTTAAAGTGATGGCAGATATTATTTTGCAAAGATGCATAACCTTTAATATTTTAAAATTAACCGACTTCGTCACTTAAATTCTGGAAAACTGCATATAACAAATATTTATTTATTTCGCACTCAGCCAACAGCCATTAGGTCAATTATAGGCTTCGCTGTGCATTTATGGGGACTTCCAACCCCGCTAACGACTATCATGATGTTTTTATAAGAGCCCGAATCAACTATCTCCGTGGCAGCCGTATCACGAGGCGCCGAGAGATACAACCGTGGAACTCCCATCAAAGTTCTGACCAAAAAGAGCGTTGCTTAACTCTACTGATCGAACGTGGACGCTTGTTCAAACTACACCACCCGGGACAAACAATAACATTCTGCACAATAGCGAGGGATTAAATTTCGCATATATTGTAACAGGCAAAATTCTGAACACCTTTTATAGAGACACTAGCTTAAACCCCGCGGCATATGCCGCATTTAAAATGTAGGACGAATTTAATAACTTTTGTTGCACTAAAGAAAGTTTTAAAAGCACGCTAGAGATTGGCAGTAAGGAAAAGTTCCAAAAAATATATTTTCAAATGGAAAGTCTCTGTAAAAGAAACGCTTGCCCCTGGAAGGCGTCCTAATTAATATGACGTTGTTGGAACGCAGTCAAAAAAAAATCCGGAAAGAATTAATGCTCTTGTGACTTATGAGATTATATGTGAGAATTATTTGCTCCACCGAAATAATTTTCAGCTGCCTGCAATCTGTGTTTCTTTTCAGGTTTAAGCCGTTGAGCGCCATAAAAATATAAATGCGGTAACTCAAGTCTCCAGTTACGCCGTTACTGATATTGTTAAATAACTCGATTAATTATTATTTCTTTGGCATTTTAAACTGGCATTATTATTATTATCTTTATAATAGCAACCATAAGTAACTGTTTATAATGTTTATATGCTAGCGAGTTAATTTTCTTCTTAAATCGCTAGTGAATTAATAGTAGATTGCTCTACAAGTTAAGAAAAGTGAGAGTTTTCCAGCAAATGTAAAAGTTTTACGTGAGCATGGAATTTTCCAATGTGTTAAACATGCAATTTTTCCGTGTAGTTGACAAAAATATCTTTTTAAATAATTTTGGTCAAAGTATGGAAGCGCAATGTTTACTGTACTGTATAAATATAAATAACCAATATACATTATAGAATACTTGAAAATGGATGAATCTGTTATTAATTCATTTAGTTTCAATTTAAACTGCAGTGTTCTATAGCAGCTACTTGGCGCATTCGGTTACTTATTTAAAAATAGACCTGCGTTTTTCACATATCTCAGCGGTCGTGCTTTTAAAAACATGATGTTTGTATTTACTTATTTTACAGTACTGCAATTAAAGTGATAATAAATAAATCGATCAAATATTTATTTGCTTTTATTTTATATTCCAATACCAATATAATACAAAATACTATTACTTTCACTTATACTACATAAAGGGCAATGCCATTCAGTATTAGGTACAGATGTTAAGCCAATAAAAATCAGATAAAACCATTCCACGGAACAGTGTAAATTACAGCAAGCAATCATAGGCGTTCCATTATCAGGACCCTTACACAAACAATATATACTGTTATCTTTAGTTTGCGTGGCTACGAGAGCAGTGGTCCTTGTTTCCGTACTACTACTTTTATTACAAAACATTAAATTTGTACCATTATTAACATTTAACGACTCTTTGAATACATTCCAATCAGTATTAGCTGCAGCATCCTTAACTGCTTTATTTGTGAAATATTTACCGAGAAGTAGGGCATCCAATACCCAACTGAATTTTCAATCCCGGGATTTCGGTATTGAAGTAATTCTATCTGGATCCCGGTATTCAATACCAGGATTGCCGGTGTTCAAACCGGGATTCCCTGTTTTCAGTACCGGTATTTCCAGTATTCAATACCGGGATTTCCGGTGTTCAATACCGGGATTTCCTGTTTTCAGAACCGGTATTTCTAGTATTATCCATATGTATCATAGGCTTGTAGGTGTATAATAGGTAAATATGCAAGCAACAGTGACAACACAACTGAACACAGTTTACGCCGTTTATGGACACATCTGCTAACTGCTACTACCCTGAACCATACTAATTATTATCTATCAACATGTTGCTCCATGTCTGGCGCCGGCCAGGCTGGGTAAGGCGACTCGCAGACTCTGCGAACTGCGACGCAGTGCACACAAAAGCAATCCCAAAAATATCGAAAATTCCGGTATTGGGGAAAAATACCGGGATTGAAATACCGGATAAAAAAATTAGGGATCCCGAGATACCGACATTTTGGGATCCCGAGATTGGATGCCCTACCGAGAAGTTCTGGCATCATCACATTGTTAAAAAACGTCATAGCAATAGCGCTTTCTTTTTCCCAAAATACCTCATTGAAATGTATTCTTTCACGGAAAAAATGTTTACTACTCCATACCACAAAATCACAGTAATTAACTCCAGTAATAGCGAGTTGCATTTGTATCTGGTAGTAGTAGCCATGGTTATGATCTAATTTAAATTCTTCATCCTTTTTTTTGTACACCTGAACATTTTAGAACATTTAGGTCATCTATGCCAATGTCCTTTGCGCAATAAAGACACTTAATTTCGACAACCCCCATTTCACCACCAAAAGGGCAAATTCAGATTACTATTTAAAATAGCATCTGCTTTTCCACTTAGATAACAAATATTAAATAATTAACGACACTAACTGTAGAGCAATAATATTGTAATGTTAAACATATACAGTGTGTCCCAGGATTGATGTTACAAGAGGTGAGATGGTCTAAAAAATTTTGAATTTTATTTTAAGGTTCAGGGATTCGGTTCTGCTTGGTTTGAAAAGAATTTTAAGAATATTTTCAGTTTTTGAAAAACAAGTAAGGCCTTGACAGGAAAGCGAAAACTATTTTATTTTCAGGTAAAGTACCCTTTGTGTTTATGATACGGCAAAATTTGTTTAAGAAAAATTGTTTAGAATGATAAATTATGGCCCGATACAAAATTTCAGAAAGATCTGCGGACTTATAAAAAACCGTTATTTTTGAGATAATTGTATGTTAATTTCAGGTAAACTACCCTTTTTGTTCATGATACAGTAAAATTTTATTAATAAAAGTTGTTTAGAATGACAAATTATAACCCTATACAAAATTTCAGAAGGATCTGTCGACTTAGATTAAAACGTTATTTTTTGGATTAAACAATTGCATTTATTAAAAATTACGGTTACATCATGTCACACACCAAAAATATTTGTTTACCTATTATATGTATTAACAGAAATAGAAAACAACGCTTTTTTGTTTATTGTAAACAAAATTAAAGCTGGTACATTCAACACTGAAACACAATTATAATAACTTGCAGTGACACTGTAAAATTTTACATTTATTACAATATATTACAATTCTAAATAGCTATTTAAGTCACAAGGAATGTAAGGACCTATTAACATTTGGGGTAGGCAAGTACAAGCCAAGACGAAGTCGCGGCTTGTTGCCTGCCGAAAATGTTAATAGGCGATACATTCCGAGTTATCTTATTATATTTTTCCCGCTGCTTATCGAAATTTTCCTAGATTTCTGAAAAAATCGTTTGGTTTGTCACCTGTCACCAGGATTAATTTTTGTGAGTCGTGTTACCTATGAGTGTCACATGTCACATAAACACTTGCAATTTAGAAACAAAACGTCTAAATCTGCATCTTGCTTTGCTAATTTTATTATCCTAAGAACTTTATAATAGTATTAAGTTCCGTTGTCAAGAAAAAGCAGCAAACAAATATAATCACCGACTTACACGTTTTGTTACTAAGGCTGTATCACTGACTTACAAGATCAGCAGCGGGAAAAATATTAAATATTACTTAAAAATAGTTACACGCTTATCCCTAACAATAAAAATTAAAAATGCAGTTATTTGTTCGCAGATGCTAATAAAATAGGAAAAATATTTTTTTTCCAAAAGTTCTCAGCTTCTAACATTGTTTGTTTAATGTAATTTGCATCATAGCCCACAGAAATAAAATTAACTTTTTGGTTTTTTTCAAAGTTAGCATCTGCAACAGCAAAAATGCAATACGATTTATTTAAAAAATGCATTTGCATTTGTATTTTGAGCTCTATACTTGGCCGTAACTTTATTTTGTGATGTTATATAGTTTGACACTGCTTTGTCTGTAGAGGGGCACTTCACTTCAACAACGAAATTGTCACTCACTGCATCTGGTGAAGCTCCGAAAATAGGGTGGTTCTTTGAAAGTACAATTCCCACAGAACTTAATTTGGTCTTCATATTTTTTTCGACAATTTGTAATACCTGCTTTTCTAATCGTCTACCCCTTTCCATTGCTTTGGTATCCCTCAGTTTTGTAACTCCAATTACCTGTTGCACAAATGAGCCACATTCAGTTTTGCAATGTGCAGCATTATATAATTTCGAGGCGGTTATCCTCCCATATCGTAAACGATGCCACAAACTGTCTTCGGCTTGCATTAGGGTACAATATGCAGCTTCCTTGCACAAATCTTCATTCATGTGCTGCTTGGTGAAGGTGATGAAATCATCATATAGGGCTCCATCACTGCTAACAAATTTTAATAATAAACCGTACAAATCCAGGCAGCTATACTTGGGTTCTTTAAACAGTTTAAATATTTCGCCAGCTGCTTTGTTTTGTACTCCTAAACGCATTGCCTCCTGATAAAAGTTACCCTGATCTTCTTCAACGGGTATACCCCCAAATTCTGCCACAGTCAAAAATTTTAGCGATGTGCCCACTTTTGACAGTTGCGACTTCTTCCAATAGCACTGGACTTCTGTGGGTGCGGGTTCTTCGCTCCTCCTATGCATCCACATAAGTACTGCTACAGCATGCTTGCATCCACCTGTAAAAATTTTTTTTTTTAATTTTAAAACAGATTAATAACAGATTATTATTAAATTACCAGCTGATGCAGCGCAGTCCAAACATTCCACCTTCTCTACTTTACTCTGCTTTTCATTTACTTGTAACACCACATTATAGTTTTTCGCTCTCACTCGGTGTTCAGGACAAATTCTGCATTTAACGGTGCACAATTCACCCTCTCGTCGGAGCTGCACATATCCTATGGCTGAGTCACCGTAACTTTCACGTCCAGCACTAACAACAAAACAACAATAATAATAGCACCAGAACTACAGAACTAATTCTATTCAACATAAATTAAAATAACTAACTTGAGTTTTAATTTCAATGCCAGATAAATATTTTAGCTTACAACTTATTTTTTACGGTAATCTTGTATTGTACGACGCCACCGATGAACTACTGTTCCTAGAGTCAGTAATCTTGGAGGGAGGGATCGCTAACATGTCAAATACCTTACACTATTGCCAGACCTTTGTTTACTTGTACAGCAATTTGGGGTCTAATTCGTTTTAGTTTGCATGTTTATCGTGGTCCTAACATCAATGTCGAATAGAGGTGTTCTAGCTCCAACTGTTTTGTGAATGAAGATAACATTTTGACACTAAACCATATCCGTGATTCTTGCAGGTGTTGCGGTTAGGGTCAAACTAAAATGTATTGAACGGTTGACGAAGCGGGGATTAATACATAATTTCCTTCGGTGTAAATGCTGTTAGGTAGATATGGCGTTTGTTTAACGATTGTTCACGATTAAAAGCAAACTAAAAATAATTTGGCGCCAAAAGCTGTTGAAGCCAAACAATAAAGGTCTGGCAACGTTTTAAGGTAATTTTAATCTAAACGATCAGCTGTTCGCGCCTCCCTCCAAGATTACTGACTCTAGGAACAGTAGTTCATCGGTGGCGTCGTACAATACAAGATTTTTAAAACTTACCTATTCTCTTTAACACCACGAATTTCACAGGCAGAAAAGCAGTCATTGTTTAATAGGATTGATAATAATGAAAATTGTGCAGTGCGAAACGCATTGATTGCCTCTGTTTTTGCCAGATAAAAATTCCATGCAAATCTTAGGTTATGTCACACAAAAGCACACAAAATTAAAATGGAAAATATAATAACGAATACTCACTTTTCTACAACAGAAATGAGGGTTTCCTTCTTCGTAAACTAAAGGCCAGCTGTCAACACGACGATTTTAGCCCTGTTGCCAGATTTACACTGTACGAAATAAATTTGTAGAAACGGTTTCAAAATGTACCAGATTCGTAGAATTGTACCAGGTCTGGCAACGCTGCTAATATCAAGACCACGCCCACAATCGAACTACACATAGACCACGCGCATGCATGTTTGACCTTGGGAAGTGTTCTGCTTTATTATAGAGTTATGATTATGATGATTATGATGATGATTATGATTTTCTTAGAAAGTGAAACATTTCAAAGTCGAAGACCTTCCAAAGCAGAAAACAAACCGCTGGTTAAAAGCAAGCAAATTGCAAAAAAGAAAACGTTTCTTAGCGACAAATATATATAATATTACTGTAACTATACCCAATGCGAAAGTGCGTTATTTTTTTGTCTAAGTATTATACCATCATTTATGTTATTTACATTACCCTAAAATAAAAACTCTAGTTTCACCTTAATTATATATCTTTATGTTTTCTACGAAACTATATCACAAAATAGTGAAGAAGGCAAGTCTTCTCTACTAAATAATGTACAATGTATTAGATTTGGGTACGTTTTACTAAAAATTAACTGGCGTGGTATACTTTCGGTTAACCAATAGGGGGAGTCGCGGGCGTGGTCTGAACTGTGGTAAGGTATATTATATAAAATCGCATCCGGGTTTCTATGCGTCAAATTGAGAAGCCGTATGCAGTTTAGTGTTCGCGTATTAGACAGTTATTGTGGTATCTTTTTAATATTGTTTAAATGTAAATGTATTACAGATACCGTTCTGTTACTATTATTTGACTTATAAATGCGTGTAGCACAGCTTATTACACGTTATGAGTCCGTTCTTAGTTAACAGTGTTGTATTTAGAAATTGCCATTTATTTTAGGTTTTAATCCTATGTTATTAAAAGGCCAATAAATCTACGGTTATTTGTGTAAACAAATTGGGTTTTCTTACGAATATTGTTTGAAGTCAATTTTAGTCCTAGAATGCTACGAGTGCAGGCCAGCTTCCTATTTTTGCCAGATATTGACACTTTCCGTCCACTAGCTGAGACGAAGTAGGAGTATCATAAACAACAGGGCAATTAATTTTTAAAAATACTAAGACTTGCGAAACGTCTCATGTTAATTTGGCGTCCCAAAGGAGGGGCAACCAAACGACCCATTTCGTAGCGCTCACAATAATGAGCAAGACGTTGAGGGAGATCACACTGCTGTGACCTGACTCTCAGTGGAAAACCGAGAAAAAAGGTTGAGAACCATAGACTTACACCACTGACATCCCAAAGGAAGATGAAGTGATCAGGGCAACCTTCGCTAGTGACAATAATTGTTAGCGATCGGAAAGGACATACATACAGCAACAAATAAATTACAAGCGGCAGTCGACAACATCTTCAAATGGACGATGCAAGGGCGTGTATGGTAAATGCGGCGAAGTCAAGTCGTATTAACTTCAGTAATAAAAATGCTGGTTATAAACCAGTAATGATCAATTAACAGGGAATTCCACGTGACAGAAAAGCTAACCTTAGATGGAAAACACATGTAAAAAAACGTGAAGCGCGGGGGTTCACAAAAATGTATTAGCTGGTTAATGCGCTATTGTACACCTACATAATATGTGTGACCTCATAGTACCTACAAAGAGATCGGGAGGTTAACCAAACATGAGGAAATTCAAAATGTCGAGGTGTGTTGCTCGACAAAAGTGGATTAGTACAGTGGTTAAAGTGGCTAGAAACGCTTGAACTAGTACAAATGATTGAAGTGCTAATTGCCACGAAACACGAGAAAAAGTGTTAAGTAACATATACACAATTTTGTTAGATTATTATTTGCCGCACTGTTACGGACCGTACTAAAATTATACTGTAAGATAGTTATAACTGAAAGCACCTACAGATATTTTTAATAAAAAGAACAAACTGAAAAACCGATTAAGGAGAAAATTTATTTTATCTATGGCGTTTATGGACGGGAGGTTTGGGTCTGCAAGTTGAGCTGATAAAACACACAGTGTATATTGTGAGTAGCATGTGTTGTGTCTCTGTGGAGACACTTAAAACCCCAATCGAGCGCGTCATAGGTGGGGAATGTCCAAACTGGTTGTTACAGTATCAAACTAATTTAACGACACTCACGGATGAGCGAGTGCCAAATTCTAAACAAGTCCGGGAAACGTGCACACTTACCCTGGAAATCGTAAGAAACAGGTTAAAGTCCGCGGCTCAAATACGCTCAGGGAAAGGGCGTGGTTCTAAACGGGACACCACAGGGCAAGCGTGTCGATATATATAGGGTGTTACCGAATAAAAAGGGCGCCACAAGGTCCAACTCAAGGATACCCACGCTTAACCGAACCTTGAAGGTCAAACGGGGCAAAACATACTCAAATACTACTTCCGGAAGCCACAGCGCAGAGCAGTCACCCTGTAAACAAACATGCACAAGACATAGAAAAAATTATAAGTCGTTAATCAGTTAATATATCTATTGGAACACTTTGTATGACCGAAAACTTACAGTTGTACCTACGTGATCGGCACGTACATCAATTTAGCACAGTGAAAGGAATAAATACTTAACGGAATAAACCCAGCTGGGAAACGCCTTATCTAGGAGCTACAACGCACAGCTAAGGCAAACACCAAGTCAAAATCAGTTTTATTTAAATGTCGGCTTACGACTAAACCAGTGTATTACACAAGCGTGAAATTTGTATTTGAGTTTAAATCACAAAGAGTGAACCAAACAATATTGAGCGCCGGGCACAGATATGTGAGTTTAATTACAAGAATAGACTGGCTTGCAGCAAAGCAACTTAGAACACAAATGTTAGCTTTATACGAGAGTGTACCAGGCATTAATTGAGCGCCGGGCACAGATATGTGAGTTTAATTACAAGAATAGACTGGCTTGCGGCAAAGCAGCTTAGAACACAAATGTTAGCTTTATACGAGAGTGTACCAGGCATTAATTGAGGGCCGGGCACAGATATGTGAGTTTAATTACAAGAACATGCTGGCGAAACAGTCTATAACACAAATGTTACCTTGGTTGATAGATCGGCCTCGAGACGGGCGTAGTGCGCTCGTGCAGGCGTCGTTTATCGCTACACTTTTGATAACGAGGAGTGGGCGAAATGCAGTGACGTCCGGAATGGTCCCCTGCGTCAGGCGTGGGTGGAATGTGTCATGCCCCCTTGGCAAACACGGAAATTAGGGTGGCTGTTGATTAGCTCACTCGCCAATAAATCACGCCTAACAAACGACGAAGAAAATGGGCCTAACGAGCCTCCATAACTAAAGAGTGGCCAAAACAAGCCTGCAAACGGACATCACTAGCAAAAAACGAATACTCTCAACGCTCGTCAAGCGCCGTCTGCCACAAGAAGACGAAAACGAAAGAAGTCACAAATAACTACAAAAAAACAAACCGCCCCCGCACCCGAACGATACGGGCGAGGGGCGGAAACACAAGCACGGTATGTCGACTTTACTCTGCGACGGCCCCAAACCGATGCTAAAAACGGGGCTTTGCGCTTAAAACTCGCTGTCTCCAGATGAAAATGTGGCCAATCACAGTGCAAGCCGCGTCAGAGTCAACAACGCGTGATCGATAAAAAGCGACAGAGGTAGAAGCTATACTATTTGCTTTCATGGGCTTTGAATCACCTGAAAATAGACGTTCTTACAACTGAAGGACATGCAGCTGCATGAAACAACAATGTAAAGATTGGCGCGGTGCACTTTACCCTTAACTGAAGCTGCGAGAAGCTGAAGCGTTATGCTATAAATTATGCCTAAGATGGCCCCGATATACAGGCAGGCTCGCCAACTCTGTCCCAAAACTATACGAAATGGTAATGTAACTATAGGAATTCAAGAAAACTAAAAAATGGCCTGACACTGTTATGCTATAAGATAGAAGAGTTGGGGGCCAACAGAATTGTACGAAAAGGAAAAACTTCCTGACCAAAAAATCTTACTTAATGGCTGACGCTGGTCAGTACGGGAAGCATATTTTGAAACACAGGACGCTAGGAGCATGGGACCATATACTGCAGCCTGATTGGTGCGCTGAAACATAAGCGGGAAGTGCTACCTTGGCGCCGTTTTACGATTTGAAAATTGAGATAATTGTCGCGCTGTCACTAAAATTATCGAATGAGGAAAATAAAAAAAATGCTGTTTATAATTTCTTATCGGACAAATATGCAGGTCTGAGGTATAACGTAGAAGTTAGTTTGTTTGTATCAAAGCAATATGTAGGTATACACAAAACATTATTTCAAAATTTTTACTGGAGACACCTTGATTGTTGGAAATGTTAATCAACATAAAATAATCTAAACCAAATTTTTTCGGCGCTTCTCTGATATACATATACAGTGAGAGTGTAAAGTCTGGAATAAAATTCATAAAATTTATGTCGTTGATTTTTAGCAAAATTCCTCGGACGGGTCAACTATTATTTTTAAATACGCATCTTTTGACCATTCTTGCACTTACTGACTTACCAGTTGCGCCTAGAAACGGCACAATAGGGGGAAACTTGAAAATTCTAAATAGCAACCTACTATTTGCGATACATCAATCGAAAGGTCTCTAATAGAGCACTCTTTTGATGTATCACAAAGACTAGGTTGTCATTTAGAATTTTCAAGTAGCTCCCTATTGCGCCGCCACTGGACGCAACAGGAAAAAGGCAATATGCGTCAAAAGAAGACTATTTAAGAACAAAAGTTGACGTGTCCGAGGATTTTTGCTAAAAATCAACTACATACATTTTATAAACTTTATTCTAGACGTAACACTCTCGCTGTATATGTGGCCTCTTACTTTATGTATAGGTACTCGTGTATCACTGTTATGAATAACTAGGTAGGTACAATTGCATTGAAAGAATGAAAGCGTTTTCATGAGAACTGCAAAACACGAGAAACAAACCATAAACATCCACCACAGCTGATCAGCTGATATGGCTTGAGCGCCGGCATGTGGGAATGTGTCATGTCCTTCTAACGTTTCGGTCGCTCGCAGGCAACCAATCAGGCTGCAGTATATGCTGCTATGCTCCTAGCGTCCTGTGTTTCAAAATATGCGTACGGGAAGGGGTAATTCCCGAGGCACCCTAGGGACGTGACTCGAATGTTGGCTTTTGTTTGAACGCGTCTCTTCTTTCTGTCGAACGCCGCGATGGTGATTTGGTTGTAGCGTCTTTGAAATTGCTTTGTGGCTTTACGGACTTGCATAATATGGTTATTTTTTTCGTGGCCCTCACAGAAGTTGCGAATTATTGTAGACGGGCAGTTTTGTAGAGAATTTGTTTCCCGTGCCTAATTGACAGATTTTATATGCGATTCACCTGTCATGCAGCGGCACGTAGCCCAAATTCATCTGGGGCAAGTCCTTTCGAAACTGTTTGCCCCGATTCTTATCGAAGGATCCAACTCTAGTTGGTAGCATTTAACATTTTCTTGATCTTTATTAGTATAATCGGTAATTGGCCGGATTTGCGTTAACTTCGAACAGCCTATTTTGTTGGACGATCCGTGTCTTCGAATAGTTCAGTCTTGTCGGCCGCCAACAACCGATTGGAAATTCGAATTTCCTGCTCGGATTTACTCCACTCTTAAATAAGTGCCCATGAGGATTTCAGCCCTGCCGAACGATCGACTTCGTGGGTCAACCTTCATCACCAAATATCCTCAGTTCTACCATTCCGGCGGCGATATTTGTGGGTCAGTCGTGCCCCAGAATTCCCACATCTCTGCTATTCAGGTGGCCATCCTGTGGATCAATCGCGCCCCAGCTCTTCCATTGCACCAGACGAATCTTCAGGGGGATAGAGCTCTCTGAACGTCTCTCCTTCAATGCTCACTTTGCCTTCATACCAGTATTGTTAACACTGCATTACATTCAACATCCTGTCTTCAGTGAATAGCTTCTATAGAGCTTGTAGATCTTACCCTTGTATACCTTTCTCTTCTAGTAGCTAAAAGTAGCCTTTCTTATAATTAGAATTAAATCTGACTTTATTTTTTTAAGTGTGTTCTATCCGAGTGCTTGCTTCGCGGACATTAGTTTTAAGCAGTAAATATTATTAATACAAAGATTAGATTGTGCCAGTCTTCTAGATTTGTGACTCTGGCATCAATAAATTGAATAGCGATCTGATCCAGCTCCAGCCGAATATTTTCTACTGTATCTTGTGTGTTCAATATAAATTTTTATTTACATCATGTGTATACCTGTACTTTATGTAACTGTATGCAGGTGATTTTATGAGCAAATTAAACGTTAATAGGTGGAGCGGTGGAGGCAATGCACGTACACAGCTGCACCAATTTCAACATCTCTACACTGAGATCATTTTCTTCTGGGTTAACGGACGCCAGTCGTCTTCTGGGAGAGAATTTATAATCCAGCCTAGGAGAGTATTATTACATATTTTCTACCTCCCTCCGGAGTTAGACAGAAACAGAATATAGCCTCTCCTGTGTCCCACCGTAACTAGCTGTGTGTACTTTCGGCTTGGTTACTTGTCATGAATGAATGTAACAATATTCCTTCTGATGGTGTAATCAGTATTAATGAAATTAATTTACAATCAGAGCTGGGCAGTAATTAATTACATTGTAATTAAATTTCTTTTTGTTAATTTTCTTGAAATTTAATTACTTTTCAAACTACGGTAATTGTAATTGGCAATTGCCTAGTTTATTAAAAAGCACTTGACAATTACTTTTTAAAAGTAATTAATTACTACATTCAATTACTCAATTACTTTGACTAATTAAATTACTCTAAAATATTTAAATTAGTTGGCAAGTGTTTGTAATTCTATTACTAAATTACTGATCTTGATTGCGTATTAAATCTCCAAAATGCAAAAAAGGAGATAAGGCTTGATTAAGTTATATGGTAAACAAATTTCAGTTCCAATATAAGTGTAATTCAAGTCTCACTACTACATTATTGTTTCTTAATAACTGGGATACTGGTCATATTATGGGATACATAATACCCTGGCGGGCATTATGAGTTACTATGCTACGTGCATGGTCAGAAATTACAAGCGTCAAATTTCTGACCAATCATGTACCGTGTTGCGTCGATGCGTTCACAGCAATTGTTGATTATCCAATATAAGCTTTCTAATCCATATTATGTAGGTTATTAAGAAAAACTAGTAAGACATAATATTTTGAATGCACCACGGGCATTATTTGATTTTTATAGCCCCGGGCTACTTTCAAATCCTTAGGCCAGAGTTCCTTGGACTTGTAAACTTGTGCGGGCATAACATCTTTATAATGACCTTGGTACATAAATAACTATTATGATTTCGTATGACTAGTTGGATAACAGCTAGTTTTGTGCACTAGCAATTTGGTGCAGGCACGCATGTTTGTAGATGGGATATGTATGTGTTGTTTCTTGTGTAGTGTAGGCTGTTCAGGATATAGCATTGCAGCTTTTAAATAATTATTGTACAAGAAGTGAAAAATATGTCAGCGATAAGTACAGATTACAAAATAAGGTACGGAAAAAATAGTTAGTTTTTTCCATAACAATTGACAACAAATAGCTTCGTTATACAATATTGGTTCATAATAATTAATTATTAATTTCAATTTGTATGTTTAAACCGAAGTACTAGCACAGGGTTATCTAAATTCTACTAAATACAAATATACGACAAAAGTTGTGAGTGAAAGTAATTAAAAAAGTAATTTATGTTGTGCAATTACAATTACCAAGTAATTGATAATTGAATTACTATTTCATTTGAGTAATTTAAAATCTGGTAATTCATTACTTCATTGCGCGGTAATTAGTACTTGGTAATTAATAACTTTGTAAAAGTAATTTGCCCAGCTCTGTTTACAATAAATGCATTCTCCATTCTCAGTTATTGGACCGGTGTCAATATGTGAGTATACACCGGGCCTCACTCCCTATACAAATAATATATGAAACAACAGAAGACAGGTACTTGAAATCTATTATCTTATCAACTGTGAAATTTTAAGCTACACCTTGTGAGCTTTTTGAACCAAATAGCGCAGAAACGATCTTTTAATGTGTAGTTCAAATTTAGAATATACAAGGTGTTTCAAAATTGCACTGAACAAATATAACGGCGTTATTCTGCATCAAACAAAAAAGAGAAAAACTCTAATAAACATATATCCTATAATCATTCATTTCAAAGATATCCTTGATTAAAGAATTAAAGACAGCAATTCATTTTTAGAACATTTAGATTTATGTTTTACTTATAACTGTCAAAATTATTATGAGTGACTCAGAAGAAAGATATTACTTCGACGAACAGTTACTATAAATTTTACTTAAAAAAAAACTTGAAATATGTTTATTAGAGTTTTTCTCTTATTTTTTGTTGCAGAATAACGCCCTTATATTTGTTCCGTGTAATTTTGAAACACCCTGTATACTAGTAGTTACTCTGAAATAGTTATATTTTATAAAAGGTTTGCATATTTTTTTCTATTTTGTAATTAAATTTAGAGTAAAACCATAGGCAAATAGCAAAACTGACTTCACCCTACAGGCATAGTCTTCTAATGTATGAAGTAAAAAACGCAAGAATATAATTACTGTAGCGTCGTGCAAGACTTTTAAAACCTTTAATATTTCTACAAAAAAACTGTACACTATATATGCCTGTCACATGATTGACTCAATATGTTTACAAAATGTTATATATATATTAGTAGGTACTGCAGGACTTCCAGGCCCATGGCTTTGTCTGCGATATTCCTCCACTCTTTCTTGTTCTTCGCCTTAATTCTCCAGTTGTCCACATTTAATTCTTTCGGGTCTTGTTCCACACATTCTTTCCATTTCCTATTGGGTCTACCCTTTCTTCTTTTTTCCCAAGGGTCTTCTCCATTAATTCTGGCCACATGGCCCAACCATCGTATTCTTTGCCTTCTCACTACCGACACTATATCAGGCTCGTTGTACAGGCATTTTATTTCCGTATTAGTTCTTCTTCTCCACCACTGTCCCTCTTTTTTTCCCCCAAAAATTCGCCGCAGTACTTTTCGCTCCCACACCAGTAACCTTCTTTGATCTTCTTTGTTTAGGGTCCACGTTTCACTCGCGTATACTACCACTGGTCGGATTATTGTCTTATACACTTTTATTTTAGCAATTCTTGTCACATTTTTAGCACTTAAAATTTTATGTAGCGCCGCTGCATTTCGATTACCACTTGTGATTCTCTTTTCTATCTCTCGTTTTTGATTACTATTACCTGTGATTTCTGCTCCTAAGTAGTTGAAGGAATCGACTCTTTGAAAGCAGTAGACTTTATCTTGGTCACATTTCACTTTTATGTTATTTTCTCTGTCACATTTAATTTTCCCCACAGCCATATACAGTATGGCTATTAATTTATATTACTGAAAATTTCAAACTCTTTTCACTTAAACTAATATGTAATAATAAATTAACACTTAAGTATTAGCTTTACCAATAATGAGAACCAACTTAAAATAAATGGAGCAGTCATAAACCAAACCAGCTCAGTGCAATATCTAGGTCTGACAATTACAAATAACTTAAAATGGGACAAACACATTGAAACCATAAGAAAAAAGATTGCAGGTGCATTCGGTATACTAAGAAGACTCAGGACAGTTGCTTCCGAGGCAGTACGACGTGCAGCCTATTTCTCACTAATCAACAGCCACCTGAGGTATCTCATAATTGTGTGGGGAAACACAACCAACACTGCAATAAAACCACTACAAATCATACAAAATAGGGCAGTTCGTAATACTTTTGATCTGTCACTACAAAGTCACAGAGTAGATATGTACACGAATAACAATATTTTACCAATAAAGCTCATAAGAGATATGGAAATTTTACTTTTCACTCACAGAGTAATAAAAACGCAAAGTATATCTACTATAATTCTAACCACAAACAACCAGATGCATACTCACGATACAAGAAGAAGGAACAATTTGCATACAGAAGCAATACGAACAACAAATTATGGAAGTAATTCCCTAAAGCACAAAATAATATCGCTATATAATGGACTACCAGAGTATATAAAAACAGAAAACAATCTGCGAAAATTTAAAAAGGAAATTAGAGTCATACTCAAGAATGACATACAAGAACATTTCATGTAAAGTAAAGCTGTAGTAGAAAGTTTCGTCTTTCTTCATTAGTACCTACTACTCTAGCCATATTATTTACATGTACATTCTATACACCTAATTAGTAGTTACCTAAAATCTAGTTATTGTTTTAGTTATAATTTAGTTATAATTTAATCTAGTTATATTTTTCTTAGTTATAATAAAATCATTATCACACTTCAACTATTATAATCCAATAATGAGCTTTAGCTCTTGGATATGTAAGTATGAAATAAATAAATAAATAAATAAATATGTTCTAAGTGCCCTTTATTACGTTTGAAGCTCAGTTCGTATCGTTTTTGCATATTAGTGGCCATATTTGAAAATAGAGGCTGTTGCATCTGTCATATCGCTTCTGTAATTTTCTCTTTTAACTGTTGTATTGTCGTCCAGCTTTACCTTTTCCTTGGTGTAGCACACTTCCAGTTCTTCTAAATTTGGTTATAATGTTCAGTACAATAGGATTACTTGGTGTCTGTTTATTGAAATGCTCCGAAAATTGTTCGAGGAAGAATTTAATACTTGGACCATTTTGTCTACCTAAAACGTATAGGTAAGCGAAAATAGTGCTCAACTAAAAAGATTTTTTCTTCAGTAGATAACATCATTTACGAACTTGCAAACATATTAGTACATCTAACCAAAACCAAACGTTAATGTTTATGTTAAATAACAGTGTCAATTGTTAGAGGTTTAAGCAAGCAGGCCTACCGTTTTAGTACTGTAAATTAATAGCCATACTGTATTTTGTCTTCTCTTTATTAGTATGTAGTCCATATGTTTTGGATTTTCATCTAGTCTTCTTTTTAAAGCCTTTAGTTCTTCCTTAGTTTTTGTTATCAGGGTAACATCGTCGGCGTACGCCACACACTGTTGCGATCTACTATATATTGTCCCTTCCCTGTTCACTTTAGTGTCCCGGATAATTTTTTCCAAAATCAAATTGAACAGTATTGGGGAGAGTGGGTCCCCCTGGTGTAAACCACTATTAACTTCGAATTCCAGCTTACCATTAGATAAACTCACAAGTCAAGCTTACGATCAACTTGACCAATTTCTTAACTATTGATTTTATATTGATGCAACTAATGGCGTTTTCTTCTCCGTAAAATGGTGTCACACCTGAATTTGCTAATTGTGTTTGTCTGCTGTGTGTTTGTGCGTTTTTCGTAATTTTTAAATTTCGACTTCGGATTCAAATAGATGAAAAAATAGAAAAGAAATACCTGAAGAATCAACCTCCTGACTCCTAAGAAGTATGGACAAAATGCCAGACAAGTTTATATGTTTTTATTTTAAAGAAAGTTTTATACACTGTCTAGTTCGTGTGGACATGCTAGGCTTAGCATTTTCAACTGGTTTGAAATTTAAACAAATTATTTTTTGGACACCAATAAAATCGTAAACCTTATCTGAAATATTTTGTAATTGAAAGCAATAATTATTTATTGACGTTACCTCTTTATAGATCTTAAGATTGTCTGCAAACATTAAAGTATGGCAATTAACCATTGAAATATATAAAATATCATTCACAACGATTAGATAACAGAGGCCCCAGGTTAGTACTTTGAGATGCGCCAGATTTAACATTAACTTTAATAGAGCTTTCCAAGTGATACTTATACATATGCCAGTACCGTAAGTACCAAATGCAAGGCAGTGTCTATATATTTAAGCAATGTTCAAAATATTTTAGTTTGAAAATACAAAACCAAGTTTACCAAAAACTTATTGTTTAAGGAAAATGTATCTATTTCGGCATTAGTAATAGTAGTCCAATTCTGGACGTAATGATTCTGCCGAGTTCTAGGCACTCGTAACGACCTGGTGCTACAGTTGTTCTCTGGGGCATTATATTGATGAGCTATCCACCTCCAGTGTGTTCTGTCTACTGCGAGCTCTTCCCACTGATAGTTGATGTTGACACTTTTTAGTGACTCATGGAAGATGTACCTACTTATAGGCAGTTTTTAACCTTCTGCTTTCCTGGATCCTTGCCAAAGTTCTCCAATATTATGTTTCTTTATAAGCCTTGGTCATCTAACTGGATAAGGTAGCCATCCTATCGGAGGTGGGACCTAGTGACTAAGACCTAAATTGTGCAGCAACCTAATCACTCAAAATTGCTACCATTTTTTTATTAGTCTTTCTGATATCTTTGCTTGAGTGCTTAAATCTCATGCGGCCGAACTGGGTTTGATCCCTGGTGACTACCTGTGGATAGATAACTTCTAACGAGAGAACACTTACCCAATTTCGACAAGCAAGGCTAGTCATAGCTAGTGTACCTCTATATTAATTACTTGATAAGAGTAAGACAACATTGTACAATAGTTTTTATTGGTGGATCACTTTTTGCAAGGCGTACATGATTGTTTTTGAAAACTGACACTTTTAACATTTTTTATGTCATTCTTGTAGGATTATTTGGTAGAAAATGGAAATACAAAATAACTACAAAATTATCATACATTCAAATAAATCACATGAATTTTGCTGGACCATTTCATTTTTTGTTCCTTCCTGATTTCGACCTTACACTTTCTTGTATATATTTTTAACCGATACAGTGTTTTCCAATTGCTTTTCACCAAGTATCTGTTGTGTTTCACTATATCTCAAATGTTTTTCCCTGTTGTGGAGTGACACACAATTGATACATGGTAAAAGGCAATCGGAAAACTCTGTATGTCTAAAATAAAGAAATCGCTATTTGCTATTGAATTTTTGTGCCATTTAGACTGACATATTTCTCTTTCTTGTAATATATTCTCAGTTCGTGTGTTATTTCCATCACAAAATATGGCATTCACAGTGTTTGCTCTTAATTTATTTCCTAAAGTTTCCCATTCATCCACCGAAATATGCTTTTCACACAATCTTCCATTATATGGAGGAGCAATACCTATTCAACTTATCACCCATGCTTCCCAATTAAACGAATTTTTTGTTATAGCTTTAAATAAAAGTTCATCTTTTGATCTACTTTTGTACCCTTTTGCACTGCAACCAGTCATCTTATTTAAGTTTCAATATACCATAATTATTTATCTTTCCCTTAGGAAACTGACAGAAATCAAAGTCAAACATTTGAACATAAAAGTGACATTTACTGCAATAGTTAACTACTCTTTGGAAAACGTGATCCACCAATTAAATCGTGTATACGAATTGTCTTTACTCTTATCAAGTAATTAATATAGTGCTAAGGTCCCTCTCTTTATATTTAGTTGTTAAGTTTTCTATGAATGAAATTAAATCGTATTTAAGCTTTTTGAGAACTCTTTCAGGGTGGTCCGCCAATCTAGTTACTTGATAGTTGCTATTTTATTTTTTATATGAACTGAAATTAATTAATAACACTTGCTGTCAACTACAATTTCAAATCGTGTTCAATGACACTTTCTATTCAAGATGACAAAATAAAATCCTTTACAATGTTATCTGACTCAATAATGTTTATGATAAGTATTCAATTATGTTTTAATAAACTTTTCTAATTGTCTCTTATTTCAGATTACCTCAATTCAACTTATTATACACCCCCCTGGATTCATTGCTTTGTAGACCAACTGAAAATTACCTTGGTATGATTCTGTCCTGCTATCTGAACTCCTTCACACCTCAGCCACAATGCACTGGTCACTAACAAACCGCCTCCAACCTGCAACACCCCAAGATTCTGGCAGATACCTGTTCCTCTTCTAGCCCCTGTACAACTGTCACTCCTACAACTTCCCTCTGCCCAACTTCTCCATGGTAAGCATATTTCCACATATGATTGTAAAGTAACCTTGTACTTCCTTAGATCCTCCTACAACCACACACGTTGTCAACATCCAGTAGAAATCGCAACCTCAAACAGCTCCCTCGTCAAAGCAAGTCAACTGGTCCCTGTCAATTGGTCCTTGTCCAACTGGTCCTTACTTCCCCAAGCAAAGTCCACGAAAACTCCACCAACTTGCAATCCTCTACTTAATGTAAATATTTATGACTTGTAATACAAAATCCATTCAATTATATCCAATTCCTATTCTTCTTGCTTCTTGTAATTGTTATTATGTAGTTATACCATATTCAAAATTCTCTTGCATTATTCTCATTTTATACTCGTAATATTTTAATTAATTCCACCTTGTAGATTTATATTATCAACCCTTTTATATAACCAGCACACAAATTAAATAAATAGGGCCAAATTTCTAATTTATTTTTACCAAAACTATCCAAATTACAAGTTGTTTTTCAATCTGTTATTTTTCAATAATCAAACAAATTTTTATTTCTATGCTAAACTACCATTATTTCTGCCTGCTACACATTATATTAATCTGAATGTTACCCACTTCATAATTTCTTACAATAGGATTTTATCTTGTCATATGCAACATTAACTTGTATTTAGTATTATCTCCTTTTACCACCATCAAATAGTACTCAAATGCTATACCTTTCTTTTTAAATTTACTTTCAATCTTTAATTCCATCCATATCTTTCAATTAAATAAGCAGTTATTTTTAAAATTTTCTAAATTTGATTAATTCAATCCAATGACTGTAGTTAACTTTTCCTTTAGCATTTATCTAAATAAATAGACGTATTTAAGGTAGTATATAGACCCCTATATACCATAGCAATAGAGATACACTAGCCATATCCACCTACCCGGCTTGCGAACAAAGAAGAATCATAGAACATGACTTTGTTGTTAAAAATAGACCACTAACCTAGGGTAAGGAAAGAAGAAGAAGATATTTTTGCTCATATTTTGAGGTGTTCATCATTTTTCTGTGCCTCAAGTTGTTTTAACTTTTTTCAGACCCTTCTGTGCTTGCCCATTCTCTCCTAGATCATAATTCTCATCAGTTCCTGTTTTTCTCTGCCTCATCTATCTACTTCAATCCTGGTTTCTCTCCTACAGTTTTTACCACCAGTCTACAGTTTTTCACTGACTTAACAATTTCCTTCAATTTTGCTCGATCTTTGGCATGTCTCATCCAGTGTTGCGCGTTAAACTTTTGGAGATCTCTAAATACATTGTTAACTGATCTTGTGCGTGACCTTCCTCTTGCTCTTGCTGTTACTGGTAGCCTGTTAAGTACACACAGACAGGCGTTGTTAGGTGTCATTCTTATCAAGTCTTCTATATACTATATTCACATGCGTTTAATACCATTCACTATTTGGTTCTTTCTAGAGTCGTCTTATTTCTTCATTCTATCTTTGTTTCCATGCTCCTCTTTCTTGCATTAATTAAAAAATTGTGCAGTGTTTTTTTAAAATTCAGTACAATGTGCATCAACCTAGCGCTTTTTGTAGTAACAATGCCTATTTTACAAGTTGGATATAAAATTATGTACAATACTACATTGATACGATACAGAATTTGCGAATATATTTAGCAGTCTTAAATTTTATTAAGGTATTCAGCCTCTTTAAGGTATGAAATGAGGTTTTTGATGTGCACTTTTCACCTAAAATAAGTGGAAAGTCTCCTAAGATATTGAATTTTTGTCTCGGTCTTCTATGTTTTGGACACTTAACAAGCACCTGTTTCACGCATATTGCGGTGTTGCACACATCACAGAGCAGTAGTTCGCTTCACAATATAAGGTGGCCATGCGAAAACGTGGTGTGCCCGGTTCTTAATCTGGTGATTAACAATTGAGCTTGTTTTCTGTCCACCATATAACAGATTTCTTAATTTCACACAGTTTGGACTGGGATCAGTTCCATCTATTCTGCCATGACATTGCGATCCTGTATTTTAAGAATGCTCAGGGGCGTAGCTACTGCTATATCTGCCGTATCAATGATACAGGGCCCACGAGCCAGGGGGTTCATCAGCACCCAAAAATTATCATATAAATTTAATTCAGAAACTTTTACCCAGGGCCACATTTAGGAATTTAGGTTTATATAGGCGAAAGGTGTTTGACTCCCCCCCCACCCCCCTCCATTTCTGAATAGAATGCGCTTGAACCCGGAGTAGCCGCCCAGCTGCAGTATCCTGTCTCGTGTGCAATTGAAGCTAGCCCTCGAAATTAGCTAATTTGAACGATTCTGAACAACTTTTATTAACAAGATTTCTTGATAAAAAAATCCCTATTACGACTTCTTCAATTTTGCTGTTTATTTTAAATTGTAGTCGACTAGCATTTTACCGTGAAGAAAAGTAACATACCCTAAAAGTACAATTTAGTGAGGGGTATAATCCGAAGAAAATAGTTATTTAGACCACAAGTGTTAGAAGTATATATATAAAGGCTTTCATTCTTTGGAAGAATATTGCCACTTCTTTCCGAAGCATGAACCCATTTATTAGGGTGGATTAGTCCCTTGTTTTTCCTTTATCTTTATCCCATTAAAGTTTCTTGTGTGTTTTTGCTTCTTCTCCTATTTTCCTCCATATTTTCCTATTTTTTGCTTTCTCTCTCCAGTCTCTTAGGTCTTTTATTACTTCTTCATACCACCTATTTCTTGGTCTTCCCCTTGGTCTGTCTGCTTCGGGCTTCCATGTTGTTATTATTTTTATAATTTTTGATTCATCTGCTCTCATTATGTGTCCAAACCATCTGATCCGTTGCGACTTCATTACTTTTACGATGTCTTCGCCTCCCATTATTTCCAGGATTTCATGGTTCATATAGTGTCTATATTCTTCATTTTCCAGTTTCTTTGCTCCCACTATTGCTCGTAATACCTTTCTTTCAAATATTCTCAGTTGTTCACTTTCTTTATTAGTTGGGCACATTACTTCTGCTGCATATAACACTACTGGTCTAATTAGGCATTTGTATACTAGTATTTTAGTTTTTATACTTATTTTGTTGCTCTTTAATAAGTTGCGGTTTGCATAGAATGCTTTAAAGCCAAGTTGTATTCTTTCCTTTATTTCTTCGCTTCGGTCGTTATTATAGTTTATTTGCACACCCAGATAGCTAAAGGATCTTACTGTTTCAATAGTATATTTATCTATTTTTACTTCTTTAATATCTTCTTTCTTTCCTCTTTGGCATTTCATATACTTAGTTTTGCTTTCATTTACTACAAGTCCTATTTCACCTGATGCTTTTTCCAAAATTTTAAAGACTTCTGTTAATTTATTCCACGATCTTGATATAATGAGTATGTCATCAGCATAGGCTATTATTTGTGCTTCTTTATTTCTTATTGTTCCCTGTACATTTACTTTTCGTATTATCCCTTCTAATGCTATGTTGAACAAAGTTGCTGATAACGCATCTCCTTGTCGGACTCCCATATTGATACTGAATTCTTCAGTTTGCCCGTCTCTTGTTTTTACTATTGCTTTTGTGTTCTTCATTGTTAGTTGTATATATTGTCTTAGTTTTTCTGGCACCCCAATTCTTTTTATTATTTGTATAAGTTTTTGTCTTTTAATTTTATCGAATGCTTGTTTATAGTCTACATATAACAGGTGTAAGTCGATTTCATGTTCATAGCATTTTTCCATTATTTGGTGTACTACATGTAGTGCATCTATTGTCGATCGTCCTGGTCTGAATCCCATTTGATATTCACCGATTTCTTTTTCTGTGTGTATTGTAAGTCTTTTCTGGATTAAGGTTGTAAATATCTTATACATTGTGTTTAATAGTGAGATACCCCTGTAATTTTTGCATTCTTCCAAATCACCCTTTTTTGGAATTGGTATGATTATTCCCATTTCCCATTCTGTTGGCATTTTCTCTTCTTTCCATATCTCTTTAATCAAGTTGTATAATCTTTTATGCAATTCATCCCCTCCATACTTCAACATAAGTGTTAGAAGTGCAACTTTTTTTTACAAGTGTGGAAAATAAGCACGCTAACAAGAGTTGTCTGTCAGATTTTTTAAAAGTTCATTAAATATTCAAATCCAAGCCTATTTTGTATAGAATTTTATTTGCCTTCATTTTAGTCAAGTGCGTGTCAGTTCTGGTAACTAAGGAAACGGAATGAAAAAAAGTGGGATTTCACACACTGAAATTAATTTAAAAAAGCCTATTTTTAAATGAAATTCAAGTTCTCCAGAACAAGATGCTTAGGATAGCTGTAGATGCCCCCTGGTTTATTTCCAACAACCAACTTCATCGTGAGCTGGGAATAGAATCGATTCAGCAGTACATCAGGAAAGTCACTATCAAGTTCCATGCCAACATACACAACTGCCACAGCGCTGGTCTGTATCAACTTGGACGTAAAAATATTCACGAGAGGTTGAAACGACGCCTACCACAGGATATGTACTTATCAGAGAGTGACAGTGAAAGTGATTAGAACTTAAATACTTTAATAACCCAAAGGCATCCTCAAGAGGTGACAAAGTACCCTCGACGTTATTCATTACTTATGTATTATAATCCTGCCATGCATAACAATTGTATTTGTGGAACTGGCCTAATAAAAAAAAAAAAAAATATGAAATGTAAAAAAATTTTTAATCGATAATATATAAAAAAATACTGGGGTGGTGCCGTCTAATGTGAGACACTATAGATATATGTAAACTGTAAACTATGATTTACACTTCTTTTTACGTAATATGTGCGTTAGTAAAAATAAGTAATTCAATTTTACTTTTTAATACATTTTTATAATTATATTTCATTTTGTTAAAAAATTTAAATTGAGTGATAATACCGTGATGGGTGGGGGTGGGGGGGTCTACTTGGCAGATTATGATACAGAGCTTGCTGATATCTAGCTATGCCTCTGAGGATGCTATATAGTCTGATAGTACAACGCTTGTCACCTTTTCGGCATCTGGATCACTAGTGTTTTTATTTGAAATATCCTTAACTTTTGTTCTTCTCTTTTGACTAATGGCTTGACTCAAATCCACAAATAAGAATAGAGTTCTACTTTCTTCAATATTAATTTTGTTTTGAAGATGTCACTCTTAGAGAAATAGACAGTTATCTCTTTGGTGCTAATCATAATTATGTCATCCGCATAGCTCAAAATCTGATTCTGGTGTCTGAATAAATAATTATTGTGACTTATAGGATTTTTTTGTACGGCTGCACACCATGTTAAATACTATTGTTCAGAGCACATCACCTTGTCTTAATCCTATGTTGCTGTTGATGAGATATAGTCTCTTCTCCTACTCTTAATTAATATTGCATATTCTGAATAGTCATTAGAGTAAGCTTTTTTAGTTTTTGTAGTACCTTAAAAACATTGAAAGCCTTTTGTACTACCTTATGTTTCACTCTAAGATTTTTAATAGTCCACAGAGATACTCTGTATGTCAATTTCATATTCTCTAAATTTCTCTGCCATTTGTCGTTTACTGAATATCTGATCTGTTGTGGATCCCCATTTTGTGATACCTGTTGGAGCATTTCCTAGTTTTTCCTACATACAAAATCAATCATAATTCCAGCTAAAAAACAATTGTAGAGATCTTTAGTATACGACTAGCTAGTTTGATGTCTATTATGCATTTTTAATTATTTGTTTTATTGCAAATACTGCTACACTTTTGCGATTTGAAGTGGTACCTACAGGATCTCAACCTTTACGAGGCCGTATTGATATATTTTCACTTACTATAAAAGCAACCAAACTTTTAAACTCAAAATATATTACCATTCAACATAGTTTCCTCTTAATAGAACACTTATTACAGCAAACCCGCAACACCTCTAAATTAAAAAAAAATTGTTTCTTGCTCTGTAGACCAGCCCCCCACAGTTTCTATTAACTCTTCGTTAAAAGAAAATTTATGTCCTTTCAAATGCCATTTCATTTGAGGGAAGAGATAATAATCTGAGTGAGATAAATCTGGTGAACAACGGAGTCTTCCAGTAATCTGAACTCTACATCAGAAATTATGGCATGGCAACATGTGACTTGTGTACAGGCACATTATCCTGCAAAAATAAGACACCTTTGGCCAACATTACGCATCATTTTTCTACTATTTTTTTATCGACATTCAAGCATTTGAGGATCCATTTGGCAGCAATTTTTTTTATATTCAAATGGATGTGAACTATGTTATGGACGTGTTCATGTATAATTTTCAGTGTCTCAGATATTCAATTCAATGGTCTGATAAATATTATGCCATGAACTGCATCGATATTTCAGAAGCTTCTTAGTGTTTTGCCTCTGGTGTGGTTGACACGTTGAGTTACAGTGCTCTTTTGCTTACCTCCTGAAGCCCCTTATGAAAGTACGGGGAACGTATGTTAATAAAAGTGCAAAACAAAAAAATTATTGCTGTTTTCTTTATATGTAGTGGTCCAGTTGCAGTAATTGCTCTTGACAATTGTAAAACTGTAATTGCTGATTGGTAGACCTATTCTATTGTTAACATGGTTAAAATGTTAAACCAGTATTACAATGTTATCGAATTATTTGGTATTACCCTTCGTAGTCTGAGAATTCAGTTAAATAGTATACAATTTCAATAAACAGCTCATTTTGTTTTGTCCTTAACCTTTCAGGTTCTTTTTCATTCAAATTTAGGATTATACGCTAATATTCTTTCTCATTCAAGATTTTATTTGTTTAGTTTAGTCTACTACTATTATTATTATTTTTCAGAAACTTGTAATTAGGCGAAAACCTGTTTGTTTCTGTTTTTAAATAAATAAATAAATAAATAAATAAATAAATAAGAATGCTGCAGTAAAAACTTTTAGTTTATTACACGAATCTGAAGTTCAACTGGTCACTCACCAACTATTATCCCTTTATATAATTCATTTTTTCAAGATACCATTTTCTTGGAAACTTACCTGCCTAATGCACTGTTGAAATTCATAATACAACAACATTAAATTTTGTATATCTCCACCAGCTCCAAGAGAAGTTAATTTTCTAACAAATTAGGTTTTAAATTAGTAAATAAAACAATAATTAAAATTATATTATATATTAAATAGTATTCACAAGACAATACACGTATTTTGTTACTTAATACTAAACTAAAAAATACTATAACTAGAAATTACATTTTACTCAAAAGATTGTTTCTTTTGGATCATAATTTTATATTTCATAGGGTACCATTTTATTACTACTTACGAGTCCAAAATATGAATATTGCTAAATGTAAATGGATGCAAAAGGATGAAATTTACAATGGGTGATATTTAGAATGCACGATACCCTATAATAAAAGTCTTTCATTACTTTTCTTTAGTACACAAACATTGCATTTCATGTCAGTGGAACACCTTGTTAACTAACATATGTAAAAAAAATATGTACATTGAAAAAACCTAATCTAACATATTTGGTATGGTGATATAATAGTTTTGTTAAAAATCTGTTTGGAAATAATACTAATAAAAATATGGGTTGGTAACTGCTTCAACTTATTTATATTAGAAATTCTATAAAAAGTTTACCCAAAATAATATTCTCGTATTTAAAATTTAGAATAAGTATAATAACGAAAAACGCATTATTTTCATCTTGAAACTGTGCAGTAAATAGCATTTCTAATCTGAGTCACCAATTCTTAAAAATAGTTGGACTGTATGTAACACTACTAAGAGATTTTTAACAAAACTGCATTACATTTCTATAACAGAACTTAAAGGACTTTGATATTACATATCAATAACTACACTGATAGGACTCCCTTGTAATGTTCTTGCAATTGTGGTTTTAAATTGTTATAAAAAGTACTTCAAGGGCTGTTACATAAATGCAATAGATAATGTGTAGAGTGCACTTCTACAGATTAAAATACTAAATCCACATTTGAAGTACTTTCGAATAAATATGTAATAGATAATGAAAGAAGTGGCTGCCAAACCATTGGAAGAAAGCAAAACTCGAATATTACAGACATAAATTAATGGTAGCAATATACAACTTTAAATTCCTTAATTAAATTATTTGGCATCAAACACTAAACTGTGTTTTATGATTTACTTTTATAACTTTTACCTTAATCGAGACATGACTAATACTTTACAATTATGTATTCGATAGGCGTATCAAGAATACTATAAATATTTATCTTGCTTTGTCAAAAATATACTTTTAGACTACAGAGGGACATCCCTATTATTATAAACACACAATTAATAAATATGCACAGCTAAATATTTTCTCAAAAATAAATTATCACTCTGAATAACTTGGCAATAACTCTCACTTTTTTCTTTTAATGATTTATCTGTACCTGTATGTGGCATGATTATGCTAAAATACAGTAGTACGGTAAAATATACAATTGATTAGATGTAGAAAGCCTTTTTGATTTTAAGCAAGCTTTATATTATATATCGATTCCACAAATCACAAATATTAAATGTTAGTTCAACGTAGTATAATAAAAATTATTATGCCAATTTTGAATGAAATAAAAAGTGTTTTTAAATATTTAAAAATGTATCAAATTATTATACTAACTAAAATGATTAAAAAACCATGTTAACCATAAAATAGTGTACTGATAAACATTTTTATGGTTCTAAGATGCAAGAGACATTTGAATTAAAGAAAATAATGTGCATCTAATAACTATTATACGAAATTATATACCAAATAAGTTAGGTACATCGTGCTTGATGAATTAGTTCTAATGGAACTATTCCACGCCTTATGTTATTTTAAATATCATACAATACACATTATAAAAATTGAATTTGTAAATCTAATAATGCTATTGCTATTTATCACTATATAGTTACACACTGGTGTGCATAAGGCTTCAAGTTAAAAATCAAAAAATACCTTTGTGAAACATTAAAAGTTTGTATAGATTTCAACATGCAGTATTATTTATATCAATATTTAAAATATTTTACGATATAAATTTATTTTATGACTAGTTGATTTATTTGTTGTTTTACTTGTATCACCTTTAAACTGAACTTACATTACAGGATTTATGGATCTCCTATACTAGTGTTAGGATTAAACACAAACGATATAAGTTGCTATTATAGAGGATATTCAGAGTGATAATTTACTTTTAAAATAAACTTTATAAAAATTTCAACAGGAATCATTTCCACACCATTAAAATATTAGCAATTGGAGTCACATACAAAAAAACTCTATACAGCAAGAAGCGAAGCTTATTATAAAAGTTCTATTTCATTTACTATTATATTTTATAGTTTCTGAAATGATATAAAACCTGGTACATAATGCACTGTAGTCGGTCATGTATAATACCAGTAAAATTTGCAGTAAAGTATTAGGCTGTATCCTGAAAGAATGTCTGCGCTAGCAACTTTAGGTCAATTTTAGTGTCACTTCACCGTGATGAGAAACGAGTACCCAGAATAATAAGGAAAACCGGCATTCTAGCATAAACACAGCCTGACTTACTACTTGCCTCGAACATTCATTTTCACTTCAACGACTTACTGCTTTGGAATGAAATTTAATATTCTAAAAAGTGAGTATACAAAACTCTATGTACAATATTGATTATATTTTGCATTTATAAACAAAGATTCCGAGGTGAGCATAGATATAATGCTGCAACTTTCAACTTGATATAACAGTAACACAGAGGGATCTTTACATGAAATATTAACAAATGAGTAAATTTCTCACACCATTTTGTCAATTAATGGCACAATTGTATGTACTTTTAAAAAAATACTTTAGATATTTAAATATACACGTTAGAGGTATATGCGTTAATATATTTTTTGAAATAATTAATAGGCAATATTTTGGTTTTCCTTTTGGTATTACAAGAGCAACTATGTCAGCAATAAACATGCAGCATCACTATCCATAAAGGTAAACGTTGTTCAAGGTAAAAAATAAATTAAAACAATTGTCAAATGCTTAAAAATAAGAGGTCCTTGACTTTAACATCAGGCCAAATGACAATCACTTGTGATAATAGGTACTGTACAGTGTGTTATATTTTAAACACCAATTGTATCATGGAAGATTCCTTTCTATCTCGGTTTAAATAAAAACAAATAAATAACTGCCGCAACCTGCTTTTAAACATTTGCAATTGGAAATTATTTAGCAATAGATAAAAATTACTGACCATCATTAAAATATATATCTGGCACAGGTTCAATTAAAATTCTCAAATGCCTCGCAGATGTTAAATTTAAAGAACCCTTTGAACTTAGTCAAAATAGAACACTTTTGAATTCTTAAAGTAACTAAAAATTTACACTATCTTTGTCAGTACACTTAATATAAATGAACACCATGCTGTACCAATGAGGCACAATTAAAAGTTTGTATAAAACAATAATTTAAATAATAAAATGCCACCTTTAAAACCAGTAACTACAAATTATTCAACTAGCTAAACATAAATTAACTAATAAATACCTAACGTTAAATAAGTGCTACTACTAAATCGTACAACCTACGTGACTTTTGACCGTGCGGCCAATATATACTCAAGTGTTAATGTGTTAGTATGGAATTTTAGTTTTGTACTGTTGGTTGTATCCGGAAACGGGCTCTGAGATCATATAGGCACTATTGTTGGACAAATTCCATAGGCAATCGCACGAAATGCTTTGCAAGATGTCATATCCCCAAATAAAACAAATTTAGTCGCAATTATTTCATGAGGTGAGATTAAGTCATCTTATACACAAGCTGAACTTGATATGCAGAAATTTAAATCACAAATATTGATTTCAACCCTTTCATCTCGATTGGTACCTATAATATTTAATTAATAAAAATATATATTTTTCTGTTTATAAAAGAAAAGGATAATATTGGATCAATAATAAACACATGTACAAGGTACCTATTGGATTATACAAATCATTTTCTTATTACAATTATAAGATTGGTTAAATTTGATTTCATTTTTCAATTATTTTCAAGGAATGTTCTGTAAATTATATAAAAGAAGTGTATCATGTAATATATATAAAAAAAGCCAAACAAAAGCTTTTTAATAAGACGCTCACAGTAAACCATAACTATTTTTTTTCTACAAAATTGTCTAATCTATTTGTAGTATCTTTCATAATAGAACAATTATCTATACAATAAAAGGAAAAATAGGCACCCTGCATGGACAATTTAAAATAAAATTTAAAAAAATACGTATTCTACCCAAGAGTTTCTATGAAATTATTTAAATACGCATGTAACAGCCACACACTTTTATCCCTATATTGTGATGATGCACATTATATTTTAAGTACTTTTTGGAATTTAAAGTTGAGTAGATACACTGTACTAGTTAGAAACATTTGTAATAATTATATAAAATATCTGATCCAATTCCTGAGTATTTCTAGGTAATATTTTTAGAGCCACTATACATCTACAAAATCAAATAAAACACTAAGGGTTGTTAGTTTAAAATATCTCGATTTCCCAAACATAAACCTTCTTCCACATATCTGTTCTTAGCATATCCACCTTGTACAAAGAGTGACTGTTATTTGGTTTTTAATACGAATTAACCATTCTCACACTTCACTTTAGGCATATTTTACAATGATATACGGCAATGCCATTTAGCAAAACCATTAAATACTAACGCATCCGCTATGCACCTTTAACCCCTTCTTGGTATGGACCTGTAACCGTACAAGGGTACATTGGAAACACAGTTGTTAACGAAACAGTAGTCATCGTAGGCACTCTTATCATCATGGGTTGTTTATTATTGATATCTTTTGGCAAAGCAACTGACATTTCGCTACTGAAATCTAAGTTTTTTATATTAGAATTTGTGCCAATATTTGCAGAATCCAATTTCCGTAACCTCATTTTCTCTTCATGCTCCTCCCAACCATGTTTAGATTTGTTCAAATTTCTATGCTGATAAAATACTAAGGAAATTCTAGTAGGAGACTTGCGGTTTGGATTTTTTAAAGCGGTTGTGGCATGCAGTTCATGTTTAGCACATTCAAACAAAACACTGCCGTGGCTTAATGCAATCGCTACACCGCCTACGTGAGCATCATTAAAACTTTCGCTATTATCAATCACATCAGTAACTTGGCCAAGTACTTTTGCTTTGGATGGTTCCGGTGGAGATTCTCCCAAAGGCGCTTGATACCAAGTGGGGGTTGGAGTATTAGGCAAAAACCAATTTGGTGGGGACGAACACCAACCCGCAGAGCTATCATAATCATAACTACAATAATCTGGTTGATAAGTTTCTTGTTTAATGTTTTGTGGACTGTACAGTAAAGAATCATCAAACGGATTTTGTATGTGCACGTGTGAAGAATTTAATTTGGTTTGTGGTGAATGCATACTGGAATTGTAGTCTGGAAAAGTTTCATGGAATTTTTTCGGATTTTTAATGTACTGGAAGGACGGTAAATTTTGAGTTTTAGCAAAATTCGAATTAATATAATTTTGGTTTGTCGAAACGGTTTTGGACGGTGATGGTAAATTATTTGTAGCCAAAATTTCTTTCCTCGGGGGGCTTACTTGATTGAACGGTTGTGCCGGTACTTTAATGGAAGTATTTACAACTGGATTATGTTGTAAATTATGATTTTTAATTACACTTGGCCACTCTGGAGCTGCATTCTGTGAACTGTGATTAGACAAATTGTGTGTATTATGATTGAAAATATTTTGTGGACTATGATTGGTGAAGTTTTGAGGACTATGACTGGAGGAAAATCTTTGTGGACTATGACTGGACAAATTGTGTGGATTATTGGTGGACAAATTCTGTGGATTGTGATTGGAAAAGTGTTGTGGATTATGACTGGACAAATTTTGTGGATTATGACTGGAAAAATTTTGATATAAGTTCTTACGGCTATTGGTGTTATAAAGCAAATCATTATTACAATTAATTTTGCTTGTATTTGTCCCTGCGCTTGTTTGATGTGGATTGACATATAACGACGACGAATATTTGTACTCACTGGCAGTAGTATTAACATAATTCAAGGCAGTATTTTGCTGAAACTGTGATGTATTTGTACTTGGCGATCTATGATCAAAGCTTTTATAAAAACGAGAATCAGTTGTACTGGCAGTAATAGTATGAGTTACTGTATTTTTGGGTGAATACGGATATGTCAAATTTAAGGCAGTGTCAGGTTGCTCTTGCTGTAATACTGGATTATATGAACTGTTAACAGAATTAGTGTATAATCTATTGTAGCTTGGATAATTCTTCACTGCTTTCATGTAGCCAGCATCAGAAAGATACTGTGGGCTTTGGTATTTATCGTTGTTGTAATAAATACTCTTAGCAGCAGGAGATTGCAGTGAAGATTGTCCATTAACTTTACTACTCTGCTGGTGTGAAGGATTGTAATACAAGTTATTTTCATACCCCCATGGTGAACGATCTAGTACAGTACTTGACACATGGTTGCTTTGCAGCTGTTTTGTTGGAGTTTTCAATTGCGGTGATTCACAGTTGGAGGAAGCATAACCATGAGGAGATGCCATGGCAGGTTCTTTTTTCGAAGCAGCACCTTTCGATTTTTCCTGTGACTCGTCTTTTCGCTTCTTGCCATTACGGCGGCAAGTAGGTTGTGGAACGTTGCGTATTCGAACTTCACAATGGTATCTATTAACAATGAGAAGCTGTAAATACTTTTTCTAAGTAGTATTACTTTGCTTGTTTTTAGTTTAGAAATATGACTATGACAAAATTTATTATTTAGGTCTATACTACATTTAATGACTAGACTAGAACATTGCTATTGGTAAGCCAGTTGTACACAGGTCATTCTATTTGAAATTAAACAATATTTTTCAATTTTCCTGAGTTTAATTTGTAACGTATAAAACTGGTTTTTGTGCAATTAATTTTATTATGGAATCTGTTCGTTAAACGTAGTATAGTGCAATGTCTATTGCAGATATAAGAACAAACAATATTGAAGTATTACATAGGTACCAACTGAAGTAGCTAAAAGTTATAGAGATAAAAGAAAAGTTAAAAAACAGAAATGATAGTGAGAGAAACACTGAAAACTAATGCTCTATTCTAAACAAAAAGGTTTTAGTAAATAAATAATGTACTTATATTGAAATTAAGTGTAGAAGATATATGGCCAACAAAGCATATTTTGGACTTAACAAAGGGAACAGCATAGACGCTACAATCACAAACTGTATCAGGACTAGACATCGTTACAAACATAAAAATAGGAAGGTTGAAATGGAGAGGTCACGTAGAAAGAATGCCTCACACAGAACCTGCAAAACAAACTTAAATGAGCACATCCAAATACTGAAGATAAAAAACTGGAAAATACAAGCTTACAACAGGTTGGAATGGAAGATCTTACGACAGCTTAAGACCCTTTAAGGGTTGTAGTATTGATGATGATGATGGATATTGAAATACCCTTCGAAATGATGATATGCACAAGACTTGACATTTCAGGTTCGGTTCTTGAAAATAGTTTTTTGTCAGCTTTCCCAATGCTAATTTATTATCAAATCTAAAATGATGCATTAGATATCCAATCAGCAAAAAGCAAAGTAATATTTCTAACATTTTTTATTACTTAAATTGGAGAACCGTGACTAGAAACAACGCTAAATTAAAAGCTTGTTTTGAAAAAAAAATTACTCTTTGAAAGAAAAAAGGCCCTGAGAAACATTTTTCTTCACTTGTCTCCTATGTCCTTAAATATAGAACAAGAACGTTGTTTAAGACAAGGTAGTTCAGGCCTAAAACTTCGAACAAATGCAGGAGTGTTTTACTATATGGGGCCTAGACCTAGAAAGGAACTAAAAAATATTTGATAAGAATCCCAACATTTATCAATAGTGTCTACTTACGCAGTATACACAAGATATTTTTAACTAATAGAATTACAAATAAAGATCTACACAGAATGGCAAACTAAGAAAAAGTAGAAGTAACTATTAAAAACTAAAAACGGAAGTCGATTGGACATACGCTTGGGAAACCAAATAACAACATAGCAAAACAAGCACTAAATTACATTATACTAGGGAAAAGCAGAGTTGGATGACCGGCAGATTCATGGCCAACAATAGAAAGTGAATTAAGGCAGTATAGAATGACATGGAATCAGGCAAAGGGAATAGCAAGAAACAGTAAAGCAGCAAGAACCTACCCTGCCACCTATATGGTCCAGCTTACGGGAAACCTACTGGTTCCCTTTGCTCATTAAAAGAGCTACAGGATGACGAAGAAGAAGAAGTTCAGATTAGTATTTGATAAACACAACTATATAGAACAACAGAAGGTCTAAAGAACTAGTCGAATTGACTTTTGAAGGTACAGAAGATCAAGTACAAGTGCAAGAATGTATGTCTAGCAGTTAAAAAAAACGTATACTGACAAGATAATCCACTCTTTAATATGGCCCTCGAGAAGATTGTCACATCAATTAACAATGAAATATTTTTAAAAACGCTGATTAATTCCTTGCCTATGCAAATTATGTAACAATTAGTGCAAAGTAAAAGAAGTTAAAAGGTACTTATAGTAGCTAGGAAAATGAAAATACAGCAAGAATGCTGAAAGATGATAATGGGAATAAAAGAACAGTCGAGACGACTTAAAAATGAAGAAAATTTTAGTCAAAAATTATAACAAACAGTGATTTACCACAGAAAAAGAAACAAAGAATAGCAGAAAATATAGGTGCAGCAGCAAAACAAAATATATTGAGAGCAGAAAATGTATCAACAAGGACAAAAATTAAAATATACAAGACAGTTATAAGCCCACCAGTCCTATATACAAGTGAAACGAGGGTTTTAAATAAGGAAGTACACTGCTCATATAAGACAGTTATTTTGGGAATATGGAAGAGAAAATGAGGAAGGGAAACTAATCAAGAGTTTAAAGATCCACAAGAGCCCGATATAGTTGTTAAAGTAAGAAAACTAAGATTACTGGAACGTTTAGCAAGAATTGACATACTTATAGAGAGAGTAATGAGAAGTTATGGAAGAACTGCAAGAGAACATACAAGGATTGCCAAAGAGAAAATGACTGCAATATGTGGAGGAAGACTTAAAATTAAGAATAGAAAATTCAATCAAAAACGCTGAAGCCTTCACGGCTTCTACAGCCCTTATGCTTTAGGATAACCCTAAATATCAACCAATACTTGGTGGGAAAATATGTAACAGTTAAAACGGCTGTTAAAAAGTACACATGTACACATATTTTTCAATATCAAAAGTTATTAAGAATCAGTAATTATTACCTGCATAAACAACTTCAGTATCAACTCCAACATATATAACTTTAAAAATAAAGATTTCGACTTGGATGTTGCCAAAAGTTGTACTCCCAGCACAAGAGGCAAATTTGTACAACTCCAAATTAAAACGTTCATTAATAACAATAACTCACCTGTGCAGAACTTCTATGCTGCCATCTACAATTTTCTTTTCCTGTTCCTCCCTAGATCCAAATTCATCAGTACTGTCCATCACGTACAAAGGTAAAACATGCAGTTGCTCATCTTCGGGTTTACTAACATCTCTATGCTTCGTTAATGTCACAACAACTGTGCATCCGTTATTCATATTATGAGTGTCCTTATGTGCATGAGCACAGAAATCTAAGCACGCTGTCACACCAGAAAAGGGTCGACCCGACTGTAAGCCTAATCTGCAGTCTGATGCAATCTGCTCATAGTGGCATTGGTTTTTGAAAGACTCGGGAGCTAATACTTTATACAGTGGCGTTAAGTGTGTTGCTAATGCCTGCAAACGTTCTTCAACTTCGTCTTCTTCCGGCCTTACACTCAATCTGAACTTCCGCACTATTTTTGAACGTGCATACTTGCAGCCATTGTAATACATGCTCCAAGAACAACCAAAGGAAAAACTGGCTCCACATGTGTCGGGATCCAAGCCTTGGCAAGCACAAGTTCGAGGTTCATTAGTAGCGCATCTCCTGTTTGTTGGAAGTCCGAACTTGTTCAGTTTATTAACTAGCATACTGTATATGGTATCTGCATCGCCTCGAATTACTCCATCCCATGCCACAATGCACACTACAATAATAGCAGCATGACAATAATGTCCTGGACGTTGTTTGGCAATTATTAAATACTTTTCCTCATAATTTGATCTTCGTATTATCTGCGCATACAGTATAAAAATAGATTAAAAATATTGTTTAAATTAAATATTTTTCATTTTACTAATTACAATCAGTTACTTTATATTTCTAGACCACTGTAAATAAATCAATATTGAAATTTCTGAATATAACCCTTAACAAATTACTTTAAAATTTATCTTTGATTTTATACACATTGTGAAATGAACTCTTCCATTGGTGCACTTTTAAACAGTAAATCTCCGCTATAAAGCATTAGTACAAGGGCACTGTAAAGCACCATAAAATAGCAATTAAGGAGCGTAAATAGGGGATTGCAACAAGCAAGTGATAATATCACAAGAAAAAGAAGATTCTGGTTATATGATAAGAAAGTGCAAAAGAACAGAAAATGAGGATTGGAAATCAACGTAAGTAAGAAGAAACATCTGGTAATTGCAACAAAGTCATGATATAGTATTAGAACAGCTACAATATAAAACTACCACAACTACAAATATCTTGGTATTACTTTCACTGCAGAAGAAAAAATAGCAAAATAAAACAAGCGAAAAAGTCAATTACATACTCAATTCTATCCTCTGGAGTGATCCATTACCGAGGAAAACAAATAATCAACATTAGAAATGCTTGTGCAAACTATAGTAACCTCTAAATCTTGAAAAATTAGCAAAAGAAACAAAAAGAGATGGACTTTTGGTGGAGAAGTTGCCAGATATCAAGACTATAAAGCATAAGCAACAAAGAGATAAGGCTGAAAATGGAAGTAGAGGGATCGATTATAAAAACTATTAAGACTAACAGTTAATTTACTATGAACCTCCATAAGGAACAGAAGAAGATAGGTGGACAAAAATAATATGCCAATGGGTTGCTCCACAACGAAGAAGAGATTTAGTGAGGAAGTCTACAGCATCTACATATCCAAAGAGGAATTAAAAGAGGACAGAAGAAGCCACAGCCAGAAAATAACTACAAGTACTACGTCTTAAACTTACATTGAAAACTATATAAAGTTATTCTAAAAGTTAAAAATAGGTAACATACCCATTTAGCTATGGGACAGCCCTGTGGAGTCTTTCCTTCTTTACCGGTATAACAGATCTTTTCAATTCGCAATGCTTTTCCACTTGTGCCAGTTCTTTCTTCGAGATCTTTGCGTAAATTAACGAGACTGTTGGAGCATCCTAAAATCAAGTTATGTCATTATTACTACTAATATGGTAACATTCAAAATTAAAAGATTATAATATTGCTAAGGTTGTCAGATTTTCAAAATTCAACTTGGGTACACTGTTTTAATGTCGGTATAGCATTTGTTGGGTACGTTCAAACATATACAGTGAATTAGACAAGAATACTATAACACATATGGATTCAACAGGAGTAAAATAATAAAAATAGAAAGTACAATTAAATCATTGTTATTAATTAATGTTGCTGTAAGCACTGATTTATCTAACTTTTAAATGGTAGGTATTCAAACCAAATAAAGAGCAAACTTTTTCTAAACTTTGGGATAAATCTCTAAAAAAAGGGACACTCTCATAAACGAGGCATCTGGCAACGCTAAATATTAAGTTCGTACGGAGGTTATGATGTAGATTAATTGGTTTAATGCAGTCAGTAAGATAAATTTTATTATGAAACTCAAAACCAATAGTTTTGGACAACTTTTGAATAAAAGACACTGTTTTAGTTAAAGTACTGATAAAAGTAGTAATCATTTTGCAATATTTTATGTAGGAATGTTAAATTATTGAAAGTATATACTTTACTGAGTTGGAGAAAGTGATTAGATACATAATTATGATGTTTATAAAAAGTTTATGAAGTTCCTTAGATCCTTATACATCATATAAACAATGAATTGCATACCTAGATGTGTGTAATAACCACCGGGCTCTGGTGCAAACTGATGAGGTGGAAGACAATCGCAGGGTGGAATTTCAAATCCCACACCAGCTTTGAATTTATCAGAATCTGCAGAATGGTTTAGAGTTTGGGTGTTCTTCATAGGTGTACTTTTTAATTTATTTATTTTTTCAAGTAGGTCTGCTGCTTCCTTCTCTTTAGATTTACAGTTTGGCGATTCAAGAAGTCGTTCCTGGAAGAACTGATTTTTGTCCTTCATATTGTAGGAATGGTAATCAGTTTGTGGTAACTTTTCTTGAATGACCTTAACCTTATTATCCATATTGAAACTGCCATGTGTATTATTGAACTTAGCTTTATGATAAAGGGGTGTGTCATCTATCTTAGGAAACTCCTTAACATTTCGATTTTCTTGGAAAAACTGTTCTTTAGGAGGGAAAGGTGATAATGAATGACCGTTATGAATTTCCTTTTCCCCATTTTTCTGTTTCATTATTTCATACTTCATTTTATCTGTTCTATTTAACAGACTAAAACCACCATTTATCAAGCCAGGAGATTTTTGCATCTTTTCAGCAGCAATTTTCCAGTTTATTTCATTTATATAATTGTTTTGAGATGTTTCATGTGAGGCTAAATTAATAGGAAAGCCACCACCGTCACCTAAAGCGTAAGGGCGACGATGGTGGCTATACGATAAAAAATGACCGGTCTTATTTTGTTCAATTTTTTGAGCCTCCTCCATTTTGCTTTCCAATTGCTGTTGCTGTTTATTTAATATCATCGTTTTTAACCTAGAATTTAAATTAACCCTGTCCGCTTGCGAGAACTGAGGCTCTGTGGAATTATGCATCTGATTGTGAGGCATTTGGTGGTCGCTCATTTTACTTTCGCCTTGAGAATTGTACTGAAGCTGATCATTTTTCACTTGAAGCTGGTTCTGCTGTGTCGAAGAGCTTTGAGTGTACTGCTGTATATCACTCTGATCTGATTTGGCACTTTCATTATTGCATGTTTGTTCGATAACATTTTGATCCCACATGGTTGCATCTGAATTTGTTGACCAATGCTGGTTACTTTCACTGTGAGGGCTGCCTATGGAGCTGCCCTGCCCGCTCAAATCATTGCCTGGGTATCCGCCACTATAGTTGTGTGAAGCTAGCTGCGGGTGGCTGCTCACCGGAGGATACCCAGGCATTGCGTTTCCCGAACTCGTACTCATGCTGCTGTTAACAAAACTTGATCCTGTGTTGGAGACCGGGCTAAAATTTGAGCTGGAAATTGGTGTGAAGTTGCCGGCATGCTGTGTTTGAAAGTTCTGGTTGTTGGCAGACACATTCGCTGTGCTATTAACTGAACTCGGGCGCGACATTGCTCCTGACTGGGAACTGTCGACGTTGCCTGTTGGTGTAGTGGATGGTGCTGCGTAGTTTTGATTGTTGGTGGCATATTCTTGCTGATATTGTCCAGATATGTTAGTTCTTTGGTTATTTTGCTGTGGCTGGGTAGACACAGGACTAGGCGTGTGTGAGTAACTACCATTAGGACGTGATGTCAGCTGGGTTTGATTGGGTGCACTGGGCGGTCTTGTTAACACTTGAACTGCACCAGCATAAAAAGTGTTGGATTCGAATCCAGCTGGCTGCTGGTATGTTGCTTGATATATTCCGTTGGAATACTGTTGGGGGTATCCTTCCAAGGTGGGTTGTGAGGCAGCCGGAATTTGTTGAATGAACTGCCCCTGTGCCCAACCTGTACAAAAGAATGGAAAATAACACAATTACACAATTCAAGCAATTTCCAGTATTTTAAGTTCAAAGAAGCTTTAAGTAATATTCCACTGACGTTATATGTATACATGAAGAGTTTTATAAAATGTTAAAGAAACTTACCTTGCGTTGGATCTGCCTGCCATACAGGTGTTGTGAATCTGTTTGGATCAGCGTAAAATGGCATTGGCGCCTAAAACAAAGAACAAAATTAGTCGTCATTGCTAATTATGTACTAGGTATTTATGATGTATATAGTAAAAACCCAATTTTTTCACATCTTAAAACAATTTCAAAATTTGTTGACAATTAACATATACACATTTTCTTATGGTTTTTTCACAATTTTGCAGCGATATCAACTGGAAATAAAATCCTAACAAAAAAAATGCTGTTTCAATTTGAAGTTAGCTTAAAAATGGCAGAATTACGACTAACTTTTCATCTAGAAAAAAAACTTGTACATAGAGCTTTTAAATGAGTTTTAATGACAGCCTCCTCCTTTTCGTGCATTAAAATAAAGGAATTTGAAAATTTAGATTCTAATAAATAGACAGTAAATTAAGAAAATATTAGATTTTTGAAACATTTTTGCCGCCTCTATTAGAATTATGGAATGAATTGGGAGTTTAAATTAAGAATAACAGAACCCAAAGTAACAAAATCTTGGATGTATATGAATGATTTTGAAGGCCTTCCAAACCTTGTTATCAGCCAATATAGTATCGAACTTAATGATTTCCAAACTGTTAGCTTTCTGTTAGATGAACTGTTACAAACTGCCTTCCAGGTCAGTAATAACAACTGAAATGCATTAATAAATATTTAACCATGACATTCAGTCTGGGCTGACTTACGGCTTGAACCAAATTTTTTATGAAAGATAAGCATTTGTACCTACAGTTGTAGTAAACCCTTACTGTGAAAAGCTATGTAGTTAACAGATAATTTTTATCAAGTAGTCTACATAACTAGCTAAAAATATTACTGATAGCAAATACTTGACAACTCATATAATAATGAGTTTCTTAAAAATATACATTTATGTTTATGATTATAGAAGGTAACCTCTGAAACTTCCTTGTGGTGCTTCAATAATCATACTTTTTTTTTGGGTATTTAACCACAGTATAAAATTAAAAATATTAAAACATGAACATTTCAGAAGACAAATCTACTTCCGTGTTCAACAATTAACTAATTAAATTAAAAATCAATAAGGAGAACTTAGCTTATTTTAGGGATATCTAGCAGAATGCGACTAGCACGCTGTTTATTGGGAAAGTTAGTCACATTCTGCTAGATCTCCACAAAATAAGCTATGTTCTCCTTGTTGAGTTTTAATTTAATTAGTTACCTAATTGTTAAAAACGAAAGTAGATTTGTCTTCTGAAATGTTCATGTTTTAATATTATTTATTTTGTAGTGTGGCAAAATACAAAAAAAGCACGATTGTAAAAGCTCCATCGAACCTAAGCTGCGGAGTAACATGTATGTGGTAGAATTAAGTCAATACATGAACTAAATATAAATACTACTTCATAAATTACAGGGCAATAATTTCACTATATTATCTGAAAAATGTAACAATGCATGTCTGCAAGAATACTTGTTTAGGATACAATATTCAGGCAACAATATGGTATTCATTGAAATGCGAGTGCTTGCAATAATTATACTAAAAACTCTATTTTATTTATTTTAGTGGTGACTCGGTCACTTCTTTGATTGACAAAAATGCTACTTCATATATCTGGAAAAAACTACATTGAAACATATGTAAGTGTGCATATATCTTAAATATAGATTTTTTCCCAGAAATAGATTACTTACATATATTGAAAAATATTCCCTAATTTTCAATTAAACTACCAACAATTTTCTATGACTATATTTGAAGGATTTTAAGGATTTAAAGAAGCGTTTAATGGCACCACAATCATAAAATATTAGTGAAATATACATACATCTAAATCTCAATTTAAAATTAATGAATAAAAATTAATCAAATATCATGGGCGTAACAACCACAATTAGGGTTACAATCAGAATTATGGCTGTGCTCGAGCATCGAAATGAGCCTCCACTTTTTTATGAATTCATTTACACATACGACAGCACAATTAATGTTTTCGATGTGATTTTTTTATTAATTGATAACAACACCAAAGCGAATAATAGTTCCGGGTTGATAGTGGAGCGCTGATAATTTTTGATTATTTAATTTTGAAAAAAAACGTTCTGGTGAAACTACAACTACAGCCTTATTTGTAGTAACCATGAAGAAACTTATTGCTTTCTTTATTTTTGTATGGCGGTTGGAAATATGTGATACCTGGTATGTAGGTATGTCGTAATCTCTTCAATTCCGTTCTTATCATAATAGACTAATGGAGATATTATAATTATGATTCTAAAATCTGTAGTTCTTTGTCAATGAAAACCCAAGTAGAAAAATAATAAATGCTTTATGTACTTATTTAAATTATAAGTTACTCGATTAGTTATTGTAGAGTGGTAAATCACAAATACAAAACATTAAACAGTTAATAAAACCTTGGAAGTGCCGAGCAGAAACTAATATTGAACGAAAAAACAACCTTAAACATTTTGAATTATATCTAAACTGCGATTGTTAAATACAATCTTGTAAAGAGAACAAATTCTCTACCCAATTTCATTGATTTTTTAGAAAACTATTTGCTGTCATATAGGTTTTTAGGTTCTAGGCCAAAATCATAAAACAACAGGCAACAGATTTGTGTTTTAAATACAGGAATTTTCCTCTTTATCTTAACAAATTATATTATTGATAAGTCAGTATCCATTTCAGTGTGTTTGACGGCATATGTAGCATTGGAAGTTTGTTAATTTTTATTATATAGTCAAAATTTAGATCGATAAATAACCTGAGCAGAACTATGCAAATAACACAGACTATGCAAAGGCAAAGTCGATTCTTAACAAAATTTATTATTAATGTTTCTTTATGATGTTTAGCATGCTGTCGAATAAAGTTATTGGTACGGATTAATTGAAAATGAAAGCAACTTTAAAGCGCGTTTTAAACAAATGCCGGCACTTAATTATGTTGTTCTTTGCTCCACAAAACAATAACAGAAGGATTGCAACAAATGTAAAAAATTATTAATGACATAACAGGCTTAATCGCAAAAGTGAAGTAAGTTTTCTTATTTTTCAAAATAGGGAAAAATATCATAAAAAGTTGCTAAAAATTAAAAAATAGATGTAATGGAATTAGTAAAAAAGTTTTAAAACAAATTTGGACAGTATGTGTTAAATACGCAGTGCTTATATTAAAAAACCATTTATACGGGTTATCGATGAAAAAATATTCCTAGTTTTTTAGTTATTATTTATTTTCAACTTTTTGTGAGTTTGTAAAGTTTTGAATTGGTATTCTTTGTTAAATGTAGCAAACTATGTTGTATAGTAAGACGATTAATAAATCTTTCTCTCTTTCTCTCCCTATCTCAAAAATATTTTCGTTCAAAATTCTGGATATAAATAACTGGTCTTTATTTAAGTGTAGCTTTCCAGTATCAAAATGTTCTCTAAATTAGAATAATAATATAATTTATGAAAAGACAAATACAGCTACAAAAATCAATTTCGCATGCCATGAAAACAACACCGAAATAAATTAGGTAATTTTTTTTAAATTTCCCTTGCTTGTTTATAATGAACTGTAAATTATTTAATAGTGTAACGCTGAAAATTTTACTTCGTACTTCAGATTGAATAGTATCTGAAACATTTTTTTTGTGGATAGGCGACTGTAACTTCATACTTGCACATTTTTCAATTAGCCACTTCTTTTAAAAACTCAATTCAGGTATTATTACTTCACTATTGTCCACATTATGCAAGTTTTTATAGAGCTGGTGAATGATTTTCTAGTTGCAAAGTTGCACCAATCTTCTATCACATTATTTCTCATTTTGTAAACACTACACTGTATATTGAACATCGTTCCATTGCTTGAGGTCCATAGCTTAATTAATGAAGTTATCTAGAGTTGAAATTGTTTTATAAAAATATGTCTACAAATTAAAATATATAAAAAAAATGTTAAGATGGCTTTGCAAATGCGTCGTTAAGAAGATACTGTGCTATTCTCGGTGTCACAAATGTTAATTTGGTGTATCATATCTACCAAAGAAAGCTTTCCCAGACCCATATTGATATGAACTTCTTTCATATTTTAATAAGTGGAATTTATTTCCAGAATTTTAAGAAAATTCGTAGAACATTTTTTTATTTGAACACCCTGTAGCCTACTTATTCCAAAAACTATGCATTTTCGCACATATGTTTATTAAACAATTAAGCTATGGACCTCGACTCATGGAATACCCTGTATATAACCGGCATCAACTCAAGCTACATGAAAATGTCTCATATAATTTCAATCGAGTTTAAGTAATAAATGCATATATTCACATCTCATCAACTATATTTAGGTCAAGATGAGCTGGATTTATACAATGCAGAGATATTTAAATATGAATTACGCAAACTTCCCCATTTGAAAATTGATTTTTATCGGCATAGACAATAATTATTACAGTGTTACGTTACCGGACAATCGAAATCTTACTCTAAGTACATACGGATAGTTATTAAACGTCACGTATTTCAACTTTAACTTCATTAATTTTGTTAATATTTGTTGTCTATGAGGATCACTTCATTGCGTCACCAAAAATAGGCCAAGCTTCCATGCGCCGACGGTTACAGGGCCTATTCTTATCAGCAGGCTCTTATCGCTAAAGCACGTTTTAACAGCGCGTCACGCATGTATTACAATTTTCAACTACTACCATTGGACGATTTACATTTTAAAGAAAGCCTGGAATATTTATGTAACACACACATCACCGATTTACCAAATAGTATCTATCGCAACCTTTTAGATTAAGTTTTAATAATTATTGATTCTGTAAACAGCGTTGTTTTGAATAGAGGACATTCACTTTAATTTCGAATATTTTATCAGCCCCGCGTTGTTCTTCCAGTATGCCGTAATTAGATAATTAATACGAAGAAACTGTTTATTGGCCAAGCAAAAATATTTTTATCAATATTATTGTCTAGCCTACAATATTAATAAACTCTGCCGTAGTTTTAAGAAAAGGTACGTCAAGTGTGAGCGCTCTGGAAATTATTTATCGAAGCTTGAGATAGCTTATCACCTTGACTCATTGTATAAAGATTTCCGTGGGTAGCTTAGTGAAATTATCGAAGCTTCTATTGTGCCAGGTGGGGAATGTGAATGCTGCATCGCGTGGGAAAGCTCCAGTTCGATTATTTGTATTCAGTATTTTTAGTTTTCACGAATGCAGGATACTGTCATTGATTTATGTACTAAAAATATGAAATTAAAACACCGACGTCACACCTTGTTTAAATAAGGGCGAAACATAGAAAACTAGGAGAAATAACTATATTAAATAATTTATGTTGGAAAACTTTTTCCTTTTTATTGACTATCTCATACTTTTTAGCCTCGTAGGAAGTTTACTAGTGCAGACACGTATAAGCAGCTTTCCATTAAAATGTCGAATATATTTCGAGATTAGGCAAACACGCCGTCGTTATATATGTTTACATCTTTAAAATTATAGTATACATAATTTACGAATATATCTTTTGAAAAGCAGAGAAGAGGACAATAGAATCATATCAGTTCAAATAAATTGCATAGGGGAGTTGGGGGTTAACTGAACCTTGGGGTTGACTGGACCATTGGATTTAAACTAATTTTGCTTATTTCATTTTCCCACCAATATTTCATTTGGAGTCCCTATGATTGGCACTACTGTGGATGTTAGTACCTATGATTGACGCAGCAAAGGTCGTGTTAGTACCACAAAATAAAAACGAAATTTGACAGGTAAGAGTACCTAACTATTTTTTGATACATATTTTTTTGTAAGTTTTTATATGTTGATATTAGTATTTCATTGCCAAAAAGCTAGTACAAAGCGAAAGTGCAAGAATGTAGGGGGTTCCCAGGGAACATGCATGTAGAACTGCCATGAGTTTTGGGGTTAGCTGAACATTTCATGGTTGGGGTTAAGTAAATCGGTCCAGTTAACCCCATTTAAATTTTTCTTTGTAGAAAATGCCGAAAAATCGTAAACGCACCACTGAGAGTTGTTTATATTCAAAAGAGGAATTACAAAATGCGGTAAAATTGATTGTTCATGGTGATTTCACGGATAGACAGACATCAACAAGTACTGGGATACCACAAAGTACATTAAAACGATATGCGGATAAACTTAGAACAGCAAATGACAAAAACAAAGTTAACTTTCTTCCTCAAAATGAATATTTGCAAGTTATTACCATCGAAGAAGAGTTTTTGCTTGTGAAATATATAAAAACCTCATCCAACATCCATTATGGTTTAAGCAAAATGTCAACAAGACGTGTGGAATATGAGTTTGCAGTTACAGATAATAAGATGATCAGGCCCAATTGGAAACACAATAAAATGGCAGGAGAGGACTAGCTGATCCAGTTCAGAAAACGACTTATTTTTACGTACCCCAGAGCAGACATAGTTAAATAGAGCCACGAGTTTCAACAATACTAATGTTGAAGCATTTTATAAGAATTTGGGCAATTTCAAAAGAAAGTTCAAGTTTGGTTCCCAGGATATTTGAGAAATTTGTAGTATATTTTGTAAAATGGTCCAGTTAACCTTAGCAGTGGGGCTATCTGGACCAATAGATATTTATGCATTAAGGGAGATATGAATATGTTTTTTCCCTGAGGTTGGCATGTGTTACAGACCGAGGGCCTCTGGCCCGAGGTCTGTAAGTCAACCGAAGGTAAAGAACATGAATATCTCCCGTGGTGCATACAATATTTTATCTACTAGCATATTAGTAAAATAGTATGAAATTTCAAAACGTCATAATGACATTTAAAATTAGAATATATAAGTAACATCAAGGATGTCTCAATGTATGGTTGCTCAATAGTATATTACAGCCCGAGATGGGAAGTGTTTCATTACTGTCGAGAGATTAGTTAGCTGATTGAGACGCGAAGCGTCGAAATCAGCTATTATCTCGAGACTAAGGAAACTTCCTGTCGAGGTTTGTATACTATTTTATTCGCAACCACTTTATTCTAAACAATAATTGGAAAAATTATTATATTATGATACGACAGGTTGTGGCGCGCATGAATGGATCAACGAGATTCCCAGTGTCCCTACCTACTCAGCGGTCGCACTCACTTCCCGCAATTGAGCGGGAAGTGAGTGCGGGAAGTAGCGGGCTGAAATGTACGACTTCCCCCACTCAAATGAGGTCAGGAATGTTAACATTACATATATGGTTGCGAATAAACGTTATTTGTAGTTGCATGGTTACCATGAGTTTGAGGAAGAAATAACTTGACAAGTCCCTTGGGAGTTACGAGTAGCTTTTCATATTTTGTATCTATGACGAAAATCTACAATACCATGTTGCTAATAAATTAAAAAAATTTCACTTACTTTTTTTATTTCATGTAATTTGGTAAAAGATATTGTAACAGTAACAGTAAATACACTTAGATAAATTAAAAATTGGAAATATAATTATATAAATAAAAAATGCGGTGCAGTTAACCCAACTTTCCCTACGTTTGTTTGCATATTTGTCGAAAATTTAACTAAAATGCGATTTCTCTCCACTGGTTTAAAAAGGACAGACGTGTAATGAGTTGACAGTTAGGCAGATGAGACGTATAGGAGGAATATATCAGAAAATATATCAATTTAATACTTACTGTGCAGCATCGATGGTTCTACAACATGTAATAGCTACGGAAACTTTACAAACGTCATCAACTTGCTTAAAGTGTTTGGGGACTTCTCGTGTTCGCATTTGAAATTGAATTTCGACATAAAACACAGTCTTCATAGCTAAATAGTAATCGATCAGCAAAGTCAAAATTAATTTCCATATTGACATATACATATATTTCTTGATTCATTCGAAAAGAAGAGCTACGGGATTTTGCGAGATGATAAAGAGGGTATTCACATGTTTGACCATAAATTAGCCTGACATTAGAGAATAAATTAAACCAAAAATTGTTCAATGCTGGAAATAATAATGTGGTTTTAGGCCATTTCAAACATCTAAACAAATAGAAAAACTGTACTGAAATCTATTCGGCTAAAATGGCTCAACGTAGAGACCCTGTATAAAATTAATATACAGGGTCTCTAGCTCAACGTTGTATACCATTTCCTGATATTTCAAGAGACGTACGTACATTCGTTTGTTTTTTAATCACACTGTAAACGAATCTGAGAGCAAATCCTCTACCAGCCTGAATCATTGCACATTTAAGAACTTAAACGCACTTATAAATATTCAAAACGGCGCAGAAATACATTTAAAAAGAGATTACGTTGGAAACACAAGCATAAAATCCATTTCAAATTTCCTTCTCCGTAATAGAACGTTTGTCTGCGATTCGTGAGCAGGGGTTGCCATGGGTTGTTATCGTCCTCATATTGCGAAGGTCGGGAGGGAGGGTTGCGTGCAGACATTTACAGAACACAATTTCTTAATTCCGCGCGTACATAGCAGAACACGAGAAGAAACGGGCGTTTGCCATTGGATTCCCAAAATATTTTACCTGGTAATGGTACGCATACGTCACCATATACGGCTCTTGTTGCAACGTAATATAAGTGAACTTATTCTACCATTGTAGATACATTGAATGGAGTCTGTAGTTCAAGCCCTTTGAAAAAACAAATGTATTTGAAGAGATTATGGAAATGCTGGGGCCATTTAGGAATCTTTAAATAAATTAACTTTTTTAAATATATCAACTGCCCTCGTTCTTCCAATAATTGAAGCTGTGAAAATATGAAATAAGTTTGGTAACGAAGCTAATTAAACGACAATATTCCTACAACGTAAGTACATAACAAATTCAAAACAAAGACTTGTGTAGTTCAGGCATCCCTGTGGTTATAGAATGTGTACTATGTTGTTTAAACTTTGTTATTAGAGATTAAAAAGAAGTTAAATACAAAGTTCCCGATTGCAAATATACAAAATTATTGGGCATTGGTGTAGGTTATAGGTCATGCTTTCAAACGCCAAATTAATAACGTTAAAAAGTATTCGATCCAGCTTGAGAAATCAATTAATTATCGAAAATGGGATAATTAGAACAAAAAAAGTTGAATGCAGTTTGTTTCTTTTTTGATAATACACAATAAAAAAATCTGTAAAAGGATTCACATGAAATTTCCCATGAGCGAATTAAATCAATATGCAAATACAAAAAAACATTGCAGTCGCTGGGATTCGAACTCGCTCCCGGACGCTCACCCAAGCGGGCTTGCTGTATTATAAAGAACGCATTATTAATTGCTACACGTTTATGTCCATTTTAAGACATTCATCCTGTATCACTTGCGTCTCATTTTCATCAAGTGTAAAAACCTAAGCTATGTGCAAATTGATTTAGACAATGGAAAAACACTACCTCATGGGTGAATATCTTGAATAAAAGACAAGACATAGTTATTACATTGTAGACTGGTCTAATATAGTCATCCCATATAAAAAAAGGATCATCACCCTGGCCAACAAAGATATAATATTAGAAAACTAACAGAATTATGCATTCTTAGAGGTCTGCGGAAGGGTAAGGCAGTGTTTTTCTATTGACTAAACCTTCATTTTACACCCATTGAGAAAAATTGACAAACACATCAGTATATGCAAATTATTATTTTTATCTGTTCCTGTGTTATAGCAGAAATAGAGAACATTTTAAGTTTAAGGTGCTCACTATGTATATATTTGAACGGAAGTATATTCGGTTTCGAGCCAAGTAGACATATAATCCGCATGCAAAATATCGTCTTCGTCTAACAAATGATTTTTAAACTACAACGTTAACAGACGGACGGACAGACAGACGGACAGATTGAGATAATATATTTTTCACTATCTAGGGACCCTACAACGTGAAGACCTAAAGAAATCCCGGAAGGTGATTTTTTTCAAGATTCTTTCCTTCGTCTTTTAGACGAGGGAATTAAAAATGCTGGTAAAATAAAAATCAGTATGTTGTACAGGGTGTTCTCACCGAGTTACTCCCTTCTAAATAGGTTTATATTAGAACTTTTTAACGGAGAATAATTTGATTATGCAAAAATATGTACTAGAAATCCTGATTTGTTTAAACTATGTTTTGGGTCTTTTAATTCTTTCGTAAAAATTAAGAGCTAACATTTTTTTAATATAATGTAGGCTTTTCAGCAGATGTTTTTGTATAATAAACCGTATAATACAAAATAAATGTAGCCGGGTGTCAAAATATACATGAACCTTCAGCCACTACGGAATGTTCGATTAAAATTTGTGCTAAAATATTTATTTATCGATGTTAATGTGTAAATTTGACTTTTAGTTGGCAGTTTTAAGTTTGTAAAACGACTGTTTAATAACAAGATTTCATTAGCCACGTAGTCAGTAGCAACGTGGTTAAAATTTGTAACCACGCAAAATTACGACCGCTTGCTATAGGGTCAAATTTTTCGTATCAAGGCAACCAGTTATTTATGTAGTAATCCTAACTTATACTATACTTAAATTAATTTTTTATATTTACCTGTCATTTTAAGTTAGAAAACTATCTATTTTTGTTGTACAATTTAATGTTCAGCATTTAGACCATTTCAGAAAAATGTTGACAAGATTTCAACAGTTCAAACTAATTTTGATCGCTGATCCATTCAAATATTAAAAATGAAATAGATAATTTTGGCCATCCCGCTTTCGATTAGTCGATTACAAAATTTCAACATTACGTATAGGGCAATTGCTAGTCAAAAGATTGGTTTTTGGGCCCATATAAAATTACAGAAACAAAATTGAAAGTTTAGAATAAATGTTTGTTTGAATAAGACTGCACACGTAACTGAGTCTCAACGTCTCAAGATCAAATACCAAGGTTCCACGGTAAGGGTAGAAAGTAATAAAACGGTACATTTACTTTTGATGTCCTATTTTCTTTGGCATCAGTCAAATAACCTAAGTTCACACGCGAATGCCGTGGTTAAACGAGTATTCAATACAGTGACGGTTCGCTATAAGGAGCCAAGGAGCTATCGGCTTACCAAGCATAACAAACCAGCCATTCAAGATTTTTTAAATTCTGATAGAAAAAATTTTTGTAGTCATTTTTCATCATTCTTCTCATTTTAAAGCTTAAACAAAGCAGGAGTAATTTTTATTTCATGAATATTAACTGTACCATAAGCGCTGCTTGCTTTCACGGACGCGTTGGTGCCGGATCGAAGTGATTCTCAGCGGAGGTAGAGCGGCAAGAAGTATGTCCAAAGATGAGGATACTTTAACATTCAATGGGAGCCACGTCCGCATAGGCTCAGTCTGGCCGGACCCCTGCGATAACGCAAGCGTGTCTAGTTTTCGATTACAATTCAAATACAGTTTGGATGAAGGAAGGCCCTGTGGACATTTCCGACAGGAAAGAGATTGCAGGTTGGGATTTTCGCAAAATAATCACGGTATGATCTACTTTATTATATTCATAATTTACTGGAACTCCGCCTGCGTCAAGTACTAGGTAAATTGGATAACCTAGTGGCTGATGTTGCCAGTCGCAAGCCCGGGTAAAGGAGGATGGTTACCGGGCAAGGCTAGCAACCTACTCGTGGTAAAAGACATTTAATGTTCATAGAACCAACAGTAGAGCATCGGACGCAGGACGGATTTCTGGTAACAAAAAGACGAGAATTAGGAAGACTATGGAAATCAAATATACGTAGGGTAGTCTTCTGGAATGTGACGCCATGGAATAAAAGAGATAAATAAATAATCCTTGAACTAGGCCACAATAAAATTGCGGTGCTATTTCTGAAACACGAAAAAAAGGGAGTGGCACCGCCAGATATGGAAATTACATTCTAATTTACAGCGGCAAAAAGAAACGCAAAGCAGATTCTGGAGTAGATCTGGTACTACATCAAAAATTTGAACATTCAATCAACGACATCGAATATATAAACGATAGGTTGCTCCACACCACATTAAGACTTAACAACAGCCAATTTCATATTATCCGCGTCTATGCCCCAGACACCAGTAAATGAGAAGAACTGTTAGATAAAATACCGCCTCAAAACAAAATTATGGTACTGGGAGACTTTAATGCGTGAACAGCAAAGTCGATCATACCAAAGAATCTATATTCTTTGATCATACCGTGAGTTAAAAAAAAATATAATGAAGACGTAATAAACGGAAATAACGCATTTTTCCCACACAAGATTGACCAGAAATATACATGGGGAAAAGGGCAAAAGTCAGTTATTGATTATATAATTACGAATAGAAGCATTAACCCTTCACAAATAATGCATGTTAGATCCTTAACATCAGCAGATATATAAAGTGATCATCGCTTGGTACTTGGAAAGGTATGAAAGACAATGCAAAAGCATACACAAAGGAAAGAGAAGAAGTGAGAAAAAGTCTACCTTGAATCGTTTAAACAAAATGGCACCAAACTATGAGAATCGCTTAAGTTAAAATAAGAAACGATGACACCGAAGTGGCGTGGGAGAAATTCGAAGGAAATGTTCTTCAGTTAGCAGTGGAATCAATCGGTAAACGAAAAATTAGTATCAATGGGAGAAGGAATAGTAAAAATTGTCCACAAAAGAAGTGAAAAAAAAAACTAGGAACGGAGAAAAGAAACGCTTGTGTCAAATATCGAAGTAATGGTACACGGGAGAGGAGTTCAATACATCGAGACAAGGAATAAAATCGATGCTAAAATTGCAGACATCGAACAAGGCTATTGGGAGAGATTTTCAGCAAGTATGAAACATGACTTATACGGAGACCAACGAAGGATATGGAGGATGTTAAAAGACCGGAAGAAACCAATCAACGATTACCGGGAAGCTAATATTCACCAAGATAATTCGATATAATATTTTAGTAACCTGTACAAATCATACCGAGAGAAAGAAACACCAATACAAGATGAGAACAACAATGAAGCACATAAGTTAGAAATATCCCACGATATAGTCACAAATACAATTACGAAGCTTAAAAATAGAAAATCATCTGGAATTTATTGATAACATCACAAATGAAATTATTAATTACGGAGGAGAGATATTTGCTCAGGAACTAACTCTATTTTATAATATTATTATTAGCAAAGGCGACATACCGAATAAATGGAAGTCAAGTATAGCCATCCCTGTCTTAAAAAAAAAAGCAAAAACAAGGTCCCAAAAACTACAGTGGTATCAGCCTTCTCAGCACCGTCCTGAAGTTATTCACGAAGATTATGTCCAACCATATTGATACTTATATTAACATTAGCGAAGAACACTATGGTTTTAGAAAAACAGGTCCACAGTTGATACCATATCCATCCTAAGGCAGAAACTCGAGCGGTAACATCTAAGACTAAACAACTACTACGAAGAACAGAGATGCGATCCCTTAGAATCCTTAGATCAATAACAGGAGTGACACTGAGGGATAGATGCATAAACGCAGACATAAGAGAAAGGTGTAAGGTGCAGGATGTAAATAGAAAATGCATTTTACGTTCGGTGGTTGACTTTACCACTACAATTCTCCACGAGCCGCCATTGCACAAACTTTAAATCATTATTTTTTCATTGGTGTTCTCAGAACTATTAGATATATGCCCCCCCCCCCCACTTCTATTTGCATATATTTATTGCTTATCGCGCCCCCTTATCCTATGGTCTTTTTACAAAATTATTTAAAAATACTTCGGACTTGAAGATGTTCTTGTGATGACAAAAGTAATATTTCTCAATAGTTTATAATGGTACGAACATTTTCCAGGAATTTATACCTGCGATATATTTTTATAAAAAGGAACCATGGTTATATTATTATTATTATCTACATTTTATAACGTCGTTATTCTAAACCAAGCACTTCATTAAAATTTCAAGATGTGTGGGTAACTAACACATAATTAATTCTTTCTACGACCACCACTAAAAGTAGGCCTTTTAGCGCTAGCTTTTTTTCACTAAAAGTGACGTTTTATAATTTAGCGTGTTTAAAGAGATCAGCTGTTTACTTTTAGCACATGTGCTATAAAGTAAAGTGAGGTTATAAAACTACAATTTCGAGAGTTATAGAGTTATTCTAGTTACTTCTTGCGTTAGAGGTAAATAGTTTTTTAAATAATTAAAGTGTTATGTAATGAATAAAGTCAGATGTGTACTATTATAATTACTTTTGATAACTAACTTTGACAGTACTGGCTCCACAAACATTCACCTGCGCGTCAAGGCCATTTCTTTATTATGACATAAATTATAACTGTCATAAATGCAAACCTTTGTTAAAACGACATTTATGGATTAATAACAGAAAATTTAAGGTCGTAGAAAAAATATTGTATGCAAATTCGTGCTAAAAGTGTTATTACACATACACTTTTGGCACTTGTTGCATAAATAGCTAATAGTTATGCAGTTAAAACTAAACGCCAATTGCCATTATCGTTAAGAAGTTATGATATTCCAAAGCTATCTTCCCCCACAATCTAAAACCTGCTTATATTTAAATGACTTGTATTTAAGTTGCAATTACTTTATTATAATAGTGCTGCTACAAAACAAACTTAAGTTTAATTTCTGCTCCTAGATGCTCGTGCCAAGTTATAACTTTGATGCTTGATACAAAATCGAAAGATTACACAGTTAAATATAGATACACATGCTTAGTTTTGGACCAAATTTCAACTAAACAGTTATCGCATGTAGGTGAATTTAGTTAGAAAACGTTTCGGCATTAATCTCAAACGTTAATCTGAACACAGGAAGAACCCGTGAGAAACGATGCAAGATAAACCGGCTGGCTGGATGCACGTATGAGGGTGGGTGTATAAAAATGTAGATATGAATCGAGAGTTGTTTATATAACTTTGATAATTAGCGATTATTAAATCAATAGCTTGGGCCGCATGCTTTATTTTCCCGAGGTAAAGAGACGATAAATTAGTTGTGCATTGCTTAACTTTAATTGGATAACACAAATACAAAGGCTGGAATAAATTTGATAAAACATTCCGCCTGTGGAAAAAAATTAAAAAGTACTCGAACATATTTTGCTTTAATTATTACTTTCAGATTGTCTTTTGTTTTTGAATTGTTGCGTCAAACACATTTTTTAAATGGTAACTCATATTGCCCTGCGTATCCAAACAACTAATAGGCAACAATTTTCAGTAGGGCAATTCAATGATACTTTGCACAAGTTCAAAATTCCAGCGCCAATTTGTGCCACTAAAACGGTACAAAATGAAACAATTACATTATTATGTAAATTCAGAGATGTCATCGTTTTGTGGGTACTCCTTTATACACATACTTTGTATTTGAATATAAGTTTTACACAGGCAAATACTTAGAAGTCATTTTTAGAAACAGAAATTTCAACTTACGATCGGAATTTTAAATTCGTCTTTGTCTTATTCTAATCATATGTAGGTTTTATGGTTTCCAAGTATAAGTCAAATCAAATTCCAAAAATATACAGTGTCCGCCAAAAAGTCGGCATAACATGGAAAAGCATTATTTTTGATTTTTCAAAAAAACTTTTTACGTCAATAATTTGTGCTTGTCTAAAAACTTATTTAGCCTCTATCATATATACCGAGTAATTTTTACTTATTTAGAAAATGGAGTTTTTCGAAATTGTCAAAATCAAAAAATGCTATTTTTTGGAAATTAAGTAAGATTTCAATGAGATTTTTTAGAGTCTGTTATGTTTAGCTAACTGATCAATCTCAAGGCCAGAAAACATCTCATTTTTTTTTTCGTTAGCTAAAAATTAATTTTCCAATTTTTTAAATATTTTCCAAAATTTCACATACGTACCAAGACTTAATATTAAAATGCAAATTTTTTATGTGAAGACTTTAAAGTAATATAATATAAAATGTAAATTACTTCTTTAATTTTTTTATTGTTTACCGAAAACTAGTATGTTTGCATAATTTTTACGTTTTTTATGAAAGGCACTTTTTAGGATAAATGTTTTTCAATTCTAATTAATATATATTTAAATGACTTCTAGAAACTCTAATCTAACCTTGTTAATAAATTACTGTTGCAAATATCCTGTAAATGTTCTTTTACAGTTGTCTAAATGAGAAGATTTTTCTTTATCCAATTGACATGTTCTAAAAAATCTCCTCATTTAGACAACTGTAAAAGAACATTTACAGGATTTTTGTAACCGTAATTCATTAACAGGGATAGATTAGAGTTTCTAGAAGACATTTAAATACATATTAATTAGAATTGAAAAATATTTCTCCTAAAAAACGCCTTGCATAAAAACGTAAAAATTATGCAAACATACTACTTTTCCGTAAATTACAAAAATTTAAAGAAGTAATTTACATTTTATATAATTTTTTCCAATTATAAGTCTTTAAAGTCTTCACATAAAAAAATTGAATTTTAATATTAAGTCTTGGTATGTGAAATTTTGAAAAACATTTAAAAAATTTAAAAATTAATTTAGCTAAAGTTAAAAATAAATTTTTCAATTTATTTTAGCTAAAGTTTTTTTTTTAAATTGGAAAATTAATTTTTAGCTAACGTTAAAAAAATTAGGTGTTTTCTGGCCTTGAGATCGTTCAGTTAGCTAAAGATAACACACTCTAAAAAAATCTCATTGAAATTTTACTTAATTTCCGAAAAATAGCACTTTTAGGATTTTGAAAATTTCGAAAAACTCCATTTTCTAAATAAGTAAAAATTACTTGGTATATATGATAGGAGCTAAATAGGTTTTTAGACAAGCACAAATTATTGACGTAAAAAATTGTTTTGAAAAATCAAAAATAAAAACTTTTCCCATATCATGCCGACTTTTTGGCGGACACTGTATAATTACTCTAGCTCTACCCACCATTGGCTGCTGTTGTGCGGATTGCTCTGGCTTCAACATGTGGACAGGTTGCGGACTTGGTCTTGAAGGCGGAGGACCACTAGGTTCTGGAACTGAACCGCTGGCAGGTAACGAGACTGGACCACTTGGCTTCCGACCCCGATAACTCTGAAAAAAAAATATGTATCAGATAATGAACTTGCTTGCGTGTTGCATGCGGATATAAAAATAGCCTAGAAGCTTTGAAGCTTTCTACCAATTTGTAATGCAATTGGGGAGGTTCACAAGGCTCCAACATAGGGCTACTGCTCTGCAAAATTGCCAATATTTACACTTTTATGGTAGAAATAGAAAATTATTTACAGATTTAAAAAAGAAGTCTAGATTGCAATTTATGACAATGTGGGGGTGCACTTTTAATAGCTTCTACAACGCTTCCATTTTCCAGTATCTAACAGTAACGCTTGCGATGGTTTGCGTTTCATACTTCATACAATTTCAATTAAAGACGTCAGCATACGTTAAATAAACAACTAAACGTAAACGTACAAATAGAAACAAATTGGCAATTTCCATTTCACAGGAAAACCTGCGTTATGTTTGCGTAACGCAACTATTGCTACACGAAAACGCCTTGGGAAAGGGAATATGATGTTTCTACGGCACTACCTCAAGGCTACTCCGTACCTATTTTAGACTTAAACGCGGAATTTTAATAGTGTATTAGTAATTATAAATAATGCGAACTGCGTATATTTTATTGAGTTAGCAGGAAGTGTCGTCTGGCTCTGAGCAGTTACGCGAACAATTTTAATTACGTCATAATAACCAAACGAGTTTTATTAAAAACCAAAGATCGCAATCACCTTGGGAATGCCATCTGGAGTACCTGTTGATCTGAAAAACTAAAAATCGTCTGTGACTTATGCAACTTGACTGGCAAAGGAATAAAACAATTTGGAGGTTTCCTTACTTTAAATTGTGAAAAATTAAAAAACTTCGCCAATAAATGTTAACCCTTTATGTATAGTATATGTAATCCTGCTAAATAAATTAGGGCATAAGAAGGGTATACATAAATTAAAAGAAAATCCTCACAAATCACGGAAGTGTATGCACTTCATTAAAGCCACACAACATATTTCAAAAGAAGTAGCTGCGAATTGCTGAGCCTATACGATTAAATCAACAATTATTGTTATATTTTAATATAATTTGCAATTTAAAAGATAATACGAGACGCTTTACGCAGGAAAATCGAAGTTAATCTACAGTAATGCATTAGTTACATCAGTTCCAATAGCACCATTTAAAATACAGAAAGCAGCCGACTTAACAGAACTGTAAAGTTATTAGCGGTTTCATGGCCACGTGCGCCAGTAAATTTATTATAGGCATGCCACATCGTATTCTAGTTTACAGATATTTTACTGACTTGCACTGCTACATTAATGCCTCAGATTATCCACCAGGCTTCAGAATTTACACTAAATTATTTGTTTAACTCTTCTAATGCTAGTTGTAATTGAAGCGATGCTTTAATCGCCAATATATAGTATAAAAAAAGAACGTGGTTCAGAGCATCTGGTTCTAAGCCAGAAAACCCAGGTTCAAACCCCAATTACTTGAACGGCCTTCACTGCAACTCACCAATCCGAGTTTGGCAACCGTGGGGTCTTAATACCTAAAACCTCCTCCAAGAGGATGAGCAGATGCCCCTGTATTGGAGATGCCAACAACAAGGCTGACAACAACATATAGTAAAAAAGAGGCAATACTTAAATACAAATCTATTTAAAACTAGGGGTTAATTTTCAATATGGAATAGTGTAGTTTCTCCATGCTGTTTGTATGTATTTTTAACTGTAGCTAAGATTATACATTTTTAACTAAATTTATTGCTTTAATTTCTACGTACAAACATTATATGATATTCACCAAGGCATAGAAATTTAATTTTGCTCAAATTGTATAACCAGCAAATAGTTTATTATTGATTTAATCGCGACAGTAATTATAAAGTTAGTCCATTAGATCTAACAGACAGCCTGTATAAGTATACAATTATTGTTGGTCAATTGGTCTCCTATACAGCTGAGCTTTAAACATATGTAACATTAAAAATACCATTTTAATTGAATCTATTGAACCACTACACGTTCTCCTTATATTAATCAAATATTTCTTACACAGGTAAATAAAATATGCCGCGGTAACTTCATAAATCTGCATTTTCTCTCCTTTCAAATTTCTGAACTTTTAAAATCTACTAACCGTTTTAATAAAGACAGCTGGAAAACGCTTCTTGGCTACTTTCACCTTTTTGAAAACGTCGGTCAGCGTAATTAACGCAAAACTGACGTACTTCGTACGCAGTCACGCAACTGCTCAATTACTGCGTGACACAGTTTGTCCCCCAAATCAACTCGTAAAATATTTTATATAAACCGTTTACACTAACAAATATCTCATTTCTGCTACTAATTCTGCACAAATTTTAAAAGGTATATTAGTGGAAAATGGTATAAATGCAGTATTTCGACCTGGTTGCTTTTTAGCATTTAGAAATTCTATTATTATTATCAAAATGTAGCCTCTAAACATCAAATTTATTGTATTTTAATATATACAGTAGGTATGTTTATTGACAATCTTATTTTCAAACAAAAGCTTTAGTGTATAATGTCAGCAATACTTCTTTCTTTATCTGATTCATATAAATGGCAACGAGCACTTGCTACAAACTAAAAGTTAAAATCCTGTATATTATAGCAAATTGTGCCAAATTATAAATAAATAATAATTAAATCCATTCTAATTATCGATATTAAACAAATTGGCTGAAGGATCAAGTTTCAATTGTTAGAAAATAAAAAGTTTAAATAAAACCAGGTCATTTGTTTAAAGAAATCATAATCGATTAAGCGTTCTACATCCTATTGTTCGCTACACTTATTAATAAATCTAATAAAATGACAAATGTCCTATTGTATTTTACTATTTTAGCGCAGGCTTATATTTCCACAATTTGTACGTTTAGCCACATACCAGGCGGCTCTTTTTACAGATAATTTCCAAAATCGGGACTTACCTGCGTCTTCCGCTGCATACCTTTTCGGAATATATTAAAATATGAAATATAGCTGTAAGTCTCAAGAGGCCGTCAAAAATGCAAGTAATGCTAAGCAAACAAGACCGAAATGCCTACTAATGACTTCTCTTTCAGCTTTTCTGCTGCATTTTACCTGGCCCTTATTTTCAAACTGCTGCACAATGCAACCTCTGGAGGTTCTAACAGCCGGCTTTAGAACTTAAATAAATTGATTTTGCTAAAATAGGCAATTATGGCGTAGCAATTCTAGGCCGAAAGCTACCGTATTTTCAAATTATTGTTACTTGGTTAAAAATAAGTTAGTGAAAAAACTGAAAAATTTATTAGCGCAATTTGATTAAATTTTTATATAGAATCCTCGGAAATGCTACGGGGATGGACGATATTTATAAAAATATTAGGTTTGTCTGAAATTTGCTTGTATACAAATTGAAAGTATGAGAATGGTGCATTAGTAAAACCTTTTTGACTATACATACAGGGTGGGTGGCTTAAACAAGTGTTAAAAGTGTCACAAACATGCTGAATTTCAGGAGAACGCTGAAAGTAACAAAACAATTGAATAAAATAAAACGCTAACCCAAATTGTTGTTTTGTGTGAACTACCTTTTCGATGTATGGGTATTACTCGTAATGCTGTACCGTTGAGAGTGCCCATAATTGGAAAATTTAATCATTTTGGAATTGCTGACACCGTAGGGTAGACGAGGAGGAATCATGTATGTATGGAATCTCTGTATATTTTTAAATTTATGAAGAGCGCTTTTAATGAGTTCTCTTTTGATATGCGACTTCATACCCTCAAATTCAACCGTTCTTGAGATATTCGAGTTTGAACTAAAAAACAATTAAAGAAACGCTAACCCTTGTGTAATTTCATAATTTTGTCATAATCAATGTACATTAATCAATTACTATTAAATTAATTTGCATATCTCCAAATTCAACCGTTCTTCAGATAGTCGAGCTTAAACTAAAAAAACAGTGAAAAGTCCCTTTACAAGATTTATTTAAAAAGATAACAAACAAACGCCGTTAAAAAAACAGTTTTAACACAACATAAAGTAACATAAAACCAAGTTTCGAAAATAAAAATCCAATCATTGTTGATACAAGAAATATACAATACGAAAAAAACGAGAAATACAGAAGTAAATTCATTCTAGTGTCAAATGAAATCAAATAAAAAAAATACGCAAAAACAAATACACGTAAATCCTATACCTAATTAAGTGAAGTGTTTCTCCTTGTGGTCTCTGGGTATTAAAACTATACAGAATGCACAAAATTTGCAAATATAATCATCCAGTCCCTATACATTTTTGTATTTTTGGAAAGTCTTTAATAAGTTTTCTTCTAGTATCACATTTTATATCTAAATTCATCTGTTTTTCAGATTTAATTTACTACTGCATTTCTCGTTTTTTCGAGTTTGTTATCATCTGAAGAACGGTTGAATTTAAGGGCGTTTCAAAAATGTAAAAATATACACGAAGTTCTATTTGAAAAGATCCGAAACGAATAAATTTGTAAATGATGAGCACCCTGTATAGCATTAATACTCCGATCCACTATTTTAGACACAAAACATAATTTTTCGCTACGTTTTACTTCATTTAAATGTTTTCGGTTACTTAACGGAAACCTCGACGGAAACCGCCTGAAATTCAGCATTTTTCTGAGTACATTTTACATTTGAAAGGTAGTTCACACCAAACATCATTTTTCGGTACGTCTTACTTCATTCGAATGTTTTCGGTTACTTAACAGTAGTAACTACCTGAAATTTGTCTAAGTGGAATCGTTAATGTTTCCAGAACTGTTAAAGTTAGATTCATAACTCTTTATATTAAAATGGGTGTTCTGTTTAAAAAAAAGTATGTTTGGATCTCCACAGTTTTTTGGGCTATCCTGAACAATCAACAATATCACCAACTCACCCTTCGTTGTGCTCTGTGTACTTGGGCCATGTACAAAATTTTTCTTATTGGGCTTCAAAAAAAACCACAATAGTAGGTAATAACAGATATACAAAATACATATTACATAATAGCCAGAACTTGCAATCTATGAGTAAATAGTGATGCCACAAAATTATCAGTAAGATAACTAGATAAATTCTTATAACCTCAATAAGTGGTGTATTCCGAATTTTAGTAAATTTTTATTATATGGAAAACCATAAAATAACAACGTGGATAATAAATAAGGAGCTCTAATTAAATAGTTAAACTCAAAAAGACATACACAGAAATTACACATAAAACTGAAGCTTCATGATATGTACGTTGCAATTTGTTAAGTAGTACATTAAGTACGCGTGTAGAGGTTAGTGCCTCGTGCACGATGTCTCATCTTGTTTACACCATTTATGTATTAGCGATCACAAAATGAAGGCATTTTTTTTGAGTAAATTTCGATTAAATTGCAACTTTCTATGCCTTCATTTCTTTTTCGTTTGAATTAACAATTTTTTAAGATTGCCATTAAATAGTTATTTTCATTACAAGCGTCGAAAGTAGCAAATATCGTGCGAGTATTGATTAGACAAACGAGGGCGTAGCGAAGCGAAGCCCGAGTGGATCTAAAACACGAGCACAGATATTTGCACTTTCGGGCGAGTTATGAACACTATTTTTTAGACGACCACTCAAAGTAAATTCTATTTTTAAGAATTGTTTTTATTTCGTTTGCAAAATTGATCGTTATATTATTATTAGTGCAATTATAAAAATTAGAGTTTGTTGGAAGCAGAGCAGCGAATAAAGCAAAAGCGTCTGGATTATTTGAATCAGGGTCTGCTGAATTGTGTGACAAACGTCAAAGTGACGTTTGTCACACAATTAAGCAGGCCGTGATGTGAATAACTTTGTGCCGTTACGATATGACTAGTGCGATATAATATCGTGCTAGTGTATGAAATTGTCAACTTTCTGTAGTAGGCTGCTATCGCGATAATGTTACTTTCATACGTGGTCGTCTAAAAAAAGATTTTGCCATTACACATATCATCAACAAAAGTAGTAAGTATACAAAATAAATAAGAAAACTAAGTAACTATGGCGTGGTAACAACACATAAATTATGTTATTGTTGAAAAAGTCGAACTCACGGTTTATACCGACCGAAACGACAAAATGTAGAACAGTTTAAAAAAATGCATCATAAATTAACGGGCAATTACTGCATACAATAAAGACCAACTATCTGAATGATACGTTTTCGCCTAAATTAATGAAGCGTAAGCGTAATGCAACGCTGATTATTTTATAACAAAAAGTGTAACCACGATTTTCAATATTTACAGGATTTATTTAACTGACAGAATAATGGTTACTAAAGTTTCCTTGCATAGTTTAAATAAATTTGTATTACAATTATTTTTAATATATGGATTTCAAATAATTTTTTTGGAACCTGTAACAATTTCTTGCTGATATAATAATAATAATAATAACCTCAAAATGCTACCAGGCCACCCATCAGCTAAGGAAGTGCTGATCACACTAATGCAGATCAGTTAGTGTAAGTAACACTTACGCATATATTTAAAAAAATAAATAAAGAAGTATGTACGTAAATGGTACTTTCGAATTTAGTACTTTTATGTACGTTTAAATATTAATAGCTATTTGTGCAACAAGTGCTAAAAGTGGATGTTTATGAACGAGTTTGCACACAATATTTTTTCTACGGCCTTTAATTTACTTATATTAATCCATAAATGTCAATTTAACAAAGGTTTACATTTATGACAGTTATAATTTGTCATAGTAAAGAGGTGACTGTTTCTGCAGTCGGTAGCTGTCAAAGTTATCAAAGGTAATTATAATAATACAATATTTTTTCATTCCATAATGCTTTAATTATAAAAAAAAACACTTTACCTCTAACGAAAGAAGTGACTGGAATAACTTTATAACCTCACTTCCTGTCTAAAAATCCAAATTCAACGCCCGCCGTTTACTTTTAGCACATGTGCTAAAAGTAAACAGCTGATTCCACTTTTAACACGCTGATTTATAAGACGTCATTTTTAGTGAAACAAGCAAGTGCTAAAAGGCCTACTTTTAGTAGTGGTCGTAGAAAAATAACTTTAAATGTACCTATCTGGAAAATAGCCCAAAAAACAATTCCATTGCAACCACAGACTTTAATCACATAGATCAATTTCGACCAATCCTGTGCAGCTTCTGATTTGTTCTATATACGCACCCCTAAATGTTAAATTATTATACCAAATAAGCTACTGTTTTTATAAAACTCATGTAGATTGTCATTCTTCCATTGAATACCTACATGGTAGTTATAACACATAATAAAAAAGAAGCAATTAAAAAAAAGAAGCAATTTAAAAAAATCAACACAAAACAACAGCGCCTTTTTCAGAATATAAAAAACTAGCTGAGTCGGCAAACGTTGTTCTGCCCAAAAATAATTTGTCTCTGAAACCCTGTTTCGCCACTATAGAGTTTTAATTTTATGTCATGTCCACCCGTCTTGGACTTAAAAATAAATGCCTTTTTCGCGATTAACATCTTAAAAAACCGCAATAACGACTCCCATATCGATTTTTAGGCTTATTTCCCCCATTTCACCACCTAAGGGGTTGATTTTAGGAAAATCACGAAATACGTGTTTGCTTATTTGTTTTTAGGAGTACTCCTACGAAGTTGCAAGTCGAAATGTCTTAATAATTTTTCCATACAAAATTGGAACCCCCTTTTTACCCCTTTAGGGGTTGAATTTCGAAATATCCTTCCTTATTCCTTGTATACATCATAAAGGGAACCTCTGTGCAAAATTTTAGCTTTCTAGGTCCAAGGGTTTGGGCTGGGCGTTGATGAGTCAGTGAGTTGGGACTTTTCTTTATACAGTCGCGGCCAAAAAAAAAAACGGGACACTTTTTTGACCTAATTCTCAAAATGCGAAAACAATTGCTGACACTGGCAATTCTAATTAATAAATGTCAAGTCATTACTCAATTCTGAAAAATGACACATTGGAAATGCGGATAAAATCCTAGGTTTTTTTGCCGCGACGCATTTTGAAAATTAGGTCAAAAAAATTCTCCCTGTTTTTTTGGCCGCGACTACTTACAAAAATTCTGTATTTAGTTGTATACATATACAGGGTGATTCGTGGTGGAGTACGGCCTGCGTTTTAAAAATAGTTACATTATAACTCTGCGATATCTACCTTAATATTTAGGCAGAAAGAAATTATAGATATCTTAGATCTAGATCTAATTATGCGCCGCAGCATCTATTGATATATTGGATTGTCCATTTTGTAAGCGCAAGTTCGTACTCCCTGAGAATCACCCTGTATGTATTTGACAAAGATCAATTTAAAAATATCTAAATTTAAAAAACCAAAATCTGCATTACCGCCAGCATATGTAAAATAAAAATTCTAATGTTGCTAACGTAATAAAAATTGGAAAGAGTTGTGTGGCCAGCTATCATTGATTTTGAAATATTTTTTAGGGTACCAGCCTCCCAGCCCTCAACAGCCTATATGGCATTAAAAAAGTAACTACTATTATATAATCCTTTATCTAATAGACGTGTCTGTCTGGGACGCTGTTTTATCCGGGACGCTGTTTCAGCAGCCAAACCGTAAGAGATAGAGAAAAAAGTTATTAAAGTTATATGTTTGGAATGGTCATGTCAGGTCAGGAACCGAATTTCAGTCACGTGACACTTCCGGTTTTCGAGAAATCACAAAAAGACCGTTTTTCAAATAGAACGCGTATTAAATAAAAACTGTTTCGGCCGCCAAACGTAGCTGCGACCCTCTGCGCCTTAAATCCTCGATCGGTTAGGCAACCACTTTGACACCTTCCAGGTCTGGGTGGTTGCCTAACCGATCGAGGTTTGAAGGCGCGTTAAATGAGACATTTGTCTCACTGGACTGCTAGTTGAAAATATATTTTATCATCTATTCTACTGCTATAAAATGTTCAAGTAATGAGATCACGAAGTGTCTATTCTATACCGCTTAAAAATGTAAAACAAAATCTAAAAAGTATGTCAACACAACATGAGTTATGTGTCAACCCACTCGCTTGTATTAATGCACCAAGCGGTTGGCAGCTGCTGATGGCGATCCGAAATAAGGCTAAAATTTATATGGCGAAAACGCGGTCGCAACGGAATCGAGATTTAGCAGTTTCAATGTGACGCGAAGGCTAATGACGTTGCAGGCAAGACCATAGTAAACTGGCAGATTTATTTACAAATGTAGTGCTCCCGAAATGTAATGCAATCCGAAGATAAAATCAGCCGCCCATAGAATATGGTGCAATCTTTGACATTGGAAATGAATGTATTAGAGCTCCAAACACTGTGTTGGTAATAAATTAGTTCTTATCGGTATAACTATACTTGCAGAACAATGAGAAGTGAAGTCGGGTCTTCACAGATTTGATACTTTTTGCGGGTTAGGTAATCGTCTATGAAATAAACGTTAATCAGGTCACGCATTAAAATCTTGATATAAAAAAATCGCAGTAACGATTTAAGGTACGATTGAAAAATCACGATATGGCCCATCACTAGTCGGAGTGTGTTTATTTATCTCGAGTGATTTCGGTTGTTTTATGCAGTTTTATAAAAAAGAATGGCGGTATTCTCAATATTAATTTTAAAAGCCTACCGTTAGCTGAAAACGTTAAAATAACAAAACTTGGATTAAATTTCAACCTGCCAAATAAAGTTGGAATCTTACAAGACATTTTGCTGTAGATATTTACAAGAAAAATCAAAATATTTGTGGATGTGGTGCATGCTCTGTTTTTCCATTATTAAATAAATTATCCTGTTAAGTTTTTCAACACTTGATGTACATTTTTTGTTGAGTTTGAATACTTTTTGTTCTGTGCATGTTTTTCTTTTGGATTATGAAAATTAAAAACATTGCTATAATTAGATTAAAACATCGTCTGAATGTAGGTGCGTCAGTAATGATTATTTTTTGTTTAGTAATTGTCACAAATTAAGAGCCCCCCCCCCCGCCCCCCAAATACAATTATCACGAGCCGCTACTGCTTATTGCCCAAACAAATGTCATTCTTTTCAAAATTCAACCAATCATGTGTTTTTATAGCAGTAAAAGATCTAAATTTTTCCTTCGAATTTTATCAGCTTATTTTTATAACTTGTATCATGGCAACCACCAAATATCAAGACGGTATCTTAAAGACGACATTTAAACTGCCATTGTGCATTAGTATAAATGTCATCTACATTGCGCACTGATACAAAATAAACCAATATTTGGGAAATAGTTCACAAAATGTATTTTTGACTCATGATTTTGCTCGGATTTTTTTTAACTTCAGATGTATAGTTCTTTTGGCAATGTCACTCGACAAACTAACTTGTCTCAGGACGTTGCCAAAACAGCAGACTTCTTAAAAAAAGAAGTACCGGCAAAACCATTCGTTCATAATACATACATTATTACCGAAAATTTCATATTCCTTCTACACGAGGTGACTCGCAATATGATGTCCATAGCTTACCACGTTGGTATTTGTGTTCTTTTAACTCGAAAGTGCATGGATCCACATGCCTTTCGTTAAGAAGATACTGCCCCTAGAAATGATTTAGAGGACAGCACGTTTTCGCATATGGAAAATTAAGCACTTATAATTATATAATAAAATTGAAATTTCGAAAATAATTACGCTAATTAAACACAAGTCCTTCAAAGCGGTCGCCCTTAATTGTTTAATAACTTATTTATACATATCAAATATGAGATTTTTGAAGAATTTCTTAATTTCCCGATCAATTTTAAGCAAAAAACTTTGTCTTGTTCTAAATTATTGGCATGCACCTTTTAAAGATAATTTAACTCTTACGTAGGAAAGCGGTATCTTTCTATATACATACGCTCATCTTACCACTTACATACCACATAATGTTTTAGTCGTACTTCTACTTAAAAATTAGCTTGGAGGCCTTTTAATCGTAATAAAAATAGTTGAACACTTGAAATATTGTATAGAAACAAAGCTATATTGGAAATGAAGCTACTCTTGTACGTGAAATTTACTAGGAAATCTAAGAATGTCATAAAAGAACGAACAATATTAAATCAAATTATGAAGAAATTATGACTGACCAACGCTACGACTACCATTCATGCGGACTTTATTACGAGCTGCAACTGTACTAAAAATGTATGTTCCATTAGCAGTAGTTACTTACTTTAAAAACGTCTTAACTATATTATATTTTATGGGCGAAATAGTGGCTATCGCTAATCTTCAGGTCGCAGTAGCTTCCTAACTCAGCGTTTATGAGCCAATTTTAATACTGAAACGCGTAAATTAAAAAATCTGGTAAGCTATGGACATCCTTCTGCGGGACAACCTGTATATTATCCCTAAAATGCCATAATTATACAATTCGTGTCGTGTAGTTTAGTGATATTTTATTCAGAAAATAAAAAAATGGTAAAAGTGAAAAAACGGCAACACTTTTTTTAACTTTATATGCAAAACAATGAAAATGATCCCTGTTGAAATTTAATCATAACTAAGTCAAGTTTAGAGTAAACAGAAGCAGTTAAACACACCACAATATGCAAAACAAAAACTTAAACCAAAACATATTGTTGTTATCGGAATTAGTGTGCACTCACTTTATCTAAACAGTTAAATCATTAAGTCAGAATATGACCCTTTTATTTTAGCTTTGCAAAACAGATACGTACAGAAGTAATTATGTCTGTAGAATCAATAATTAATTCTTTGAAAATAGTACAAACATACACGCACATTTACGTTCCAAACAGTAATTACTTATCACACAAGTACAGTAAGGACTAAAAGTGAATTACTAACCATATTACCTTTACTAAAACGCCGAGCGGCTCTAGATTAGCTACTGTATTCCCTAATAGGTACGTCGTGTTAACTATTTTAGATGGTTGTAATGAATATATTCAACAGGTTATTGAGAGGGCATATTATTAAGTAAAATGAATAATAGTTATTTATGTACCAAGGGCGTAAGATGGTCCACGGCGTGAAAATTAAAGTTCAAAGGCCATAAACGTTAGTTACACGCCAGTTATTTGTACGCACGAGGCGAATAGAATATTTTATGTACATACCGGAATATTCACAATTAAAACCGGATTTACAGTTTATATCAATTTTGGTAACCTACGATGTCATTGCTTGACATCTGTTAAACCAACCCTGAGCAGGTCCTGTAGTACCTACTTTACGCCCGCTTAGTGTCGCTTAGCGAGCCGTAATAGTTATTTACGTGCCAAGGGAATTATGAAGATGTTTATGCCCTTTCCAGAGCGACAAGTTTACAAGCCTAAGGACTTCTGACTCGAGGGTTTATAAGTCGCCTGAGGGCTTTGAGCATCATGTAATGCCTGTGGTGCATACGTTTTATTTTTCACTTTGAATACGCAAATAACTTGAAATGCTTGAAAAGCTTGCAAAGCAGTTCATAACGCCCTAGGGTGTAAAGAGCGGACGTAATGATAATACCCGCTCATTATGCCCTCTCGGATGGCCATAATGAGCGGGCGTTATCATTACGCCCGATCTTTACGCCCTAGGGCGTTATGGAATGCTTTATATACCTCGTATCACAGATATAAACAACAAATAATAAATCAGTGGAAAATTAAGTATTTTATGGACCTTAAACTGTAAAGTGACATACTACGCCCTAGAAATAGGTGTGACCAATTTCGTCCTGTCGTACATACAGAAATATAGAAGCCCTAACTAACTCTTTAATGGTGTATAGTATCCGCAACATTACTTGCTTTACTATGACGTGTTTTAAAAATGCATTTATATTAATTATGACATTTCAATTTATTAATTACAAATATTTCAGCTCACCTTCTTCGGTTTTAAATTATACATGGTGATTGGTAAGTATGGCCATTAAATTCAATGGGTGTATATTGACCTCAGTAGAAGTACAGTCATATTAAAATAAACCATGAACAATTTTAAAAATATATAGTTGGGTTAAAAATTGAACAATATCTCCATGGATTTCATGCTATTAGAAAAAGTGACAGATTTCATTGACTTGTCAAAGTTTAAAAGTAATTATAAAATATGATCAAAAATTATTGTCTTCTAGTATGGCCATGGAAGAGCCCCAAATTTCTGAATGCAACTACAGGGAGATCAAAAATAAACCTGATTGTCGGAGTCATTAAACACAAGAAAACTTACCTAATCTGTTGACAGAGAATTGTAAAATTTTTTGAAGTTTAAATTTCAGTTTAAACGTATTGTTTAACTTATTCACATATTATTTTAATGTTACCTATCAACTTAAATTACATATTTTTGCATATTTATAAAATATATTAAATAGCTAGAATCACATGAACTAATAATATAGTTAATTATAGTTCAAATGAAGTTTTATAAAGTGCAGTTAAGACGGTCGTTATATATCTCATGGACTCCCGCGATCAATTTAATCTGTATAATTCACTTAAAAAACAAGTCATGTTTGACATTTAATTATAAACCTAGTTGCATTCATCAATTAGGAACGATAGCCATTTAGATGAAAATTATTTTTATTACACTTTATTTTTGAAAGAAATCCATGGATATTTTGCAATTTTTAACTCAACCTGCTCTCCAGAGTTATTTGAACACGACTCAAAATTATTCGCTTATGAAAAAAATCGCATTAAGGTTTGATGCAAACTTTTGAGAACTGGCTAAATCAGTACGCGTGCATTAACCTAATGCACAAAATGTGATGAAATACCCAAAAAACTGCTTTTTGCTCCTGCAATTTATCCGAATTCCGTCTTATTGTAACCATGCGCACTTACATTAATAGACATTCATTCCAGTGGCCAACAACAATCAGTTTAAGCAACTACAGTGCCCAACAACAATCAGTTTAAGCAACTAAATGTTTTAATTTTTTGTGGAATTATTATTAATGTTTGATGTACAGTCGTGTGCAAATAAATCCGGGACAGTGTTTTTTTCACATGCAGATTCAGTTAAGAATTGAAGAACATCTCCATGGATTTCCTGCTATCAGAAAGAGTTACATTAAACTTTAACAGGTACCGAAACCCGTAACTTTCTCTGATAAGAGGAAATCCATGGAAATATTCTTCAAATTCTTAACTGAATCTGCATGTGAAAAAAACACTGTCCCAGATTTATTTGCACACGACTGTACATAGTTTATTATTCTAAGTTGTTCTGTTTGATGTTATCTAACTACCCTTAAATTTAATGACCATACTTATGAATCACCCTGGTGATAAATCGTATTTAAGTTTTCAATATCTGTTCTGTAATTTCTGTTTTTTACTTTGTTTTTTCTTTAATTATTTTCTTTTTGTAAAGTATTTTGGTGAGTTAAAATACAAATTGTTAAAGTTATCCATTACATTATGTGAGAGCTGTATATGGTTTATTTGGAGTAAGTATTTTATTTTGATGGAATTTTTATGTCGATTTATTCTTCTCTTTTAATTTTGTTTGGTTTGGCCTATATAATCCTCTTTGCAATTATTGTAATCTATTTCATATACTTACTATATTTGATTCATTATTGATTTCTGTCTTATCCGCGGCCCTTATCTTTTAATGCCAAAACAATACTACTGTATTGCAATATTTCAAGATTATTTGAAAATTATGTTTTTTCAATTATTTTACTAATAATAATAATAATACTTTGGGAATATAGAGTAGTGTTGATTTTAGGTTCATTATTAAATTGATTATTATTAACTTCCTTTCCAAAACAATTGTCAGTTAATTGATTGATTGTTATGTTTATGTTTTAATATTCGTACCTATTCTATTAGTTTAATTTTCTTTAAATGAATTTTAAGGGTAGTTATTCTATTGTAACATTATTTTAATTTTTCTACGTTTAACTTGTGATTTTTTTTTTGCTGAAAGTATTGCTCTCTTAAGCTGTCTAGTACGCTTTTTTGTATTTTGTAGTTGTGACTGATTTGAAATTTAAGTATTGGCCTGTTTTTGCATCTTTTCTATCTGTTTATCTTTTGTATCTGCTGTGCCGTTTGGATTTCTAATTAATCTTAAGTGTAAAGAATTTATTGAATTTTTGCTATTTTCGTTTTGATGGAAATTTTAATTTTTTCAGAGTTGTCATAAAATAAAATTTTAGCTATTTGTATACCTAGGCACTAAAGTTTATCTTTTTATCACGAATGTGGATTTAGTTGCAGAGACCTGGAGGGCCGAGGCAAATAAACCATGTGAAGGATAAAAAGGAAATTCAGTACCAAGGTGCACATTGTTTTTTAAATAGTAAAATTAAATGTTACTCATGGGTTACGTTGACGTTTTCTGTCACCCATTTGTCACCCCACCAACTGCAAAAAGTCGTAAAGCAATGGATTACTTTACTACCAGCCGGGCTTCAAAGCTCAGTGGTTATTAAGCATTCTGGCTACTGATCTAAGGGTTGAGGGTTCGATCCCAGATCCCGGTGATTTTTAAAAATTAAAAAATTCGGATAAAACCCCCTACAGCATGCCATCATTCGGAACTGATGTAAAGCCATGGGTTCCATGTTACTACAATGTGTAGCATGTAAAATATCCCTTGCTAGGGTTGGAACTCCATAGTCTCGGCAAAATTCTAAGTAGGACTAAGGTACCTGGTAATCTGCATGCCTAGACCTCGTTCATGGTGCCAAAAAGGGCCTATGAAGGCCTACTTGCTTGACGTTAGTCTCGCCACAAGAAATACTACTACTACTACTACTACTACTACTACTACATACTACCGATTTCTCGTATATTAATGACGATTTCGTCGTTCTTAGGCGTAACTAGCGTCTTTGGTGCTTGTTGTGTTATAATATTCACAGCGCGGACCAGAAACATCTGTTTTACGCCCTTGGCAGATAAATATCTATTCAGTATTTTGTCTTTGATAACTACATACTTGGTTAAAAATCTAACAAATTTTGAACGAATTTTAAATTATTCAATTTACTAAACGCTCTTCAATCTTTTGAAAGCATTTCAATTGTCGAATTAAATAATTTTTTATGATTTAAATCAGAAAAAATATTTATTTTTTTGCAATGTTATTTTAAGTATTAAAAAAGATTTATGATTTAAGTACTTCTTTATAGACAAAAGTATTTTTGATTGAAATCGTTTGGTAAAGGGTAAATTGTCTTATGATTTTTTATGTAAATCTTTTTTTAAATAATATTTGACAGTTCTGGGTGAATGCTATTTAATGTTTCAAATATGTTTTTTGTTTAATTTATTAGCACTCACAGTAATGCCATCAACAAATCTCTAATGGTATATTTCTTTTTAAGTTTCGTCTTGATTTTTCTTTTGCGTTTTGCATTATTAGATCAAATATTGTACTTGATAGTTAGCATATACAAGATAAAGCTATCAATCCAATTCAGCTATAAATCATATAAAAATGATTAATTAATATTGCACTAAAATCCACAATTATCAATATTAAGACATATCGTAAAATAATTAAGAAAATGTAGTACTTCAAGAAAAAGTACATTGAGAAATTAGCTCCTCGTTGACCTAAAAATGTGTTAAATATTTTATAACACTAAAGAAGGTTCATCGATGAGCTGAAATATTACCTATATACAATTAAAAGGCTTCCAAGGGGACCCACCAATAGGATTTTTTAGGTATGTGACACTGTTACTATTCATTCATGCAACCATTTGTTTTTATAATATAGGGTAACGAATATATTTTTTAAATAAACAATTATTTATTAGTTTGGATCAATAAAACATCAGAAATGACGCCATAGATATTTTGTTGTATTATATATTGCTCGGTATAATAACATCTTAAATACAGTTTTTTATTAACTATATTGTTGTAATTTTTATTTTTTGTTATACGTGACAATTCTCACGTTTTTTACTTCCTTTTACTACTATAAAGGAAGTATTGGATTCACCCCAAAAATTCGAAATTGAGTTTTCAACAGATCTTCACGTTTTAGAGTCCCCTGATCCCAAAAAACATATTTTTTTTCATTGGTCTGTCTGTGTGTCTGTGAACAGAATATCTCAAAAACGAAAAGAGTTATGGCATTGAAACTTCATATATAAGTTTTGTGTACTATGTAGATGCGACAGCAAGGTTTTGAAGAAAATCGCATAACCGGAAGTAGGTGTTTACTCTTGTGATTTTTCAGTTTTTTTCGATTTTTTCAAAAACGGCTCAAACGATTTTTTTTAAATTTTACATTTTTCTTACATTTTTAATGTGTATTGATGTGAGATAGGTGATTTTCCAGTTGAATACTTCTAAAGTGGGTTTCTTTTGTTTTTTTTTTTCTATTTTTTCCTATTTTAAATAAAACACCCGGTATATTATTACATTTTTGAATTCACCTTAAAATTCTAGAGAAAATTTGTCTCTTCAACTAACACTCGATTTTGTACCGTTTTTGTAGAATTTGTAATTTTTGAAAATTTTTAACAAATGGTTAAAAATTAAAAATGAAATTTTTGACTAATTATAAGATCACTGTAAAAGGAAGTTGTGTGAGTGTATCACACCAGATTTTTAGTTCTTTATTACTGTAAGCGATTCAATATTCCCCACGCTTCTGTAATAATGCTACACCATTGGCTTATTTTACTATTCCGTGAAATCGATCAACCAATCAGCATTTACTCTTAGAATGCCGTCTATATCACAACGGTTTTCCCGCCCAAACCAAACATTTGAAATTAATTTTATTATACACCAAGTAATCAAACTAGTATTAACTTGAGAAGGCTAATAGCAAAGCTATATAAATAAAGTGTTCTTGTAAACAGCACAAATTTCATGGGAATGTTATTGAAAATTTTATATATAAAATACAGCATTCTTAGATAAAAATTATTCAACATTGTCCTTGGTACTTGTTGCGCAAGTCATTTATAAATAGCATTTTGAGATCTTTTCCGATTCCTGTTTTAGGCGACCAACGCAGTGTTATCGTGAGAGTTTGTAAGCAGCAGATTATTGACGGCGATAAACAAATGATATTTACAAACACGCAGCAGCCTACTCTATTTTCCCTTATCTTCCAACAATTGGATATTTATAAATAGACGGCCGTATTTACTACGGTTTCAGGTAGTACAAAAACGTAAAATTCAAGGCCGCGCGGCGTGAGGTAATTTTAAAAAATATCGATTCCCATGATATTGTGGGGCATGGGAAACAATCACTTTCTATTTTCTAATGGTTTGTTTACGACGCGATGCCAAGAGTAGAAAAGCCCAGTACCTTTCAGTAGTTAAGAAGCCTCAGAACTCCCATCGGCAGAGTTAGTTTTATGAGTAAATGTCAACTCGAAATGTAAATTAATCCGGAACACGACACTAATAATTAAGCTAGAATACTACTCGAACGCTTGAACACATAGGCACGATTATGAACACAGAATTGTGAGATCGAAATTCCCGTAATCGATTATCGACATATAAAACGATGCATGCAGTTGGATTTTGAGGCGGCTGCTATAGGAGCATTGTTTCTTTCATTTATAAATGTCCAAATTAAAATAGAACACGTGACATGCGTAAAAAATACGTACTACGCGAACACTTCGGTTATCACGACTAAAATTCTGAGTTATTTTTACCCCACCTACATAAATTATATTAGCCGAAGTTATAAAAAGCTCACTGTTGCAGGTTGTTAAATTGGGTCTCCTTACAAATGTGCAAGTTTTCTACCAAAACGTATGTCGTATAACACAGTTATCCAACGGCGGAGGCGCCCGAGCGGCCGCGAACCGCCACGAATTTCGAATAGAGCGAAATTAAAATGATTCTCTCCACTCCACGACTTGGCGACCGGAACAACGATAAAATCACAGGTCGCTGTAAGATTGTGCAGGTTTTTACTGTTACTGTTGCTCCTGCATGTGAAATTCTGCATTCGATATCGCGCTGCACTGGCTTATGATTGTGCTTGTAGCTAGCCCCGATATTGATCCATTATGAGTTACCGCGCTAATCACCTTAACATAAAGTTCGCCTTTGTGAACGCTACCTGGAGCTTTTCTCCCATGTAACAATTTAAATACTACCGATTTTTTTTTAGAAATTCGCTTCTTGGTTACGCATATATTTTGAAAGGATAAGGGGGGTGATTGCCGGCATTTGTGAAGTTGTCGAATGTCACGTGTCGGAAAAGACGATTTCGGAAAGCAAATGCGTCAACGGAATTATTTTGACGGAAAGAACATTGATTGAATTAATGTATTAGATTTTTTCTTCGGTTATACAGTAGGTTTCACTTGAAATGAATACACCTAAATACCTTGTATTTAGGATCTTGGTGGTTTGTACAGACCCTTAAGAAGACTAAAGCTACCTATACTAAATTCCAAATAAGCATTCAGTACTTGGAACTAAGTAGTAATCATAACTATGGACAGTGGCGTAACTTCAAATTTTGGGCCCGGGGGTCGTGATCTTCACCGGGCCCCTTAATTGCCAAGTGCAAGTCCTATTCTTGCCAAAGCATTTTTGGTTATCATTTTTCAATTATTTTTTAAATTCATAAACGGAAACATCAAAGCAAAATTAACAATAGCGAGTGTTTTTCTCGAACTCATTGAAACTTTATACGGGACCGAGTTTGGACCTGCCGGGCTTTAAACTTTAGGAGGCCAGTTGGGCCCCCTCAAGTTCAGGGCCCAGGGCCGCTGCCCCCTTTGCCCCCTCGGTAGTTACGCCACTGACTATGGACATGACTGGTCGAAACAAGGTCATCACTACAACCATCTGAAAATCAAATATTTTCAAAATTATCAATTTGACATTAAGCAAGAATCTTAAAAATATTTTAAAAATCGATAAATAGTAGACAAAAAGGCTGGCTTACAATGTTTATTTGAATTATATAGCAGAGCTGGCCAAAATACTTTAAAAAAGTAATTAATTACCTATTACCTATTACCACCCAATGAAGTAATTAAGTTACCACATTTTCAATTACTCAAATGAAACAGTAATTCAATTACTAATTACTCGGTAATAGTTACTGCACAAGATAAATTACTTTCACTAGAAATTGTTGTATATTTATATTTAGACAGCCATGTGCTACTACAACGTTTTAAACACGCAAATTGAAATTAATAAATAATTATTATGAACCAATATTGTATAATGAAGGTGTTTGTTAACAATTGCAATATGTATTTATTGCAGACATTTTTCGCTTTTTACACTATCATTATTAGCTAGCTACAATGCTACATTCTCCACAGCCTACACTACGCAAGACACAACACACAACACATTCACATCTCATCTACAAACATACGCGTTTGCACAAATACCTCTTTACTCATGCACAAAACTAGCTGTTATCTGACTACTCATATGAAATCACAAATTATACTTATATTGCTCCAGGAATGCTCTATTGCCATTTATTTATTTATTTATTCATTTGTTTAATACAGTGTATTAGAAGCATAACAATATAACATGTAACTTAATAAAACCTTATCTTATTTTTTCTGTTCTGAAGATTTAATACCCAATCAGGGTCAGCAATTTAGCAATTGACTTACCAGAAAATAGTGCAATTACCGCGAGTAATTTTAATTATCACAAGTAAGTCAAATACTTGTAAAATAACTTAAATACTGTAATCACTCAAAAGTAATTGAGTAATTGAACGTATTAATTAATTATTGCGTGCGTGTATGTTACAAGGCCGGATTGGCAAAAACATTTTTTAAAACCTCTTTTTTGTTTAAACATTTTTTTGTTTAAACAAAAAAAGGTTTTTTTAATTTAAAACATTGTTTTTAATTGTTGTAACCTACTTGTACTTAGTAGGTAGCTCACGTAATTAGGAAAATTCCCTACGACACTGAATCACTATTATGAATAAATGCAATACACATATTAGTTCCAATTCAACTTGCAGTTACTGATTGCATTTGTGGTGGACGTACGGTGTTTTTATCACATTTTTAAGTAAAGCAATATTTTAACATTTATTAAGAAAGGCTAAAAAGTTTTATTAAAAATTGTTCCGAGTCATGACTAGAAGGACGCTAAAACCTATACTGGAATTATTTTATAAAACAAAAATCAGACAACAATTATTAATAAGTTAGAGCAAAATTTAAAAAAATGTACCAAAAATAGCGCGAGTATAGTAGCGCGCTTGAAAGCGCAAAGGTAAATTAAACACTATGTCATCTAAAGGTGTTTATAGAGTCCCTTGCCCCCGTAATGCTGTATACATTGGTGAAACAAGACGGTCAGTAAAAGCTCGTATCTCTGAATACCAGCGTTGCATCAGGTCGGGTCTCGTTTTATTATCAGCCATCGTCGGAGCCAACGTGATACCGCATAAGATCCATTTCGATAAAACTTCTACTATCTACAAATCTCCATTCTACTTTAGCAGAAAGATTCGCGGGACCATTGAGATTTACAAACAGTATCCCTTTCGTCCACGTGGAAAACTCGAATTTCTGAACCCCGCCCACCGCCCTTTTCACTTAACTGCGACGATACTTGTCTATAAATTTTGACTTCCTCCTTCCGATCGTTAAACGAGTTTCGCCTCTGGCGTAGTTCACACATTGAGTTACCGTGATTTTTTGCTTACCTCCTGATGAAGTCTCCTATGAAAACATTGAGTTTTTCAATCTCAATAATGACTCGTTCCAATCCCGGAAGTCTTTCGTTAGATAATGTAAAACTTGTTTCATAGTGGATTAAGAGCAATCTTAATTAAGCAACTCTCAGTTTAGTGATACAGTTAGATACATACTGCAGTTGCTTCGTCAGCTGAAACAAAAGTTTATTTTCTTTGGGATAGTTTACTATAAAATAATTTTTAAAACTCTTAATAAAAACATCTCTTCACTTGATAATGTAGAAGATCAGTGTTTTTGTTTTGTAGTGCTTTTCCTTATACATATGAATAATTCTACTTTTATAAAACTACGTTAAAATACATATACCTATACTATCTACAATACCGATGTATTTTTATTATTCATTAAATTTAGAAAACATATTTAAACATGGCAGTTTAAAGCGTAAGGCTTGGTTTTAAACATTTGTTTAAAACAATTTGTTTTAAACATGCCAACCCTGTTACAAGACTGTAATGTAAGAGCTCAACATCTATCGGCGACTGTCGATAAAAGGATCCACTAAAATTAAACATTATGAAGTTTTCAATAAGCACCTACAAACATTAAATGAATAACGATATTACATTACTCCCATTTGCACAAAAAGTTGCGTTATATTTAATAGAAAAGTTACAAAATAAGAATGGAGTAAAATTAATATTTTAAAAAGATTAGTGATATTATTATTATTATAAAATTTTGCTAATTAAACGATGATTCTGGAATTGAATGCAGGAAATATTCGATTACAGTTGCACCCGAATACTAGTTTTGTTACCATTTCTTCGGAACGGCGCGATAAGAATATGTTACTGTACTAAGCTATCATAAGCATGTTCGCAAAACATCAAACTTTAAAAAAATACGCGAAGGTAACGAGACGAAAAGACAACGGAATCTTACAGCGGGTAGGAAAGGTAAACTAGACCTACGAGTATTTATAGCCCTATAAATTCGAACTAAATTAATTTCATAAATTTTTAGCCGCCCCTGAGCGAACAGCCCCCGTGTGCCATTATACACATCGCATACTAGTTACACAATTGATTTCAAGACTCTTTACTTAACTTCTTGTCTTTTAATAGGTTATTGTTTACAATTATACTCTATGTCCTGCATGTATTCTTGCTTGAATTTCTTCATTACCTTGATTTGCCTTGCTTATTTGCGTCCCCAGACGCAAAGACTTGTTTAAATCCCTTCTTTATCTTACTATTATTATAATCATGTCGTGTAGATATTCAATAATTTGCGTCCCTTTTATGTTTATGTTTTCGTGGGATTCTATTTTTCCTACTACATTTTTAGCACTATATTGAATAACATTGCTGAAAATGCATCTTGTTATTCCATCTCGTTTGATCAGTGCATTAGCCTCTTCAATTTCATTTCTATTAATTTTATTACCTCATACGAGATTATTAATTTCGCCATTTCTTCAAACAGTCTTTTTTGTTTACTTTGTCGAAAGCTTGTGGGAAGTCTACAGGCAGTTTAGTTCGATGTTAAATACGTAGCTTTTTCCAAAATTTGATTGGTTGTGAATAACGTATCTATTGTTGATCTCCCCGGCCTAAATCCATTTTAGTAGCATCTGAGAAGCTTATCTGTGAATGGTTCTAATCTTCGGTATAATGTTAACATTATTTTTTACGCTGTATTCAGTAATGTGATCCCATAGTAATCGTTGGTAGCTTCTTTCTTTCTCTTCTTGTTTAGTGGTATAAATACTCCTTTCTTCCATTCTTGTGACATTGCTTTATTTTTCCATATTTCTACTATTAACTTGTATATTCTGTCATATAGTTGTTTCCCCCGTATTTTAATACATCTCTTATCATGTCGTCGCTATTCGGTGCTTTTCCATTTTTATTTATTTTTTTTAATAATCGTTATAGTCTCTTCGAAAGTTGGTTCTTGTATTTCGTACTCATCGGTCTAATTCACGACTTGCTCCTGATCACTTAAAAGTTTACGAAAGTAGTTTTTCCATATTATATTTTTCTTTTCTGAATCGTTCATTGCTATTATTATATTCTTCTATAAAAGAAAATAACCCTAAAACATTTTAAAATTTTGGTTTTTATATTTCAACTTTCAACCCTATTGCGATCACTATTGGTTCAATTTTTTAAACGCTTTACAACAAAAATTTATATTTGAGGGTTTTTGAGGATATTAAAAAAAATAATCAAATTCAGGCTAGCTTGATAGCTGGGGTAAGTTTTACAAAGTTCGCATTTTTAATCAATCATAGTAGCGAATTTGAAATCACTATGATTCAAAATAGAAAGGATACGTAGGTGCCTTGATTTCATTTGAAACACTATATAAATGATAAAGAGTAATTAATAACAGCAAAGAAAATATATAGAGATCTATTTTAATGGCGTAATTACAAATTATGCTCCTCCTACTTCTTCACAAGATTATTTAATGGATCCACCTATATTTGAAAAGCGGTAATTTTTACAACTTACTTTTTAAAAATATTAATATTTTTGAAAAAGTCAGAAACTTTATTTTCTCGTCATGATTAGTACTACGTTAGGGCAGTTAGTAGCTGAAAAATTCGAATATCAAACAAAACTGCCATAAGTACCTTACAGTTGTACCGGGTGACCATAAATGGTTGTGATTTGTTTTCTTAGGTTGGCACTATTTATGTCGGTGGCACTGTAAGTCTATGTCAAATTCGACCTAACCTGTTAACCTAGAATTTGACTTAGACTTACAGTGCCATCAACATAAACAGTTCCAACCTAAGAAAAAAAAATCACAACCATTTATGGTTACCCGGTATATTAACTGTTACTATTACTAGGTATTTCCTTTATTTATGTTATTTGCCGTGTTGTTTAATCCCCTTCAAGTACTCTCCTTGACTTGCCACACACACTTATTCCAAGGTTAACGGTACTTCACGAAAAAGTTCTGGAAATAATCTTTTCTGAGTGCTTTTAATTGTATTCTTTTTGGCTGAGGAAGAAATAAGCAGCCAGTTACTACACATGTTTCTACTCAATAATTAAGTGTTTGGTTAAATTCGTCTTGGTTTACGTTTAAAAATTTTTACAGTTGGAAATAATTGAACTAATAAAATAAAAGAAAATACAAATATGCTTAAACAGGAATTCTTAATACTTTTAGTTTTTTCTCGAAGAAAACAATTTTTCATAAAATAATACAATTTATAGCCAAATTTGCGTCCCAATGGGATGTCCTATTTCTTACAGTCTTGCTAACTTAGTACTAATAGATATAGAAAAATCTGGTGTGATACACGCACACAAATTCCTTTTACAGTGATCTTATAATTAGCCAAAATTTTTTTAGCATTTGTCAAAAATTACAAATCCTACAAAAACGGTACAAAATAGAGCGTTAGTTGAGGAGACAAATTTTCTCTAGAATTTTAAGCTGAATTCAAAAATGTAATAATATACCGGGTGTTCTATTTAAAATAGGAGTTGAAAAATAGAAAAGAAAACAAAAGAAACCCATTTTAAAAGTATCAACTGGAAAATCGCCTACCTCACATCAATACACATTAAAAATGTAAAAAAAATGTGGAGTTTGAAAAAATCGTTAGAGCCGTTTTGAAAAAATCGAAAAAAACTGAAAACTTACAAGAGTAAACACCTACTTCGGGTTGCTGTGATTTTCTTCAAAAACTTCAAAAACCATTTTATAGAAATCATAAAGATATAACAGAAAAAAATAACAGCAAATCTTGTCCATCAAATAAATTGCAGCAATTGTAACGTTAATTGCATATGCCTAGCAAAACAATATAAAAAAAGAGTTTCCAACACAAGTAATAAAAACAACCATTTTAACTCCAAATAAACGTATCACTGCATTTTCAGAGCATACAGTACAAATGTTATATAATTTAAATTTAATACAGAACTACATTAAAAAAAATATTAATTATAAAACAGATATTGATAAACTAAATAATACCTACTACAGTATCCTATAACATTTCTTTTGCAATTAATGATTATAATAGGAAAAAAAATAACGAATGGCATTTTAACAAACACAGAATTGATAACTGTCATTTATTTAACTTGGAAAAGTTATTGAATTGAATTGAATTTTTAAGTGAAATAAGTTTTCAAATGGATATATCTCGTATTTTTAAATACGTCAGAATCATTACGTCTGCGATTCAAACTCATATCTAATATACATATAAACGACAACATAACAAAGAAACAATCTGGGTGAAACACGCACACAACTTCCTTTTACAGTGATCTTATAATTAGCAAAAATTTTATTTTAAAGTTTAAGCATTTGTCAAAAAATTTCCAAAATTACAAATTCTGCAAAAACGGTACAAAATAGAGCGTTAGTTGAAGAGATAAATTTTCTCTAGAATTTTAAGCTGAATTCAAAAATCTAATAATATACCGGGTGTTCTATTTAAAATAGGAGTTAATAAAAAAATAGAAAAAAAAACAAAAGAAACCCATTTTAAAAGTATTCAACTGGAAAATTACAAGAGCAAACACCTACTTCCGATTATGCGATTTTCTTCAAAAGCTTGCTGTCGCATCTACATAGTACACAAAACTTATATATAAAGTTTCAACGCCATACCTCTTTTAGTTTTTGAGATATTCTGTTCACAGACAGACAGACACACAGACAGGCCAATGAAAAAAATATGTTTTTTTGGGTTCAGGGGGCTCTAAAACGTGAAGATCTGTTGAAAACTCAATTTCGAATTTTTGGGGTGAATCCAATACTTCCTTTATTGTAAAAGGAAGTAAAAAACAAAACAAAGAAAGCCATTTTAGAGGTATTCAACTGGAAAATCACCTATCTAACATCAATACACATTAAAAATGTAACGTTTGAAAAAACCGTTAGAGCCGTTTTTGAAGAAATCGAAAAAACTGAGTAATCACAAGAGTAAACACCATACTTCCCGTTGTGCGATTTTTTTCAAAAGCTTGCTGTCGCATCTAGATAGTACAGAAAACTTATATATGAAGTTTCAACGCCATCCCTCTTTTCGTTTTTGAGATATCCTGTACACATATGCACAGATAGACAGACCAATGAAGAAAAACATGATTTTTGGGTTCAGGAGACTCTAAACGTGAAGATCTGTTGAAAACTCAATTTCGAAATTTTGGGGCGAATCCAATACTTCCTTTATTGTAAAAGGAAGTAAAAAATGCCCATGTAAATAACACGTAAGAAAATGTTTAATTGTTGATTTACCTAATTACTAAAAAAACTCTGCATTTTATATTTAAATATTTGACTAAATCTATTAACGTCATATTTATTTTAAAAATGTACCTTTTTTAACATTTATAAGTTCTGAAGAAGCTACCTATGTAGCGTGTAACCAAAACACAATCATCAAGTTACAACTTGTTTTATAATTGCCGCATATGTACTCAACTAAAAACATACAATTCCAGCTGTAAAAAGCAAAAATGTAATACATATTTAATTGCAATGTCATGGCCGCCTCAGTCTCTTCCACCTAGTCAAATCGTTTTCCTTTCATACTCATTTTGATTGTTGGAAAGATCCATGTATCACTGATGTATGACGAGGGTTATTATCGTCGTGAAACACAACCCTTTTGCCCTTATCCGGTATTTCTCATTTCTCAAATGTTCAAGTAGTTCCTTTTAGTATACCGAGTTTACAGTACATAGTAGTACCTCTAGACACGAACTCCACGTGTAAAATTCCCTCAAAATCGAAAAAAACTATCAACATCACCTTGATGTTGGATTTCGATTGCTGTGCTTTTTCGGCGTTTTCCATTGTGAGCTCTGACTCTTGGTCTAAAGATCATAACCGTATAGCCAAGATTCGTCCCTTGTTATAAGACTGCAAAAAGTTAAGATCTGAATTCTGAAGCCGCACAGTCACGCAATTCCAAAGAAATGGACATACTATTTTGCTTTAGTTAGATGTTGCTGCCTAGACCGAATGAGATGTGGAGATCGTCAGCTATTTTTCGAATGGTCAATATCCTGTTTGATCGAACCATTCCACTCAGTTTCTCAGTGTTTTGTCTGCGCATTAAGTCAAAAGGTTTGTAAATCGTTCTTCGTCGTCAATAAATTCAAAATCTTTGTTTAGAAATCGACCAAACCACTTTTAGTCTCAAAAGTTACTGCAGAATAATTTCAACATTTCATGCGTTTCTATTGGGCTCTGTTTGAAATAAATTCAGACGAAGTTCGTGACAACTTTTTGCGACATAAAGCAACAAATACGTTTAAAAAGACAAGACTTAAAACCAGACGGATGAACCGATTGATTAGACACGCAAATACAATATTTCTTCCATATCACAATTGTGGTACTGTGGCTTTATTCACCGTATTATCTGATCATATCTCGTATACGTAATTTTAGTGCATATAAATACATTGAGTATACGTTTTATTATTTTTCTAGGACGACTAAAATTATGTTTCGGGTATTGTTGCCACGAGACGAGACCAGACGAGGTTTTACCCATCTCGATCTCGATCTCGAAAATTCTTGAAGGTTGATTCTCGATCTTGAACTTGAGAATCGATTAATTTGGTTAATCTCGTCTCGAACATTCAAGATCGAAAGATGTCAATCTCGATCTCGAATTTCGAGAGGAGACCAGATGAGATCGAGAATTATCTTGTTTCGGCGGTATCGCTAGTTTTGGCGTTGTAGTTAAGGAATAGTTCTCGAGCTTTAGTAATTGATCACTTTCGTTGATTCCCCGTGATATATATTTAATAGAAAACATTGACTATTGCCAACGCCATTAGTATAGGTCATTTGTTATGGACATTTGTAATTTAAATCGGTGATTCCGTGGTAAATATACTTAGAGACCCGTGGGGTAAAGACGTGCGGGGACTGATAATGGATAAACGTAAAATAAATAAATTAATAAATAGCAAAAAAATCTGAAAGAAGTCATGGGCATTAATACATTAGTAGCGCTGTTTTAATTTTAATTTATTCTCTGAAAATGAACTCAACTTTGAGCCACTTAAATGTGGAATCGAATCATCCTAGCCAGGCATATTGTCCTGTTTAAAAAAAGTTGTTTTCTTGAGTGAATGTGAGTTCCTAAAATAGATATAAAATATTATTGCTGCAAAATTTTCCAGAGAACCCTCATTTTTTACTTTAAAACCTGAGCCTGAAATACGAGAAGACATCTGAGGGTGGTACCTGAAAAAATCTACAATGTAATGTGTTGGATGATTTCTTATTTTTCATTATTTTTTTATTGCTTGCGTACTAAACACCTTTTTTTCAAAGATAACCTGCTGAGACAAAACAAGTTCTATTTTATTATTTAATTTTTCCATCTTATTTCTCTTTTATGCAATAGAATTTTATTATACATATAAATCAGCATGTTGCCGTCTACCACTAAACAGTGGCCTCTTCCATTTTCCTTTGTCTTTGGTCTTCCTCAGCCAGTCTCTGCATTGCATTATTCTATATTCTTATTGATTCATCTCTCTTGTTCCTGGCTTCCAATATGTCTTGCCCATCACCCCCTAATGACCTCATTTGGTATTCCGTCTTTTAGGCTAAAACCTATCATACCATATTCGTTTCTCCATTGCTCGTTGACTTGTTTTTAACTTGTTTGGACTAATTTTTGGTAGTGTATCTGTTTTCAAATTATAGGTCAATGTAGGGCATACCCATGCATTATAGACTTTTCTTTTAAGATTAATGAGTACTTGAGGGTTTCTTAGAATGTAGTTAAGTTTGTCAAATGCCGATCAAGATAATCCTATTCGCTTTCCGATCTCTGTTGTTTGGTTCTTTTCCCCAGCTTAATGATCTGTCCCAAATATATTCTGTATTTGTTCAATAGCGTTGTTGTCTTTTATGCCTTGTACATTGTCTTGGCTCATGCTCTTGGTTTTTTGGAGGTTAATCTTTAATCCCACTGGTTTCGAAATTTCATGTAGGTGTTTTAACATTCTATTTATCTCTTCTGCATCTTTACCTATGAAGAATACATGGTCAGTGAATGGGAGATGGTTTAACTGTAGGTATTCTACAGATTTTAACCCCCGTTGTATCCCCTGACAGTGCTTTAAAAACGTCTTCCAAAGCAAGAGTCAAAAGCTTCGGCGACATCGCATATCCTTATCTGACCTCTCTATTTAGTTGGATTTTGCTTCTGCTCATGTCTTCACCTAGTTTCATCTGTGTGTGGCACGTTTATAACTACATCTGATAAGATCTGAGTATCTAGAATTAATTCTTGGTCTGCTTATTGTTTCGATCGGGTCCAAGGCATTTTCATGGGCGACAAATGCAAGATGGATAAGGTAAGAAGGTTGTACTCATTGCACTCTTCGATCAGTGTTTACAGCACTTACTTACACTGGCTTTCTCCACTGGTTAGCAATTTTATTAATGCATAGTAAATTGAATAATTTTCATTATGCAACGCGGGCGTATAACAGTTTAGATGTATCATAAGAATAAAGTTAATCTTCTTCTTCTTCAGGTGCTATCTCCATTCAATGAAGGTTGGCGACAATTTCGGCATACTTATTGCGGTCTAGAGTTGTGTGAATTAGAGATGATGTGTTCATACCAGTCCAGTCGCGTATATTTTTCAGCCATGAATGTTGTCTGCGTTTTACTTCGATTTTGCCTTCGATTATCAGTGTTCAGGATATCATACTTGTTGTTACGGTAAATGTAGCCCAGATAAGCGGTTTTTCTTCGCTTTATTGTAGTAAGTAGCTCCCTGTCCATTCCCATACGTCTAAGCACTTCCTCGTTAGATGCGTGTTGAGTCCATGATATTTTTAATAATCTGCGGAAGATCCACATTTCAAAAGCCTCTAGTCTGTTCATGGTATTCACTTTTAGTGTCCATGTTTCCGCTCCATACAAGAGAACTGAATGTACGTATGCCTTCACGACACGGTATCTCAATTTTAAGTTCAGAGTTGGGTTACAGAGTAGGTTACCCATCTTTAGAAATGTGGCTCTAGCTTGTTCATCTCACTTCTATGTCAGGGTCTACGTTTATGGTTATGCAGCTGCCAAGATATTTAAATCTGTCAACTTTCTCTATTGCGGTGCCATTCAGTTGTGGGTTTGGAAGTCTTGTTATGGCCATTATTTTTGTTTTTCTTACATTAATTTTCATGCCTAGTTGATCCCCTACTTCTACAACTTTGTTGATTAGGCGTTGAAGGGCTTCTGGATTGTCGGTAATGATAACCGTGTGGTCTGCATAACGTATATTGTTTAATGTTCTGCCGTTAATTTTTATTCTATCCTTGCCGTCGCCTATGGCTTGGTTAAATATGTGTTCGGAGTACATATTCAACAGTAATGGCGACAGAACACAACCTTGTACTCACTTTTCTATAAATACAGGTTCTGATGCCATTTGTCCATATCTAATTGTGGCTTCTTGGTTCCAATGCAGATTTCTCATAAACTCGATATCCTGTTTGTCTAATCCCTTTCTCTGTAGTAACGTCAGAAGGACATTGTGATTGACTCGGTCGAAAGCTTTCTTGTAGTCTATGAAACAAACATAGACATATTTCCTCATATCTCGACATTTCTAGAAAAGTATTGATAAGCTGGCTAGTGCTTCCCTTGTTCCTAGACCTTCACGAAATCCAAATTCACATTTGTGGTAGATTCTAGCTTGAATAATTTTAAGCAAGATCTTAAGCACTTGACTCATCAAGCTTATCAGTCTAAATTCATCACATTGTTTTGGCATTGGAGGGGAATAAATATGGAAGTTAGCCAGTCTTTTGGGATATTACCTGTGTCATGGACTTTCTGTAGCAACTGAACCAGTGGGTCGATGTTTCCTCCTTCTAACAGTTTTAGCATTTCTATGTGGATTTCGTCCGGACCCGTTGCTTTCCCCTTTTTAGTTTAAGTTAATCTACTTGAGTAAAATATATCGCGGTGTATTCGCATTTAATGTGAATATGACACCTTACCTAGCCCACCTAACCTAACCTAACCTACCTTACGCATTTTGTCACTTAACTATGTACTTACATATTTACTTATAAGCTCTCCATATATCCACGTACATTTCAAGAGAAAAACCATTTGCACTACGATTTTTGTGTGCGTATAATAGCAGTACCCCTCCCCCCTCGCGGCGCTACTAGTGTTAAGATATCGTAGTGGCAACGAGCATATGTGCTCTTTGGTAGTTGTTTAGTTACTTTAGGTCGCCAATCTTAAACCTGTTCATCAGTGGGTAGAGGTAATGTAATTAACATTATGCTTCAGCTGCCTATTATAATCACAAGTTTATAAACGCGTCTACTCAACTTTAAGGGCTGAGTGCACCCAGGGGACGAAAATGTCACCTTGACAAGGCACCCAGCGGGAATCGAACCTACTACTTTTAGTTTCGTAGGCCATCACCTAGACCACTGAACTAATACGCCAAATACAAGCACTTTTTGATCTTATTTCTGCTTATAAATTCGTACTTTATGATTTTTTTTAAATTTCGTCATAAACCTACTCTAGTTTCACTAGTTTGTTTAATTTTTACCGACATTGTAATTTCAGAATTACTGCTGCAGTAAACGCTCGATTATGCGAAGCTCGCTTAAGTGGAACGTCTCGTTATCCGCAACAAACACCATTTTTAAATCCCCCGTTTCATGCTTAACGTATCGTTTGCTTACACTGTTTTATCCGGAATGAATTACAATTTGCTGGTACATACTACACAACTTCGTGTGCTGCAAGTTGCACTGTTTGCACAGTTGCATACTGTAAGCTCTCGCTTTTCAACTATGTACATACATATTCAACATAGGTACATATGTACTATTGGCACCACACAAAAAACTAGGATAGCTCCTAAATCCATTAGACATAAATTTTTATTATTTTAGTTGATTAAATAAGCTTAACTGTCATATGACAGGTTAGAATAATTCATATGTCATATCAATTTTCAATATGAAAAGCTACGATATAAAACCGTTATAAAACTAAGTAAAAGTGCAATTTACTGAATAGTTAATTACACCGTCTTTAAGCAAAAATTAATCCTAGCTTTTAAAACTGAACTTGTTTTACGTTTTGAACTAACTTGAAAGTTATTCACATCTCAGCTGCCAAATAAAAATTCAGATTCGCACAGCTAAAAAACCGTTGTCCCAGTTTTTTATAGCAATAGTATGTAGGTATGTATGTATAATCTGTAACCTCATTTTACCTTGTATATACTCGAAATTATCCGGAAAAATCGGTTATCCGAAACAGACTGCGCCCACATTATTCCGGATAATCGAGCTTTTACTGCATTTAAGAAAATGCTGGCTTGTAATATTTATATGTATTAAAAATTTAATTATCTATTTTACACTCGATAATAATTCCAATTCATACCTAATAACTTTTTAGAGTTTGTTATGTTTATCTATTTTTTGCAGCAGGTTACTAAACTATACATGAAAATTATTCTTTCCCTATGCTTGAATTTTTGTAATAAACGTCAAATGTATTCATAATGTTAATTACACTTAAAATGTTTAATTAATCATTACCATCGATCTTACATGCACAGACGCAATAAACCCAAAACTCATTTATAGGATAGTTATTTATGTATTAAGGGCGTAAAACAGGTGTTTTTGGCCAGCGGCGAGAAAGTTATAGCAAGACGTGCGGAGCACCGAGGGCTATATCACGATTCACGACAAGGGCCAAAGACGCTGGTTACGCCTGAGGTGCATACCAAACTTTATATACGGCCAAAATTTTAAAAAGAAAGGTTCAGACTATATTGAACGTTGGAAAATGAAAACATGGCAATTCTTACAATTATTTTAGCTGAATAGTACCTTTGTAACTAGGTACGGTTTTCATCAATTCGTGTTTGTAAATACTAACTAAAATGATTTTAGCGGGCGATAAAATTCTTTTTTTCCCGCTAAAATGACGTCAGCGCGCGATATAATTGTTTTACGCTCCCTGACGTCATTTAGCTGGCGAAAATAGTATATTATATATAAAGGGACAAAAGTGCATAATTTGATCCCGCGAGTGAATAATCACTCAAGGGATCAAAGGCATTTTGGTCCCCAGGTATATATGCAATTTTTTGCACTCCCGGATCACAAATGAAGTAAATTTGATTTTGCTGGTTTTAAAATTTATACGTTCGATTCGGAAAAATGGATGGTTTTGGAAATGTAGATGAGTAACTAAGGTAATGTTGTAAATAATGTCATTTTGAAGGACTAAAGTGCCACTTTTAATCCTTGAGGGCATAAATAATTTTTTTTTTATTATACCTGCATCAGAATCGCCGTTTAAAGCACGCCTGAGCGTGCGAAAACAGGCGATTAAAGCTCGCCGAGCTTTAAAGGTTGTCAAGGAAATGACTGAATGCAACAACGGACGTGGACGGGACAAAAACGTAAACAATTCTCGTAACTATAGTAGCAATATTATTATGGCCTCTCGATTTATCACGACAAAAATTATTTCTAAGTTTTTAGTGCCTAATTTATTTCCAGTATTGTAGGTATAATAAAAAATAGCGTAAAGTATTCGTGGATAACTGGTCTTTAAAACGCTTACTCTATTTCGAGCACTCCGGCTACGCCGTCGTGCTCGAAAATTCGCGCGTGTTTTAAAGACCTTGTTATCCACTCATACTTTAATATACTATAAAATGATGCCTAAACTAGGTTGTTTAGTCCCAGAAGTGCAAAAAGATATTTATCGCATTTCATTTGGTAATGTAGTACATTTCTACATTCAAAATCGTTTAGAAATGTGGTACATTTCTGCATTAGTAACACTTTTCTGCATAGCAACGGCGATTCGTTTTACATTTGGCAGTACTGAAGTGTACTGTTGGTGACACTTTAGGTCTCATGTCAAATTCGAGGTTAGGTTTTGCGTCAGTTTTGACACAGACTGACTCAAAACCTAACCTGCTAACCTCGAATTTGGCATAGACTTACAGTGTCACCAACAGTACACTTCAGTACTGCCAAACGCATAACATCAATTGTTGCTGCTTATTGTGCTTTAGTACATACCGAGTGACTATAAATGATTGAAATTTTGTTTATTAGGTTGGCACTGTTTATGTTGGTAGCACTGTAAGTCTATGTCAAATTCGAGGTTAGCAGGTTAGGTGTTGCGTCAGTTTTGACATAGAATGACGCAAAACCTAACCTGCGAACATTGAATTTGACATAGACTTACAGTGCCACCAACATAAACAGTGCCAACCTAAGAAAAAAAATTTCAATCATTTATAGTCACCCGGTAGAAACGAGTCTGCTCAGCTTGCTTATGTTTTGACATTTATTATCACTTTTATGTAAAAATTTTGTATTTTACATTTCTTATGAAATGCGATAAAATAGTATACTATTATCCCACTTGAGCGAAAAAGACTAGCTTTACGCCTGAAAATGAGGTCTAAAAAACGCCTATTATTGATCGATTGTACATAATAGATATTTATGCATTAAGGGAGATATGAATATGTTTTTTCCCTGAGGTTGACATGTGTTACAGACCGCGGGCTCTGGCCCGAGGTCTGTAAGTCAACCGAAGGTAAAGAACATGAATATCTCCCGTGGTGCATACAATATTTTATCTACTAGAATATTCGTAAAAGTAGTATGAAATTTCAAAATGTCATAATGACATTTATAATTAGAATATGTAAGTAACATCAAGGATGGCCTCATTGTATGGTTGCTAAGACGTTAATTGTAGTTGCATTGTTACCATGAGTTTGAGGGAGAAATAATTTGACAAGTCCCTTGGGAGTTATGAGTAGCTTTTCATATTTTGTTTCTATGACGAAAATGTACAACATCATGTTGCTAGTAGATAAAGGAATTTTATTTCCTTCTTGAAAATTCTCTGGCTTTGCCTTTGGTAAAGTGTTCCGTAAACAAATATGATATTTGGTGCATGGTACCTCCTGAAGTCACGTTTTTCCACTAGCAATGGGGGAGCTGGAGAGTGGTTAGTTAATTATGTCACTAGAAGACTATAACCATTATTGCCTGAAAAATTATCTGCATTTTCTTAAATTTGTCAGTCGCACCATTTAATATTTATATTGTACGACTGTTCTGTTACATGTATGTACTAAATAATAACGATAGTTGAAAGAATAGAATAGTTTCCGTGATTTGTTTTTCCGGTGCTTCTATTTACAGCTGCATATTTCCCAACATATATCTTTTCTGGGAGTAATAGTTATTGCAAATATTACTTCCGTCTGAATTGCTAGCTAGACATTTTTATGTACAGTGTTGTATAGCCAGCTATACATATGGTTATATTATTGTTAATATCATTATTGTTGACTATCCACAAAAAGGACTTTGACACACGTCAAACTTATACACAGTACAGAACACGTCCAATTAATTTCATTCATTTTTTGTCAGTTGTAAAAGATGTAGGATACAGTGCTAAAAACGTACGAACAAGTATACTTCACTACGGAGGCTTTTAAAATTGTATAACTATTTAATAATTCACCTCAATTTTTAACGAAAAGCGGATATCGATTTTCGTATTCTTGGACATTAAGTTTTTAATGAAAACTTACTCAAAATGTGCTGTTTCATGTGTTAGATGCTGCTTTTACAAACATGCACTGGATGCACTATAAATCTATGAACTTTCTGTTTCAGTGGTGACATTTTAAGAGTATCGAATAACACCCACGAAGTGTGACAAATCGTTTATATTTAAAAAAACGTGCATAAGAAGTTCATCACTGGCTGCTTCCTCTTGCTTTTTATTTATACAGTACGAAGCAAATTGTTGAGAACGAGTTTCTATTGTTAATATTTATTTTATATTCAAATTTGCTTAAAAAATTAATATTGTTGCTTTGTCCGATCGGTTATGGGTAAGTAAATCCATATCCCTGTCATTTATACCAACATAAAAATATTATAGACTTACATAACAATATATTCGAAAAAATCAACTGCTTATCTAAAACCTTGGTAAAACATCTATCAGTTTTTATCATGCTAACAGTGTTAATATATTTACGTATAATCTTGTTAAAGGTATTACAACGGACAAACGATTGCTGCATACATTTTAATTTATAATTAGGAGATTTAATACTTCAGATAATAACAACGGTAGCCAGGATCAGTGCAACAGTGGTTCGGCATCCTAATTACTAATCCAAAGATGGTGAGTTCAAACCCCGATATGAATTGATTTAAAAAAAGAAAACCTTTCAGTAAAATTCTAGTACAACCATAGCAGTCGGTATTTAAGGCGTTTGGTACTTCGTGTGCCTAGATCATATAAAAAAAATCAACAATACAACAGCTACATTTGATAATACGTTAAATCACTAGAAGCCTGTTTGTGGATTTTGACATTTCAAGAATATTCACGAAAAAATACGAGTCCACCTTAAAATCAGGCTACCCAAAATACTCACCGCAGGATGCTATAACATAATTTTTAGCACAAGCGAATCTTCGTTAACATCTTCGATGTATATGATTCTGAGCATACAATTCATTTAGGTGATGCACCATATTAATGCCATTTTCTAAATTAAGATTTCGTCCTTGTGGTAGATAGTTGGGTTGCCTATGCTTAAATTGGCAGGCTTGTACGCTCTCGTGAATTTCCTTGTGTATCAAGTTTCCAGTTATTAGAGATGGTCACAACTAGATTTTATAAACATCTCGTTATTCCATGGTGAAATTAATAATTGGACATACAATTTTAAACAGATTGTTGATATTATAAATATTGATAAAACACAATATGGTTGATTCATATTCTAATAGAAGGTAGTAATATCCAGAGTACCTAATATGAAATACTTGTGATGCCAATAACGAGTAGTTACATTATTGCAGTCCATGAATAAAATTAAATATTTGTCTAATTAATGAAATATAATTTTTTTACTATTTATCAATATTACGAAACAAAAAGCTAGTACTAAAAAGAGCATTTTGCATAGCGATAGAGGGTTCAAATTCTAATTAATAGCATTTTGAATTGAATGCATGATGTATAACATCCTTCCTAAAATGCAATTATTACAGTTTTTGGTAACTAGAAGCAATGAATATGTGACCAAAGTAATCGATATCTATGGAAGCTGGTACTCCGCATGCCTAGACCTTATGCATACCCATACTAACAAAAAAGTGTCAAGTTAATGACCTTCTATATTACCCAGTACATACTTTCTGTGCAATACTCATGCAGAAGTCAGGGGCTAATTTCAACCAAATAGCTTCATTATTTAACAAATAAATCTTATAAATCATTAATGTTGAGTTTAATTAATCTGCGACATTTCGAAAGTATTGCTCTAAAAAGCGTCATTTTGAAAATTTGTATTTTAATCTTTATAGTAGTACCAAAGAGCATTTGTATGCTCTTTGGTAGTACACCATATCTAACATTGGGTTTAGTTTGTTTATAATAATTCTTAATTTTCATATCTACAAATTTTCAAAGAAAAACTACAGAAAAACATGATTATGAAGGACAGAAAAAGATGCTTATAATATTCAACCTACTACTGGTGCGATGATTGATAACGAACTTTCACTATACTGCGCAGATGGTAGACTGCTTTAGGGCAACACCAACAACACTGGTGCATCGAGTGTTGCATACACCACGCTCAGTAAAATTTTAAAGTAGTAATCAAATGTTAGGATCAACGATATATGTATGTAAATACGACCATTAAAGTTCAAAACTTTATACGTATTATTTACAGGACTCCAGGTTTTATTGAACATGAGACAGAAAGCTAATTTCCCATGCCTATTTAATTGACTTCATAATTAAACTCTACTCATAGTTTTTATAAGCTGGCTGTGACGACTCAGGTAGGATGAATTAATGCAGTTGCACTATAATTTTGTAATAATTTAAACACCACTAAGGTATTTAATAACGCCACATGTGCTGAATAATTCCGATAAAATCGAAAAGCGAAGAAACCTACAAGTTCAGTTTTAATCATATGCTAATGCTGCAGGAAGTTGTAGGCCGATTTGAAAATTCAGAATGTTTAAATAGCCGCAAGCTGCCAAGCGTTATGGAAACTAATTAATTAATAGGACATTTAAGAGCAATAAGGATATATATGCTTATATTTACAATAAATGATCGAAAACAGACCTATTCTTGACAAATAAAAATATATACAATAAGAGGTTAGCAGGTTAGGTTTTGCGTCAGTTTTGACACAGACTGACGCAAAATCTAACCTGCTAACAACAAATTTGACATAGACTTACAGTGTCACCAACATATTATTCATAGAACAAATATTTTAAAGCCAAGCTTGATTTCATTTTCGTTTGCTCACATGTTAGTTACGAACATAAAGAAATGTTATAATAATATTTTTCCCGCTGCTGATCATGTAAGTCAGTAATACATCCTTAGTAACAAAACGTATAAGTCGGTGATTATATTTGTTTGCTGTTTTTTCTTGACAACGGAACTTAATACTATTATTAAGTTCCTTGGATAATAAAATTAGCAAAGCAAGATGCAGATTTAGACGTTTTGTTTCTAAATTGCAAGTGTTTATGTGACATGTGACACTCATAAGTAACACGACTCACGATAATTAATCCTGGTGACAGGTGACAAACCAAACGATTTTTTCAAAACTCTAGGAAAATTTTGATAAGCAGCGGGAAAAATATAATAAGATAACTCGGAATGTAACGCCTATTAACATTTTCGGCAGGCAACAAGCTGCGACTTCGTCTTGGCTTGTACTTGCCTACCTCAAATGTTAATAGGTCCTTACATTCCTTGTGACTTAAATAGCTATTTTTCCCGCTGCTGATCATGTAAGTCAGTGATACAGCCTTATTAGTAACAAAACGTGTAAGTCATTGATTATATTTGTTTGCTGCTTTCCCTTAACAACGGAACTTAATATTATTATTAAGTTCCTAGGATAATAAAATTAGCAACGCAAGATGCAGACTTTGAGGTTTTGTTTATAATTGCAAGTGTTTATGTGACACTCATAGGTAACACGACTCACGAAAATTAATCCTGGTGACAGGTGACAAACCAAACGATTTTTTCAAAAATCTAGGAAAATTTCGATAAGCGGCGGAAAAAATATAATAAGATAACTCGGAATGTATCGCTTATTAACATTTTCGGCAGGCAACAAGCCGCGGCTTCGCCTTGGCTTGTACTTGTCTACCTCAAATGTTAATAGGTGCTTACATTACTTGTTACTTAAATAAAGTATGTTCAAAAATTAATCTCATCTAGTGTGGCTGTGGAATACTTCCTAATTTATGAATGCAACTAGATTTATATTTAAATATCATACTTGACATTTGCTTTTTAAGTCAGTTATAGTTGCATTCATAAATTAGGAAGTATTCCATGGCCATACTAGATGAGATTAATTTTTGGTCATACTATAGCTATTTATCATTCACATTAAGGGCCGGTTGCAGAAAGCTATGTTAAGTCTGGTGTTAGCTAACATCGCGTCAAAGTGAACAAAAACGAATCAAATCTCAAATGGTTATGGTAACTAATACATTAGTAAACAAAATTTGATGCGATTTTGTTCACTTTGACGCGATGTTAGCTAACACCAGACTTAACATTGCTTTCTGCAACCGGCCCTAAGAGATTTCACTTGTAACTATAGTATGATCAAAAATTATTTTCAAAATTGAAATTGTGATTTCTTTGTTGTACACAAAAACTTGTTACATTACATATTTTATTAATTTACGAAATACAAAATATTTAGATATACCTGACAAATAATTCAATCAACTTGATCTGTCTTTTGTAATAGCTTTTCTGTATACCTGAAACATTTAAGATTGCAGGTTTTAGGGAGAATTTTAGATATACAAAACGCTTACAAACATTTTGTCATAGTTTCAAATAGAAGAAGACTTATAAATGTATGTTCTTCTGAAACTAGTTAAAAACAAACAAGCAGAATTACAAAAATTACAAATACAATTGTAAGGTATATACACAAACACTTTCCATGAAAAGTTTCTAAACAGATTTCGATTTTTTAATTTCAAATTTATTATAGCCATATGTAGTAATCATGACAAAAACGAAATTTCAAACCCAATTCTTAAAAGTGCAATTGAGTCTATACAGGGTGTTAATTAAGTACGTAGACAAACTCTAACGGATGATTCCTTGATCAATTCTGCGATAAAAAGTTCATATAAACAGGGGGCCTAAACGGCTCCGTTTTCAAGATACAGAGTGAAGTTTAAACAACAAAAAAATTCATTTTCAAAAATCTGGAAAACGCTAATGAAACTTGGTGTATGATAGTATTTCATAAAGTGCCATTGTGTGGTGAAAATAAATTTAATTTATTTCCATCAGTGGCGTGCATCGGGGCCACCTCAGTTACTTTATTATAGAAAAATCTGGTACGCCACTGTTTTTTAGTCAAAACGACAAGTTTTTTTAGCTTCATCCATTGAAACTATACAAAAGATGTATCTTTTATTTTTTCGATAGAATAAACCTTTTTCGAGAAAATCGGAAAAATCTGTAACAGCAATTTCGTTCATTGGACTTTAATGGGATCTAAACGGGTTTGTTTTCAAAATACAGCTTAAAAAAGTTTAAAAAAATATTATTTAATAACAAACAATCTTACAATAGCTACAAAACTTTTGGCTAAAAAACAGTGGCGTACCAGATTTTTATAAAATAAGGTAACTGAGGTGGCCTCGATGCACGCCACTGGTGGAAATAAATTGTATTTATTTTGACCGAACAATGCCACTTTATGAAATACTAACCTACACCAGGTTTCATTAGAATACCACCAGCCGTTTTCGAAATTTTTGAAAAAAAATATTGTTTAAACTTCAACACCCTGTATTTTGAAAACGAAGCCGTTTAGGCTCCATGTTTATATAAACTTTTTATCTTAGAATTGATCACGGAATTGCCCTTTAAATTTTGTCTACGTACTTAATTAACACCCTGTATATTCTGCAGAACATTTTCAAAACGTTTTCTAGTACACTTGCACAAAAAAAAATTTATTGGTAAAAGTTTGAAGTGTAATTGTAGAAAGGGATTTACAGTAAAACTAATAAAGAATACAAAAAAATCTGTTTTTAAAATTCAAAGAAATCAAGTGCACAGTTTCTACATGTTTTTGACTCAATTCATAGGTACAAACTTCACTTAATCTTAAACGATACACAAATTATCCAAATACCCTTCTAACTAATTAATAATAATGAAGTAGAAGCTTTCTTCTTCCTTGTACTATAGGCTGAGAGCCTGTTATTACCATACTGGGTGCGGTTTTATAAGCCATTTTCATCCGCAGGCTGAGCAGCTGGCTAGCCTAAGCCATTGATAGAAAGAATGCCCTTGTGAAGGGGTCACGACCACCAAAAGTGTTAGTATCATAGCCGGAGAGCGTGAGATATTAGCCCAGTCAACGCAGGAAATATAAAAAAAAATAAATCGGAAAATTTTAAAATTTGGTGAAGATGTTTGTTTAGGCGTAGGTACTTATTGAATGTATAAAAAGTTCCGAAAAATTCAAGGTGAGCCGGCGCCGCCATCTTGGACAGAAGGTACTGTTTTATGGTTTTTTGCAAATATTCTAGGAAATATCAACTTTATCACAAAAACTGATGTTACAAAAATGAAAGAGCATTAAATTTCCCACAAAAACGCATAACACATATTTTTTGTCAGTAGAATAGTTTCCTCGAAAATATTTCGCATTTTCGATGGTGATAATTTTTATAATTCTGTAAGAAAAAACGACTATTGAAAAGTTTATTTTAAAAATATTATATACTAATACATTGTTTTTTTGTGATCCTTTGTAATTCAATAAGTTTCATTTTTGTTGGGATTGGTGACATGTTTTTTCGACATCTAGGTTTATTTAAAAGTATCTTCAGGGCACTGACATTACAGAAAATATAGGTTATAAATAATAAAACAATAAATAATCATAATCCAAGAAACAAGTTTGGAGTTGTAGATTGTTGTTTTTTAAAATCCATATACTTATTATATATTATATACTCACTTGATTATTACAATTATGGGCTCATTCTCTTTTTAATGTGGCTGGGTCCAGGTATGACTTCATCTACCACCTCAAAAAAATCTAACGGATCCATCAATAATTGAAGATCGACACTTTCTGTCCTCTGATCATCTCCATCTTTATCGACATCTTCATTGTCATCGTCGACTGTTGTTGGACCATTCCGACAACCTCCATGCCAATTATGACAAACCGCCGTACAATTAATTCCTGATTTTCTGCATTCACAAATATTTGCTCACCCAGTTGTATATTTGCAGAATACGATGTTTAACAAATTTTCTGGATCAATTGGGTCCATTGTTGAGATTGGAGTAAGATAGCCTTTTTTACGTCTCCAACCCCAATTCTCAGAAGATAATTCATCCCTTGCCATTTTTCAACTTGCAAAGAATGTTGCACGGTTGCTTTCTGTTGGTGGTAGTGAGTGATTGGTTTAATTTTTATAACTACTTTCGTGAAACAATAAAATCGATGTTTGTTTAAAGAATTATCTGTGAGACGAGCACCATAGATGGCAAGGAAAAAACGTTCCCCAGCTCAAGCGACTGTGTCTGGCGAAGAGTCAGAATTGTTGAAAATGTCTGCGATGTCATGCAACTCTTTACATCTTTGAAATAGTTTAACACACTTGACTTTCCTTTGTTGAACATCGCTGAAGTCGTGTCACAGCCACTAAAGGCATGTAAGAAGAGAATGCTGTTCCCAAGTCCCGATTATTGCAATTCCTATGACGAATATTCTTTTGTTTCAGTTGCGCCTTTTCCAGGTTTGACCAAACAAATTTTATTTTGTGATGGAGCTAGTGCAGTCAATAATACGAGTAGGTCAACATCTTCACGAATAATAACTATATTTTCATGTGAAAAAGATGCTTCGATAGCAGTATTAATGATGAGACAATCTGTGTCATCAGTGCTTTGTCGACATGCAATCCCATGGTCATTCAGTTTCTTTGCCAGCATGTCAAATAACTTGTTTTTGTTATTTTCATTTGATAAAAATGGTTCCTGTCTAACAGCAACATTCATGTGTTCTTCAAAGTTAATGTCTACCGATTTTTTAACCAAGGATAGACGAATTTGCTCCGATTTTTTGGTACTATTCTGGGTATCGGAATAACCATCGAAGACCATTATGCAGATTTGTCCGTAGTGATTTTGAATATAATTTAGTAGCCTGTGCGCGTTTAGAGCAATTTATCAATCTAAGCAACATTCGCTGGCCATTTTCGAGGAAACTATTCCACTGACAACAAAAATGTGTTATGCATTTTTGTGGAAAATTTAATGCCCTTTCATTTTTGTGGAAAATTTAATGCCCTTTCATTTTTGTAAGATCGTTTTTGTGATATTTCATAGAATATTTGCAAAAAACTATAAAACTGTACCTTTTTCCAAGATGACGGCGCCAGCACCCCTTGAATTTTTCGGAACTTTTTATATATTAAATAGTACGCCCAACTAAACATCCTTACCAAATTTTAAAACTTTCCGATTTATTTTTTTCAAACGCTAAAAACGGGTCTTTGTTGACTGGGCTATATAAGCGATGTCCGGGCTTAGGATTCGAACCCACTACCTGCCGACTGCAAGCACAAACGCTTTATCAGCCAGCTACACGCTCTCTTGAAGTAGAAGTGAAAATAAAAAATAAGAAAGAGGCTTATGCTATTTTGTGTGAAAAATGTTGTAAAGATAAAGAAATGTGAAACATTAGGGAACTAATTGCTACTATCTCTATGCCTTCTAAACAGTGTTTAGAATAGTTTGTACTTCTTCTTTCACTTCCGTCTCTCACGGTTTTCAAGACTGATCTTGTTATGAGGATGTCCAGCTGTATATGAATTTATTTTTGATTTATTTCTGTATTTGATATATTTTTTTCAATAATAGAATACTAATTGCTGAAGGAGTCTATGTATCACCATAACTTTAATAGTTATTTAACAAGCAAGTATGTTAACGAGAGCGATTAATAATCTAGACATTGTAGAGATTATTAATCTCCGATTAACATACGAGTTAGTTACAATATTTTTCCGGTGATCGTATATTATTAATTTGGATAAAATCTAATTTTATTCCATGAAAATAATTTGATACTTAAAGATTTGGCATTTAAAGTTTTGACATTAATGGTACCGGGTGACCACAAATGGTTGGCACTGACGCAAAACCTAACCTGCTAACCTCGAATTTTACATAGACTTACAGTGCCCCCAACATAAACAGATTTTTAAAAATCGTTCATTAATAAAAAAAGCATTAATTAATAAGGGTCATTAATAGACGATTCTCTATACATTAATGAAACCCATAAATAAACGACCTACGGAAAAATTAATTAATCTATTATTTCACGAAATATTTGATGTTAAAACTAATAATATTGTATTACGAAAATGAGTGTTTAAAATCTTTCTCAAATATAAAAAAAAAAGATTTTCAAAGAAAGTTTTGTTTTGTGTCTCAAGAATATTTAAATTTATAAGCTGTACGGAACTATTTCAGATTTTGCCTTAAAATCTACCTATGCAAAACATTTATTTTTATACATAGGCGCCTAATAGTACTTATTTACAAAATATTTTAATGTGATTTAATTTTTTTGTTAGTATATTATTCCAATTACAATACTTAAACGATGTGTTCGAAATTCAAAAAAACTTTGGAGCAGGCCTATTATTTTTGTAATTACAAAATGTAATGTATGTACGGAAGTCTTAGGATTTTGCTTATGATGATAGAGACCTAACATGTAATTAAATGGTCATTAACGCTTTGTAAAAATTTTGAAGCTTTAATTACTTCAACTAATTTTAGAACGGATTCATAAACTCTGTGCAATTTCTTCCCTATAAACCTATTTACAGAAGTCTTTAAAAATAAAGTTGTAAATAGAAAATCTAACTAGGAATAATTGCAATATGATGTATTATTAGACAACGTACCTTAAATTATCCCTAACATTATAAGAATTTACGTTGAAGATATTGAACTTTTCAACATAAAATTGATAAAATTTTTTCCTCACCTCACGAACATATACAGGGTGGGCAGCTTACTTCTTGGGGCTGCAACTCAACGTACATATATCATGGCAATACCGACACTTGCCATGATACGTGTACGTTGGGTTGCAATTACAAGCAATAAGGGGCTTCAAGTTATATAGCCCATTTTGAATAAATCGTGTGTAATAACTATCAAATCGGTACTTTTTAGCAAAGGCAACACGAAAACCTATTCAAATTGTTAAATTAGGATTTGTTATATAACTGGTTTTGTTTATTGAAATACAAGGTACGAACGTATGGAAAAGTACAAGTGGAGATTTTAACTGCTTCGCCCTCTTTGAGCATAGGTTCTTGCACAAGTTCTCCTAGTCAGACATTCTAATTGACAGGCATAATAAGAAATACCAAATTAATTAATGATGTTCGCATACTGTCACAAGTAAACTAGGGCTTACTTAACATTAATTACAGCTGTTATAATCGGATCGGCAAGTAAATTGCTAAGATCGCAAATTCACATTTCTGGAGCAGTTTTAGTAAAACCTGGCAAGGAATAATCTGCAGAATATATCAAAAACCAGTAATATTTGCAGCTGTTTTTAATTTATTTTCAATTATTTTGGTTCTATAATTTTATTTTCTATATCGGCTTCTGCCTTGAGGGCACAATTTCAACAACTTTTGATTCAACTGCTGCCAACCTATGGCCAACATCAAAGTCATTGATATTTATGACGTCAACGCAGCGCGGGAACTAACGAAGAGTGCGCATTTATAAACCTTAATTTTCCTAAACTCATCTTGTAAATTTATCAACGATCATAAATATCCAACTTCCAATGTAACTGTAAATTTGTATAGGTAGATATGATTTTGGTAAGTATTGACTGACAAAACCTCTAAATAAAACCAACAAATTAAAAAAGTGGACGTGACTACCTCCCTGGACTTTCCCATACTGGAAACTGTTCATATCGTCTTTATTCAACAGTCTTTACAACATATCAAAATTTCAACTCGATGACTCACGTCTTCACCGTGATAAGCGTTTACACTTTCACGTAAATTGCGGGTAAATATAAAAGAACTAGTGAGTCACCCGAACTACGTTTCGGTTCGCAAAATTAAGAGAGATTCATTAATATAAATTAAAAAAAAAAGATGCATCGACGGGATCGAACTCGGGGCTCCCGCGTGATAGGCCAGCACGCTTACCGCACAACCACACTCTCCTGTTTGAATAATGCGCGCACCCGAGCTAATACTAGACAGCTATAGGCGCTCCGCTCTGCTGCCTAGAGAAGTTAATTAAATTATACTGCTGCCTAGAGAAGTTAATTAAATAAGTCTGAAAATTAGCAAACTTTTAAGCCATCGTACAACTTAATCGGTCCAGTATCTTCGGAGGAGATAGCGAACAAACATAGTTACACGCAAACAAAGAGAGCTACGATTTTATGTTATAAGATGTGTAGTTCAAAACGTGACCACCGAGCTTCTGTAGATGGCGCCAAGTGGACAAGCCGCCACTGTGCTATTTATGTGTTATTTTATTCAAAACGGCTGTAGCACCGAGGTGAAATTTTCTAAGTACCTGGAAATTATATTTTCTAGGGCATACAAAATCGATTTTTTTATTTTCGCGGAAAAAGATTCTTTGACGCAAAAATATAACAACCGTTAGAATAAAAAAATTATTTTTCAAAAATAGAGGGGGGAGGGGGCCGGTGCGCTTACATATATCCACGAGTGTAATATTTTTTTGCATATTCATATGCTCCATTATGCACTGAACAATCCAGTGAAAACCCCAGCTACCTATCTTGTTTTGTTTATTAATTAAAGGGGTTTAAATTTTCAAACTTCAAAGCTTCGTAGAGGGCGCCACAGATAATTCATGAGATTCTTTAAAAAACAGATCGATAGCCCTTTTCGGGGTCTATCAGTGTATGAAGTTTAAACAAATTCCTGTGGGCAGTTTTTGAGAAATGATTTTTAGAAAATTTCCAAAATTTTGAAAATTTGTAATTTAGGCCCCTTAATATTTTTCAAAACACTTTTTATATCACCTCATGTTAGCCTTCATATACTATTCAGAAAACAAAAATCAATTGAATCGATTCATCCGTTTTTGAGTAATAGGGCGTTAAACTCAAAATTTTCAAAAAATCCTAGCGCCCTTCATTTTAAACCTAACGAGTTCGGAAAAAAACTAACAGATTTGTCTTATGACCCTCTATCGTTATCCGCGATAAAATTTTCAAAATTTTAATCACGAAAACAGTGATACCAAAAAAACATGCGTAACTTCCGCTTCCGGTTTCAGATTTTTTTGAAAAGCTTATTTTGTCGATGAATTTTCGATACACCCCCGCATTCCAAAGCGCATAAAAATCGGAGCAATACTTTCGGCTGTAGGAGCGTCACCCACCCACACACACACACACCCACACACACACCCACACACACACCCACACACAGACAGACATTTTTTTAAAACCACTTTTTTGGGTTCCTAGAGTCCCAAAACGGATATTTCTGTGAAAATCTCGATTTCCAAAATTTTCATGATTCCAATACTTCCCTATACCTATGGGTATGGGAAAGTAAAAATTGTAATATAGCTTTTCTTTATGCAATTTATAATAAACTATCAAACTTCTCAGGTTCAAAGATAGTGTACACATTTTTAAATGCATGGAAACAGACAGGAAATCTCCGCTCAGAATGGAGGTTATGAACTCTCGCCCTGAACGCTTTCGTTTTTCGAGGAAATTGTTTGCAATTTCAAATGAATAGCAACGGGACTATAATGGAAAACCGAACAGTAAAAATGGCTTTCGAGTAACTTATTTTTTAGTCTACTATTACATGTCAGTAAACTCACTAAGGCAAGGTTGCGGGTGCAGAAGCTTCTTAATTCCTTCTTATTAGATATTTCTGAACCAAAACTTTAAAATTAAATAGTATTTACTGAAGAAGGTATTCATTTCTTGTGCGTTACGCATTGTTTTTGACGAATCAACAGCCACCAAACATTTTCGTTATTGAGAGAAATAGAGGATTACATACAGGGTGGTCCTAAACGTCATTTTATAGTTTAAAGCCATATTAGGGACAACATGACGATGTTTTCATGATTAGTTACCTTCCAAAGCTTCATTTCGAGAGCTTTTCAATTTTAGTTTTTTTTGGTATTAGTTAACACGTCGTTTTTACTGTTAAAATATTTTTTGTAACAGAACTTTAAGTAACTAGAAGTTTTTAAATCATATCAGATTATTTTTCAATTTTTTTTATTTACAATAAGGAAGCTGACGCCTGATGTAACTTTCGCAATATAGATTTTACAATGTGAAAATTGCTTATAACTGTGCTACAGATATTTAAAAAAATCAATTTAAATTTAAAACGCCATTTAAATTAATTCTGCCTTCCAAATTCGTTTTGCATGTTAATTATAATGTCCATAGTTTTCCATTATCAGAAAAGATTATGTATCTGAACACGGTGCAATTTTCGTGTGCCATTCGTATTCACTAAATTACATCCTGAAAGTTGCACAGTACTGCTAGTTAACTTTCATTGCAACTTTAATAATAAACAACGTCACAACAGATACCCATAAAATTTTAGTACCCTCCTATGTTGTCCTGTGATGGCAGATGGGGTGCATGACGTGCATGTCACCAAATTCACGAAGTTACCTGCGGTTGCGTTACCGAAATTCGCCCTTTGGAACTATCTTGAAATGCAGTCAGCCCTAATAACTCGCGCTTTTTAAAACTCTATCAAAACATACCCAATAATTGTATTAAATCATAAATCAATCATGACGCGGCGAGCGAATCAATAAGCGATTGCAAGCACGAGATACGACGCATTAAAAATCTCGAGTGCCGAGTTGCGAAATTGCAATTAAGGCTAGTGCAGGACTAATTATCCTGGCTGTCGAACAATATCCATATAAAGCTGAAATATTTGCAAATTTATTTTTAATTAAATGAAATGCATAAACTTTTATCCCCAGGGAATAACGAAGTCATTAAAAACCTTATCAAGTTCGAGCATAATTTTGTGGTGTGCTGTACTCGGTAATTGCAAATTTTGTTGAAAATGTATTCAAGTTACGCGCATGCGTCTTCCATTAATCAATATCTGAACGCAACGTGTACACTCGGCCCAAAAATTTAATCGTAGGTACTTCCTTCGGCGGAAAAGATACCTGCGTATCGCTGGGCTCATTGTTGGATTCAATAAATGCACTTTCAAATGTTTTTATTTGTAGCATTGTATGATGTAACAATGAACATGGTTCTATAGAAGTAGCTTTAGGAATGCCATTACTCAAATATAATGAAGTAGGAAAATGAACATTCAGAATTTACGGACTTTTTCTATCGCCGACAATTCCAATTTATGAAATATAATATTCGTACAACAACAAAAATTTTTTTTGACCCTCAAGAGTACGTTTAAGCTCCTTAAATTATAAGGCAACCTTGTAAGTTAGGAACGGGTTAAATAACAAACCCTTACGAAAAATATAAATGTTTTAAATTGTTAGAAATTTACTGAAAATTAAAAGAAATGCAAACATCTAACCCATCTCTCTCAGTAATATCGTATTAGAAACCTGATCTTTTTATGAGGAACAATTTTTTATGTAAACAATCTACTTTACTTTTCTTTATTATTAGGGTTATTATATTACGCTGCTTCTACTGAAAATCGTCGTTTCAACAGATAATATAATCTGCTATACTACTTGTTCGTCTTAAAAAGTTGAGACTGACAAACAATGCATGTTGCTTTTATTTCAATATGTCACGTCTATATTTTGCCATAGTTCAACTATAACATTCAACGTTAATAACCTCATTTTTTTATTTGTAAATATTATTAATTTTTTAAATAATGCGTAAAGTGGTACCCACCCTTTATTTTCGTAATTGGCAATTTGAATCAATTTGTTCAAACCGTAGTTGGGAAATTCTAAAATACTAATATTTGGATTCAAACCCCGGGGCAGGCACGAGTTTACGTATAAAGACATACAATAGCAGTCCTTCTCAGGACTAATCAGGAACACCTGAAGACGAAAGTAGATCAAAAACTCTCGAAACGTCGTGTGACATACACCCTAGACAGTGGAAAAGGTCCGATAAAATATATCATAATACACCACTGCCAAAAAATGACATTCAGAGAATAAAGAATGCAATTAATTTTTAAATAATACTCCGATTTTGTTATATTTGCCAGTAGTTACACAACTTATATACGAGGTATATTCACAAATTAATGGCCTCTGCACATATGTGACGAGAATCTTACCATTAAGCAAAAATGATTTTACCAATGTTTTTGTTAACATTAACGTTACCTACGAGTCTGTCATCAAATAAAAACATTTTTAAACGTAAGAAATATTGGACAGTATGTGATAAGTGAATATGTGATCTTCTTCTTCTTTTTGATGTTAAGCTATCATACTGTTGCTACCAGTCTAGAAGACATCGATATATTTGTAACGTTTTCGGACAATACCTATGTAGAGAAAGAATATTACGATCTCTAGTCACCATCATAGATCTGTTGCAATGTAGCATGTACTACAGCTTCTGACGTATACCATGTAAGTTTCTAAAGTTTTATAATATTCTATATCATGAAATAAACGCCTTGCTAGTCAGACATACGTTCAACAGCGACTACTACATGGAAAAGGGAGTATTATAAACAGGGAAGGTATCTCAATATTAGCTTCTTTCATCAACCCATGCATAGCGTTCGTAGACTACGAAAAGGCATTCGCCTCTGTTGAGCTGTGGGTAGTATTAAAGTCATTAAGAATTTGCAGGATAGATTGTGAGAACATCTATAACTATGCTAAAATGTACGTTGAAACATATACGGACATTAAATTAATTCCTGTTCCAAGAGAAGTGGGACAGGGAGGTACAATATCTTCGAAATTGTTCATCACTGTACTGGAGGAGGAATTTAGCTCCATGAACTGGAGGAAGAAAGGCATAAAATTGATGAAGTCACCTAAAATTTGCAGTCGACATCTTATTAATCAGTAATGGCCCACAAGAGTTACAACAAATGGTAGAGAAACTTCAAAATAAATCTAAAAAAATGAATAATATTTACAACAATAAAAATAATTACTGCCCGGAATGACCTTAACATAACTTTAAAAAGTAGACCGTTAGAAAGTGTGGATCAGTTCATACAATTCGGGCAGAATATAACAAATGACGAAATTGCAGGGAGAATGAAACTATCAAGGATCGCCTTCGAAATATTATCTAGCATATTACAGATTGATAACCTGAACGCATTAAAAAAAAGGAGAGATACAACAAACAACAAATGTGTTCTACCAGTACCGACGTACGTGTCTGAAACATGTAGCTTAACAAAGAAAAATTCAAAAAAGCTTGCAATGGGTACTCCAAATATCACAGAAATATTAATAATTACGAGTCAAGGTTGTTCATAACATTCCCACTGTAGGTGCATCGGCCTTTGCTTTTTGAGGATGGTTTAGGCATTAAAACCCCACGATTACCAAAGCCGGATTGGAGAATCACGGTGAAGGTCGTTGGAGTTGCATGGGTTTGAAGCTACCTTTTCTGGTCCGGAACCAAAGGCTCGTACCGCTGAGCCACATCTACTGCTCAATCAAGGTAAGTGATGGAAAATGGAATGCATCGATTCGACAAAAAACACAGGTGACATAGTGTTGCACAGAACACATGAAGATGGACAGTGCATCTAGCCCGCACTGATGACAACAGATGGTCCAAGTTTATACTGGAGTAGAGACCTTGGGAAAACAAAGATATGTCGACCCTAACACAGTGGATGCAAACAGAATGAGAGATATGAAAAGAAATGCAGAAGACTCGCATACAACAGTGAATAAATACAGGTGTATTGTGATCGTGACCATAAGATAAATATTAAATTTGTATGGCGACTATATTGCAAAGTAGATTACACTATGTACACTATAAACAGCATGAGATGGTCTAAGCGTATACTGGAGTAGAGACTTCAGTAAAACAAAACAAATGTCGAATCTAACATTCGATTGAATAACGGCATAAAGAAAATATACAGACTCACAGTGAATGAAAAGAGCTACAAAAAGATGGAGATGGAAGAAAATGGGGAAGACTCCCATACACCAGTGGATGAATACAGGTTATCATGATCATAAGATAAATGTTAAATTTGTATGGCAACTATATTGAAAAGTAAATTATATTATGAACACTATAAAAAGCATGAAATTGTCTAAGCGTATACTGGAGTATAAACCTGGGAAAATTAAAAGAAATGTCGAACCTAACATTTCATGAGACAATGATATAAAGAATATCACAGGTACACAGTGGGTGAAAATAGCTACAAAAAGGACAAGATGGAAAAAAATTGGAAAGATCCACATACGCCAGTGGATGAATACAAATTTATTGTGATCGTAATCATAACATAAAAGTTAAATTCGTATGGTTGGAGTAGATTAAATTATGAACGCTGTAGAAACCCCGAGGTCTCTACTCCAGTATACGCTTAGACCATCTAAGCGTATACTGGAGCAGCGACCTCGGGAAGAGAAAAGCAATGTCGAACCTAACATTCGATGAAAGCATGAAATAAAGAAATTCACAGGACCACAGTGGATGAAAACAGCTACAGAAAAGGAGAGATGGATAGATATGGGAAAGGCTCACATACACCAGTCGATGAATACAGGTTTACAGTACCTAAATGTTAAATTCGTACGACAACTATGTTGAATAGTAGTTCAAATCATGAACTCTATAAAAACACAACGTGGTCTAAGCGTATACTGCAGTAGAGATCTCAGGAAAACAAAAGAAATGTCGAACCTAATATTCGATGAAAGGATGACATAAAGAAAATCACAGGACTACAGTGGATAAAAGCAGCTACAGAAAGGGAGAGATGGAAATAAATAAGAAGGACTCGCATATACCAGTAGATGAATACAGGTTTATTGTGACCGTGATAGTAAGATAAATGTTAAATTAGTAGAGCAACTAACTATGTTGAAGACTAGCAGAACGCTCTAAGAAACATACTTTTTGTCAATTTACTATTTTTTACTTACTTTGTAAACCCGACCCGTATTTTATATACTGCAATGTAGCAGAGTTAAATATAGTAAAACACAAAGTACCTTGCTAACTATAATAAAAAATTAAAAATTCATTTGTAGAAGTCATTAGAAAAACGTGAACCGAACAATTAAAATAATAAAGATATACCATGCAGTGTTTGGAGTTATAAAAATTAGAGATTTATAATATTTGTTGTCAAAGATCTACAAGAATGGCATATGAAGATCAATATAAATAATTTTGTTACTCTAGTTTCTAAGGATGTAATTTTGATATGCAATTTCATTCTTTTAAGTAAATAAATAAAAAGTTTCCATTTATTATCTAATTTATACACTATTTAGAGTATTTCCTAACATATCGGAAGAAACGTTTTAGTTTGTATGGTGGCATTCTTTTTACTTGCATTATGGAAGAAATCGTAGATACTTTTTGAATGGATGTTTATTATATTTGTTATTTTTATATATTATTAATAAATACGAATGGCAATATCAAGATTCTAGACACATAAATAGAAATACAACTTTCAAAAACAGCATATAATAGGTATTTATGTAGCAAGTGTATAATGTAGCACTTTACTGGACGAGTCTATTTTATGGCCAAGTGAGCTATGCGAGCGAGACTAATAAAGAGAACGAGTCAACAAAATTAGATTACGTACTAGTTGCATACAAAGCTTTATGTTCAACTACTAAGATCGAAAAAAATCGAATTTATAAATTTGAGGTCTATTATCTGACAGAAAAAATGACATTAGAGTGCCTTGATGGATATTGACAGATTTTTAACGATGAACATTTATGACAATAAAAATGTGTAATAATAATTCATCGCTGATTTCACATTTATAATCACTACTTCTTGTTAATGTCCAAATTTGTTCAAATATGTCATGTGGATATTTATTATAACATTGACTTGACAGAGACAGTTTAGTCCAATTTACTCTATCATTATTGTATTAATACTACATTATAGGCCTAGTACAAGAAAGTGCAAAATTATTGTATTAGTACAATAAACTGTCACTTTATGTTTCATAAAGGACTTTATGATGTAGTCCAATATAAAATAATTTGCCTACAGATTTATACTTTATTCAAAGTGTATCTACGGTAAAACCATTTTCCATTATATTTGACATCATAAATGATAAAAATTTCCGATAAGTTTAAAACATTAGAACTTTTCCTACACGTGCGAAGCCAAATTAGTAGTATAACATATTGCCAAAAATGTTAAAATTCAACTTTTCTATTTCATTGTAGTCTTCAAAGCTCATAAAATACGTGGCTGAAACGTGAATGGCGTTCACGCCATAATAGCAAAAAGATTGGCGCGCCCGATTACATTGAGATAAAATTTCCAATTACTCGTACTACAAAATTGATTCACGTATGTACACATTCTGAAACTAATATCGCTAGTATCGAAGCGTAGATAATAATAACCATTACCATATGTGATTCAATATCAACACGGGTAGTTTTAAATAGATACATAAACATATGCCAAATAAGACCTTGACGAAATAAATGGATTTATATAATACTGTGTAATGAAGACTATCTATGTAGTTTGTTTTAGCTCTGTACACCTTTTCTAAGTTTACGATTCAAACAAGCATTAATTTAAATAATTAATATTACAATTTTATTTCCCAGCGTACCTAGTATGTTTAAAGTCGTTCATAAGCGAAATTTTAAGATATTTGAAGTCATGAAAACAAGTACGTTCAGTTATAATTAGAATTTCAATTTTGATGATATACCAACTTCATATTATTATTTATGGTTGGCATTCAAGTAAAATATTGAGCAACTTTCTCATGCTCGTAGATTCCGCGTGTTTGATTTAGGCTTCGTAGTAATACGGATAAACCCCCGGGGTAAATTCAGCATTACGCTTGGTATATCGTGCGTACGGAGTAAAATTAGAACTGCCTGAATCTCGTACGCACGAAATATCATTTGCTTGGCGAGAGAAAAATAAGAACGTTGCTCGCTAGAGAGTCATACTCCAACAGAAATTAAAACAATACTTTATGCGTATAATTCCTTTGTAAACACAATTTGACCCATTTAATTAAAATTAAATTCTCAAGTTCTACTTTGTTTTATTTCATATTCATAACATTAACCTAGACTGAAAATGTGACCTATAAAGGTTCTCAGAAAGCAGTTTCCAATCAAGCTCTGGAAGTTGAGCAATTCGGTGCTTTCGCGAACGAGCCTTTAGAGGTAATTAACAAAATTAGTAGTCTGTCAATATGTACCCATACCTTGTTATTGAAATGATCACCTTAAAGTTTTTCCCTGAAGGCTTCGGTCTTTCTGCTTCCAGTAAGACGTGGCACGAATTGTGTAAATTCAGTAAGAAGTATAGTTAATTGGGGCGGCATAATAATTAGGAATATTAAAATAATGGGTCCTGCTGATTTGGCATTTTCAAGGAATATACGCATCTAAAAATTCACATTTATTTATTTATTTAAATGTCATGTTCGATTCAAAGTATTCATTATCGTCCTAAAAATCCAAGTTGCCTGCACAATGGGTTGCATATTCCTTCATGTAACTTGTTTATTTAAATTCTTTTTTTCAGGGATTCTATAATTATGTAATTGTACGTACTACAATATAGATTAAAAAAACTGGAAGCAAGTCTAGTTTAAAAATACTTTATAAAGATCAATAAAGTAAAATTTTACCCAACGGAAAATAGAATTAAAGTTATATTATGTTCATTATTGTAATATGTTAATTGTTCTATATTAAAAATACAGACATTCTAACAAACATAAAAATGTGATATTTAGCGGTCTCCTACAGAGAAGTTATGCAACCCAAACTACAGGAGCTTTTACGTGTACTGGGTAGTAAAAGTTGGCATACAATTTTCCCTGTTGGTTTCCACTTCAAAAGATGCAGCACAATAATGACATCAAGTAAAGATATGAAAGCTGCTTAAAGATTCAATATCAAATCGGTTTTTATTTTGAGTGCAATAAGCTACCCGTTTTTCATACACAAAATGTTGTCATTCTATCCGCAATATAATCATTAACCACATAGAACCCTAATTTCCATTGTGTTAATGGATAACGCAAAAACTGAATTTTTGCCATTTAAATTTTACAATGCCCTAAAATATATTTTTTAAAATTTCACAATGCTAACGTTATTGGAATTAACATAAAATAAGTGATGTCAATTAATTAGTAGTATCTAATTACTAAAGCTATAATAATAAAATCTCTCATCTTGAAATAAAGTAAATCTTTACGAGGGTCGGTTAAAAAGTTTATGGTTTGACACAGGATGACCTTTCGGTTTTAGCATAAAGATGCAAACTGTATATTTGTCTGTATATAGCATATCAAAGTACAAAGTTTTTCCTAAAAGAAGGTAGGGGTTAACCCTTATGCTATCAAAAACAACACCGAGTTAAAAATTACCCTAATTGAAACTAAAATATTGATTATCGTTGGTATTGATTTATTATTTAAAAATACGGTCTGGAGTTTCCAAGACGAACATCGCAACTTGACAGTGTTGGCAGCAGTAACTCAAGAAACTATGAAATCTACCACATAGTCTTAGAACATCGCCGATATGTGAAACTATTAATAATAGAAACAACTCAACTGAACGGTATCACCATATTTTAACCCTTATTGATTTATTGAAGTATTCAGAATGTTTGGAACGTATCGGAAGAATACTAATTATTTGAAAAAAGTCGGAACCCACCATACCAAGACAAAGGAATAATCACGACAATCAAACACATAAACTCTCTTCATTCTAAGAAAGCAAACTTATTCTGCCAGACTTGTTTGAGCTAAGATTACCGCCCTAAACGACGAACTAAGAGTATATACCACTTCGGCGCAAAATAATCTAGATGAAAAAATTATGTGCGCCCAAGAAGAAAAATTACCGCGATAATGCACCACCTCATGCATTGGAAGTCTAGCTCGTTCAGTCTTCTTCCTATACGCTGATAGTAGCCTGGTTGATTAAGAAACATTAAAAATTGCTTCTGTGCTAAACTAGACATTTTACAAACAACTCTTCCCTTATTTTGGATTTTTGTTTGGAAAGAACCCGGCCAAACGAGAAAAATGTCGACATTTTCACTTAAGCAGCACGAAAAATTAATTTTGAGTAAGTACAATAAGAAGCTGCTTGGCGCAGATGGGGAGTGTCATCGGATCACCCAAGTAATAAATACTGCTTTCCCAATCCAACAAATCCTACCACCTTCATTCCACAAGCTTCTAGAATCCTACCTAAGTCACCGGCAATTTCGAACACGAATCGATAACGAAACTTCAGTACTATACCCAATCAGTTCAGGCGTACCCCAGGGAAGCGTCCTGGGTCCCTTCCTATATCTATTATTCACCTCAGACCTCCCAACCACTTCTACCACTACGATAGGGACTTTCGCTGACGACACCATTATACTTGCGAAACACAAAGATTTAAGCACTGCATCACGTCAAGTCCAAAGTCATCTTAATCTTCTCGTAGTCTGGCTCAAGAAATGGAAGATAAAAGTCAACGAAACGAAATCAAGCCACATGACGTTCACGCTGCGAAAAGAGCATTGTCCACCAATCTACTTAAATAACATCGAGATACCCCGATCAACCTCCATGAAATACTTGGGACTTCACCTAGATAGCAGGCTCACCTGGCGAGATCACATAAACAAAAAAAAGCAACACTTAGAACTACGACTTAAAACTCTCTACTGGCTAATAGAAAGAACATCATCCCTATCACTAGACAATAAACTCCTGCTATACAAAACCATTATCAAGCCCATATGGACCTATGGAGTGGAGCTGTGGGGCTGTGCTACCAAGACAAACATCTCAATTATACAAAGATGCCAATCAATCCCGCTGGGGTCGGAATTTTTCCGTATCCTTGGCGATTAGAATCGGGCTCAGTGAGACCATTCACAGTTGGGCACCAAATTAACTGTGCTCTACTCAGAACCACAGAGATAGAGTAACAAGGTCAACACATCACACAGACACACAACTTACACAATGGTTGCTGCGCAAGCACTAAAGGCGCGCTCCAAGTCTGTATCCCGAATTCGGGGCAAGTTGAGCATTGTACCGCCAGATGCCAGCGCATACAGCACCAGCCTCTACACCGCAAGGTAAATGAGGTTACAGATTATACATACATATACATTGTATTGTACTTTATGACATCCCAAGCTAAAATAAACTTTTTCAATATTTATGTAATTGTTAAAGTAACTAAAATGGTAGATGTTTCTAAACAGCTAGATAGAACACTTTTGTGCTGAAAGCAACTCCAAAAATATTCATATTTCATATAATTATACTTTTGTATACCTTTTTTATGGTACAGTTCTGTCGAATAATGACAGCTGTCACTGTAGTGACATTTAATGTACTATTTTCTTTCGCCATTATGGAGTTTCTATTATGGTCATAAAATATATTTCGCGATTTTTCTAATAACTGTTCTATTTTCTATATACAGCACACCCTTTAGCACTTTTGACATATTACATCAGCGGAGTTATCCCAATAAATAATCTATAACACACCTTTAAAACATAATAGCAAATATGATAATTCAATGTTTAGAGATGATTTTCATTGGCTGATGGAAACAAGCACTACTGTGTTCAAGCAGTGGCGGCCGAAAATAAATTGTGACGAACTACGATACTGAAAACGTGCCAATAACTATAGAGGGGATGGAATGAGCGAGCACACTTAATAACTGTCTACTTTTGACTATTTGCAAGTTAAGCTACTGCTCCAGAAAGTCTCAAGAAGACGTACCCCTGCGCCTCGACCCTTCCCCCTTCCGCGCCTAGAGTCTCCACGGATGAATGCATCATCTCCGTATAGCTAGAACAAAATAAAAACAAAATAAATAAAAGAATAAAAAAGAAAAGCCGCACCCCAAACTAATACTAATTAACGTTAAAGTAGCTACGAAAAACCCAAACGATAGTAAGGTACTCTTACATAACAGTTGTGATGCTAAAAATGTGCACCCATCTCCAATATAACATTTCCTAAGGTTGAAGCTAATAATAATAGAAACTTAATAGTGATGATAACGCATGCATGCTAAAATTGTGAATCGCTTATATTGAGGTTGATACTTTACTCGCTTTTAAGATTAAAAACATAACAAAATTACTATTTTTAAATCATTGGAACGTAGAAATCCTTCAAAAAATTAATTTATTTATTATATCTACGGGAAATCAGAATACATTGGAAGTTATGTAGAATAACAGATATTTATAGAACAAGTACATAATGTAGAACTTTATTTGACGAGTCTCGTTTATAGCCGGGCGAGTTTTGCGAGCGAGGTCAATAAAGGAGGCGAGTCTTTAAAGTCATATTATGTAAGAGATGTATAAAAAATTGAAAAAAAATCGAATTACAAATACTGTGACAGAAACACATTTACACTAGAGTACCTTGATGAATATTGACAAGCATCTATTTTGACATTGACAAACATTTATTTTGACATGAACAGCTGACGTAAAGTTACTTTATAGTACTGGTAAAATATAGTAACGTACTTTATACAACTAGTAATATAAAATAAACTTTACTTTACTAGTGCTATAAAAAGCTACTTTATGGTCTATAAACAGTACTTTATAATGCAGTCGTCCATAATAGTTATTTAAGCATCAAGGTAAGAAAGTAGCTTTTACCAGTCGAGATCGAGTATGCCAGCCCGAGCGAGCGAGGGCTGGCAAAGTTCGAGACTGGTTGTAGATAGTTACTTCCCGAGCATGCTTATAATATTTTTCTCCATGCCCAACAAAAATTTGAATAACTTTCCCTCAATAATTCCACGTTAATTGAGAGAAAATTAATCTATTACAAACAAAGCAAATAGTCACCTAGTGTTGCGTTACTTAGTAGCAATTGTTTTTCGGTTGTTTTTGTCAATATAAACAATCACTTGTCTTTGCGTTTCTTTTCACTTACTTCCCTTGGGGAGTAGGTTTTACCTTACTTCTCTAATGTCATGGCAGCCAGTAAACAAACAGTAAAATCAATTTACTTGCAATAGATATGTCAAAGTAAGTGTAACTTACTAGATGGGCATGGAGAAAAATATTTATTGAAGCAATAAAACTCAAATCTTGGTAGTACTAGTGACCATCATTTTTGTTCTCAGCGTGTAACATCACTGTATTTTGCTGATGAGTTATATACAGTGTAGGTGACAAATTGAAAAAATTAAAATTTCGAAATTTATCATGTACCGACCATCGTTCTGAAGTATTCATCAGGTATGGCCTTTGTTAAAGCTATTTTGACAATGTGTTGTTAACATTCACGGATATATTTTCCACGCCTACAAGTTGTGTATTATATAAAGAAGATTGATTTATGATAATAGTAAGAACAAAAAGAAGAGCGAAAAAGAATAATAAGTGTAATATACAGTGAACCTTCCAACAAAATGGTGCAGTTTTGGTGATTGGTTTAAAGTTGTATCTTTGCATGACCTGTACATACAAACCGGTGGGTCGATGTAACCATTCTTCATCTTGAAGAAGCTGTTCTTCTCTCTGGCAGTTGCGATATATAGAGAGAAGCAATCCGAAAAAACATACAAAATATAAATGAATAAGAACTACTATATATATATATATGTGTCACAAAACATCTGTCAATACGTAGTGACCAAGAAGAAGGATATAGAAATTAATAACAAATCAAATATCCTAAAAAAGATTAACTGTTACCTACAGTTCGTGTCAGGATTCTTTTCCTTGACGTCACATGCATATGAAGCAATCACGAAAATGATATAACATTGTGTTTGTATCTGTTTCACCTTGTTAGTAGGAAACGACATTTAAATCATTTGCACATTTTTGCTGAAAAGACAGAGAAAAGATTGTTGGAACAAACTGTATATTCAATCTTTGAACAAATTACGGCGAGCGTTGAGCGTTTGCTATTAATCTTCTTTCGGGTATTAAGCAACTTGTATTGGCCTTTTTTAGAAAGCAGGGTGAGACTATTGCTCATTTTGAAGCCTTATCTTCATCATACGGTAGGTATCTACTTTTCGACTTTGTACTATGTAAGTTGAAAAGGTTAAAGATATATCGCACATATACGAAGCGGTAGTGATACATTTTAAAATGAAAGTATCCTGTAATAGCTATTAACATATCTAGGAATGTTATGAGTATCATAACTGCCGCAGATGTTTTGAATTCCGAGCTCGTAGAGCGAGGATTTTAAAACTTCTAAGGCAGTTATGATTCATAACATCCGTGATTTGTTCAATAGTTTATCGGTTGCTATATGGTTATGGTTGCCATGTAGGGTAATATTCTTTAACCCTACAGATAAGTTATGATCTAGTTACCAGCCTACTTTTGTATATGTAAACAAAGGCTTAATATCCTGAAACCGATAAATGCAATAATGTACTAAAAGTGAAACCAAAACTATTATTGGCGTCTTCAATGCAAAAAGACTAAAAATAATTATATCACGTCAAAATCTAAATCCTAGTATAAGAAATAATCCATGCCAATTCTAACGGAGTGAAAATCGTTTCAAGATTGAGAGTGAGTTAGGTGAGTAGTGGCAGAGGAGCTTTTCAATATTTGAGAAAAGTATATAAAATCCCCGTTGGCAGTGAAGAGCGACGATCTCTTTTTGAAATGAACTCTACCCGAAGTAAAGCAAAGCAACTGAAATGATAGGATATTATACGAATTCTGTAGCAATATTATATACAGATATACTTTCTAAATTATACTGATTGCTGACAGTGGAAATGCGAAAGCTGTGAAAACAAATGAGATTAATGCCGTAGCAAGAAAAATCAAAGTTGATAAGTATGTCCTCATTAAATAAATGAAAAACTAATGGCGTCATGTTGCCTATAACAAAGAAGTACTAGTTTTTGCACAGAAACGCATAGAGCTACTCAAAAAGTTCATACTGGAAATCAATTTACCAAGAAACCAGTCGCGATTATCGCTTCGGATAGAATTTATTGCCCAATATATTTCTTTGGTTGGAAAAAGCAACTTGGTCCCTCCCACCAAATCCTCCCAAATTATTTTATTATAAACCACTAAAATGAACCGGGAGGTTTTCCAGATCCTCTCTTGCGCTTCTGCGAAAACGAAATTAATGGAAACTGATGTGGTAACATTCTTTTATTATTAACCGATGGAAAATATTCATCTTACACATACGGTACGTCAATATAAATTGCACTGTAATAAGTAATTATATACTAAGAGCTGCTTACGAAAGCAGCGTTTAAATTTTATTTTGCACCTTTATTTTGTTGAGGGAGCTCTGCTAATAGAGACAGGAAAATTCCGTGGAATTATCGCAGACAGCAGTAACGTTTCCAGCCTGTCCTCGAAGCGACCAAGAGCGGAAAACAGTTTTCCTGTCCCGCTTCCCGGAATTTCCACAGAATTTATAAAAAAATAAACTTAGAAAATAGCGATTTGAAGCATACATTGCAGCTTTAAAATTTGGCAAAAATATATACCTCGAGACGAAACCAGATTTCATGTTTTGTAATATATTTAGATGTTCATGAAAATAACTGAATCTGCACTTTTGATTTAAATACGATTATAGTCCAGCAAAGAATTAAAAGTTATTTGTTAGACACAAGCATCTCAGTTTTTGATTTGGTACCTTTTACCAATAAAGTCACACATTTTTATTAATCGACGTGGAAAACGATGAAAAAACCACGAAACTACGTATGTAGGCAACCCATTTAACGCAGTGGGCAACCATGATTAGCAAACTAAATCTAACAGTTGCAGTGGCGTGTCACATATTGAAGAATTGACATTTTAAAGGAAGCTTATTTTCGTGGAAAATAACATAAATGTTTACATGCACACCACAGCCCACCCAACTTAAATTCAAAAATACTTTAGAAAAAAGAAATAGGTCAGAAAAATAACACCGCGTGGGAATTCAAAAATAACACCGCACATTTTTTTTAATACACACACCCCGTATACAGCCTGTTCAAAATTAAGTGTGCACTATTGCTATCTCGGTTGCTATTATAGCTACGAAGTTGGTTAAATTAGTAAAATAGTAGCATATTTCGTGCCGATTAAAATGGCGTAAACAAAAAAACAATTGAGCGTCGGGTTTTTGACATATGTCAAAAAATTCATTTTTTTTAAATAGAACCACCGTAATTCACGTAAAAAATACTACTACTTCGCCCATTTAACCGACGTTGTAGCTCCCATAATAAACAAGTTAGCAATAGTGCACATTTAATTTTGAACAGGAGTATATCTCCATTGTTATTAACTTTAGGATAGTAGGGTATCAGAAGTTTTTTGTTCAGAAGAAGATTGGCTATCGATTGACGTCAAAATATACAGAGGGTTCCATTAAAAAAAAAATGAATTTTTTGGCATATCTCAAAAACCCGACGCTCAATTGTTTTTTTGTTTGCGCCATTTTAATCGACACGAAAAATTCTACTATTTTACTAATTTAACTAACTTCATAACTATAATAGCAACCGAGATAGCAATACTGCACACTTAATTTTGAACAATCTGTATATTGGACCGAAATTTTCTCGGTTTCGAGCCAGGTACACATATAACAGTATAGAAAATATCGTCTTCATCCAAAGAAAATAGTTTTTGAGCTATACAGCCAACAAACGGACAGACAAATAGACGGACAGACAGGCAGACAAACGGACCAGACACACAGACGGACGAACACACAGACGGACGGACGGTCTTTTAGACGAAGGAAGTAATAAGATCGAAAATAACAATATACATGGAATTTGCTCTTAAGAATGATTCGTAAATTTGTCTAAGTAATTGTTCAAGAACAAAAACTTATAATAGCTGTTTCATATTACTTTATTTTACGAATCCTTTACGTGTCTTCTGATTCAGGAAGAGTGGTTTTCGAAGTGATGTGTGTTTGTGAATAGCCAGTCTGGGTATGTTCTCGCCACAACCCGGACGGTTTAATTAATCGATCCGAAAATGTATATTTATGTTCTTAATATCTCTGTGACTTTGGTGACAATCGGCCAACCGGAAGTGGTACCTTACTCTTATAGTTTTTCGGTTTCCACGATTTTAAAATAACTTTAATGTTTGATAAAAATGTTTTTTTATGACAAGATCATATACTATACATTCATCTACAACTCCTTTTTAAAAAGCTTTTTACAAGAAGTATTAATATTATTACTGCAAATATTTACAGGGCATCAACTACTATATGGCTATTAGCCCCGGAATTTACAGTTTTTGATTTTTTTTTGCAATAATTAACAATGGGGAGAGAAAATCTTAAAACAATATTTTTGTAAGAAGTATTATTTTTTAAATCCCAATATTCTTTCAATGTTTTCGTAATTTAAATCTCTCATTAAATATAAATTCCACTGCAATTGCTGTATAAATCGACAGACATTTAAAAAAGCATAAATGTAGCTTTCCGGTTATATGATTATATTGTTAACGCTTGATACGATCGACGGGTTGTTCCACTTATTCTAAGGATGAGGGAGGTAAATGAAGGGAGGGCGACCAGAGCAGTAGGGTGTTAGGTTTATTTTTAAGTTTGCATAAACCCGAGAATAACGCAAAATTTTTTGTTTACGGGTTTTCAAAATAATAGTCATGCAAATGTTATAAGATCCCAAAACATTTTTTTCGCAAATCAAGTAAAGCATCACACTAGAAGAGCTGAATGGTTCAAACTCCAATATTTATTTCTCATTTGAAGATATTCAAATGCCACAAGTGAAATACGATTTAATCAAATTTCTGTTTAAATAAAAACTGCTGTAACAAAGCTAAACTACTTAACAAAATTAAGGGATCGCTTTCTTAAAAACGTATAACCAAAGAATTGCATAGCCATATTAGGTGAACATAATTTTTGATGATGGTATATTTTATCAAATAGGCAGCTGGCTTGTTACCCTATTTCTGTTTAATTTATCCGCGGTTTATAAAAACCACCGGTAAATAACTGTATTTTGTATGTAAATCAAAGTGTTGCTTTAACATCTTGGCCCTTTAATAGGTACTTTTGAATAGCTTATATCTGCTGAAATTGAGGAATCTATTTCAAATACTCAAATATAACTATATGGCATTAGGGTGCAGGTACTCGGTATATTCACAATTCGATAACGATTACGCCGATTACGGCTACCTATTTTCTAAATATATTTGAACCTAGCATTCAGATACCTACACATAAAATATATTAACACTGTATTGGAATACTAAAGTACTCACATACTACCCAGGTATAATTCGTAGTGGAAATTATAAAACTATTGTGGAAGAAAGAAACCGTTACGATGTGATGTCTGTTATACAGCGATTCCGCGATAAAATTTAAGAGTGAGACTTTAGTAAACAAACGCTCTGTACAACCGAAAATAAATAGGTTCCTAGTTAGAAAATTCGATAACCCAAACTAAGGCAAGTTAACGAATTAAAAATATCTAGAGCATCGCACTCATGATGTGGGTATATGCCATATTGGGTGTAAGCGCCCGTCTGGTCGCTGCTCTACCATATCCGGTAGCTGTGGCCAGGTGCGCCCCTTCAGGGCTGTCCAACTGTTAAGGGTGGCGCTTGCAAGCGTGCTTTACTCGGTCCCCGCCAGCGGCGCTGTTAATGGACCAATAGAAAATAAAGCTACCGACTTTGGCCTAACACGCTGCCGTGGGGCTAATTGGTACATTAATTTAGAATTAAAAAAACTATTACTTTTAATTTTTTTATATAATAATCTTGTCTATTTAAAATTAATTATTAACAGATTTTGTATTTTTTGTGTTTACGCGCATTTTAATCTTTAATTTCGATTTTCTTAAAACCTTATACGAATTCTTCGTCACCTAATACAGCATAGTCAGGTAAATATACCAAATTCCACTACAATAATTTTTCCATACTGTTTTAATTAAATATAGTTTAACACCATGTAGAATTGTTCCTAACGATTTAGTTAATTATTTTTTAATAAAACGCATACGCAACTCTTTAACATGTTAATTTGATAAACCTTTAAATGGCAAACGGTCTTCCTAAAAAGGAAAAGCTGG
>OW679198.1:21658725-21707337 GCA_940337035.1 Agriotes lineatus | reverse complement strand
TTTATATTATGATACATGAGGCAGTGTAATCAATTACAATAAAGAAATTTTTAAAACGAATAAATTTGAAAGATTGCTATCATTAAATCTTGATGGGTGTTAAATTTTAAATATTATTAATAACTTTAATTGAGACAATGAGAGAGGAGATTTTGATATTAATTGAATATACTAATTTAATGGTTACAGAAAATTTTAATAAAGTTCAAGCCAAGGTTACAATTGACAAATGTATTTGTTAGAATGATAAGAATTAATAGCATGTAATAATAGGATATTTAAAATAAATAAGTGCAATAAGAATTGTATCTAACAGGGAGAAAAATTTTGTTCAATTAGTTACAAAAACAACTCATGTAAAAGCAGACATGTATCTTAAAAATTACAAATTTTAATCAATAAAAAACAGAAATTAATGCCTTAAATTTGTATTATTATTTGGTTTATACAAATTTAAAAGGGCCTTAAACAAATCTACGTGGTGTGTTATATGCAAATATTAATTGAAGTTATGGGAAGAATATAATCAGTCAAGAGATTACACAAATACAGTTAATTGGAAATAGACATAAATACCTATGGTTACATTATTTGAAGATATTTGGATTTGTTCCTGCATACGGGAGATTATTGGAAGTGCTTACAACTAACTATTTGATTTGGATAATTTGGAGGATATTACTAGAGTCGTCGAACTATCTGTAAAAGGACCAAGGTTAGATTTGGAACATCATAATGTTGGAACTTACCAGGAGTTAATCGGTGTGGCGGTGTCATTTGAAAGGAAGAAGGATTGGATTCTAGGAGCAAAAAAGGTTGTTGACGAGACGGATGCAGTTCTAGGGTTTCCGGATCAGCATAGGTGTTACCGTTTGAAGAGTGGGCAGTAGGTGTTGCAGACTGTTGACATCAGGATCCATTCTTGGTTGGATTTTGGCAGTAAAAAGCAAGAGAAGTTATTAAGGTTTGTGTAACAAGTTTATGAAAGTATTTTAAATAACAATCAGTAAAAGAAAATATCAAAATGGACTTGATATAGTGCTTACATAGGTGAATTGATTGATATGTGTGTCAATATAGTGTACAGTTGTCAATACCCGGCTTGATGAGTTTTGAAAATCGGTTTGACAGCAAATGTCATTAAATATAATATTAAAATTCAATTAATAGAGATCTTGATTTGGCGAACCACCCTGAGATAAGAGAACATGATTTGAAAGAAATTATTATTTAATTAGAAAGGGCATTGCATTAATAAAGGGCAAGTTTTAAGTAAAATATCAAATACATAATAAATGTTATGCAGTAGTAAGAGGAGCTAGTATTATTATATAATATAGTCTCCCAACGTAGTGCCTTACATAATATATGGCTAGCCCAACGTGATGCTTATATAGCCATTCCATAATAATATTCTACTAATGTCTGTGTACGTCAGCTGATAATAAGATAAAAAATGTACTATTGGTTGCATATTTCTGTGTAAAATGTACGCATAACCCCTTAGTGGAAAAGTTTGGCGTAACTAGCTAAGCTGGCGCCTTAAAGGTAATACGAGGGAAAGTCAGTAATTAAGTCACAAACGGTTGTTAAAAAAATACTCGGAGAAATACTTAGCCGAAAACAAGTTTTATTTTTTAACAAAGTCTCCACCTACATTAATATGCTTATCCCATCGCTTTATCAATGCCGCAATACCTGCTGCATAGAAGTCTTTGGGCTGATGTCTCAGCCACATGCGCTCCTCACGTTCGACATCATTGTCACCTGCGAAACGTGTGCCGCCAAGTTGTTTTTTAGTAGACCAAACAGATGGTAGTCACTGGGGGCTAGGAAATATTTCTTTACGGATATCATTTGCAGGAAGTCCTTTGCCCAGAAAAAAATGGACAATGGCATGCTGGTCTTTTACAGCACACTTTTCCAGTACAGTCGCCATTTTAACACAGCCTGCGTACACATGTTATTGAAACACGGCGACTGTTACTTGACTATCATTAAGATCGATTGTGCTGCCACCTAATGACAGATTTGAAAATAGATCACTGTTATATTCAAATATACCACATCAGTTTGTGACCTAATTACTGACTTTCCCTCGTAATTTGAAGATCTCAACATTGGAAATCAATAATGTCTAACATAGTTTATCTACAACTGCTTGGATAAGGACTTTTGACATCACTCATTTGACTGAAATAGTGAATGACATAGTGACATTTTCCTGAAATTGTCAAAAAGCGAGCCATGTCAAGACTCAGTTTGATCTTGAAAGTGTCACTTTGCAAGACTAGTCACTTTTGTGATTTTTGCAAGACTAGTCACTTTTACTTTAGTTTAGCTAAGTGACCAGTCACCTTCACCATGCACCTTGGTGCGATAGAAATCTATTTTTAAATTTCTCAAGACAGATTTCAGAGAAAATGTAATACATTACACAGCATGAGTGTCTATGCTTGACTAGAAGGCCTTGAAGAAATACTTGGACGCTTTGCGTCCTCGTATTCTTCAACAAGCCTCCTCATCTGCAAAGTATTACTTTCATGCCTTGTAATATACTATTGCCCACTAAAATATTTTTGAAAATGACAGATCTGACATTACTCTTAATGCACATTTTTCAATTTTAGGCAGTTGTAGATAACATTTTGTACAATACATGTGTGATAATGCATCATTAATAACACTTGTGTGCTTACATAACTCGTGCTACGCACTCGTAACTTGCATACACACATATATATGATGCTTTTATCCCACTTGAATAGTAAATAACTATTATCCAACACCTTCTAGTTATAAGGCCATTAGTAGATCGATTTTAGATCTCTAAAGTGGCCCATAACCCACTAGTGAGGTAAAAACTATAATCCACTAGTGACATAAAAACCATGTTATTCACTAGGTACTGTATTGTTGGTAGCACTGCCAATCTGTGTTAAATTCGAGATTTGCAGATAAAGTTTTGTGGCAGTCTCACATAACACACAAAACCTAACCTCGAATTTGACATAGACTGATAATACTCTTCAGTACTGCCGAACGCTTAACACGAATCACAGGCGACTCAAATTATACATTTATTTGATCTCTCTGTACTTTCCAATTTGTCACTGTGACTTTTCACAACTGTCAATATAAAATTTATACTCCATTTACTTGACATCTGCACTGTCAAATTGACACTATGTTGGCACCACTGATATTTTGCACATTTTAACAATTAAATTACTGTACAGTCTAATAAAAAACACATTATTTTTGAGGTATAGTCAAGACATTTATTTAAAAATTGACACTGACAGTGCAGATGTCACGTAAATGGAGTGTAGGTTTTTTAAATTTTTATTAAGTTGTGGATAAAATTTTGTATGGCGGCCTCGACGGCTCAACTTTTCTCTCGTGAATTATGTGTAATATGACACACTTATGCCATAAATAACTATTACTGTAAAAATATACTTGCGGTCTTAAATAGGCAGTGTACTCTGGATTTTCTTAGTTCAGTCACAATGGAAAAAATAATAAACCAGACACCATACACAATATTTATTATTAAGTTACTCTACATATACATTAATTTGCATACAATAGATAACTTTTTGTTTGATAAGAACATTACCACCGACTAATATGTATTCTATTTTATATTTTATATGCACATTATCAAATTGTAAATTAGCAGTGAATGGCTGTTTTATTTGTTTTACAGACATATATTTTACTTCAATTTATATTTTAAAAAATTTCGTTATCTTAATAGTCCACGGAAGACATTTTTTAAAAATGCTCGATGGATTAACACTCACTCTTACTGACTCAGTAATACAGTCAGCTAATCGACCTTTTCTAATGTACGAAGAAAAGGTTTACATTTACTCATAAAACTATTTAATACAAATAATTATTTCACTTTATAGCATTAAGCAGACAACAACAATCAAAAGAATTCCATACAAAATCAGTTACATAAAACGTACGTATACAGATCTTTAAACAAAATATGTGCTAACTTATGCTGATGATACTTGCTTTGCAACTAAAGCATCCAAAAGTCGCAATTTCGCTTTTGCTTGTTTATACGAAGTATATACACCGGCCATTATTAGTTTGTCATCTTTCTGCAGCTTCCTGCCAGTCTTAGCCTGAAACTCGTTCTCAAATTCCTTCAGTGCCCTACGCAATTTCTTCTTCTCTTCATTCACGTCTCTTTGCTGTTGCACCAATTCCTCGAGTGTTAAAGTGTGGAGATTTTCACCCAGTGATATGTCAGTATCGCTGTCAGTACTGGCAGAGGGATTCAATTTTTCAGTCTCGTTCTCAGAAGCCTGTGCTGGAGACGATACGAAATCCATGGTTTCATGTTCATGAATAGTTGCTAACTCATTAACGGCACTAGTACTCTACAACAATTACATACAATATATTACAAAAATTTTAATTCGATATGTTGCTTTATACTCATATTTGGTTTTTGTTGTAATATAGATCCTCAATTACTGAATGTTTAGATATATTCTAGAGTAGTGTAACTTTACAACAAATTTTCAGTAACTTTGCAGACTATTTTCAGTATGTAAGTGTAGCCTAGAGCAGATTGTCAGGAAGTTTGACATATCACGTCTTCAAACTTGAAATGGTTATACACTTGTCACACGTCCCTTCTCCACTTGATTTCATCAAATTTATTACTTAATTCACATATTAAACTTATTGAATATCTGTAATAAATTTGATATTTATATCGTACAAGATGTTGTAAATCTGCTTTATAAGAACATATGCCAAACCTCACACAAAAATCTGCTATCTGGTAGTAGGTTACCTATCTAAGTAGTGTAGTTAAAATCTTACCAATGAAATCTTTGCCATCATCCGTTTCAACATCCTGTATCTGTCGTATAAGGGGCGAACTAGATCTCTATCTCCCTTGCTGCTTGGCCGACCATGCACTGATTCAAGGTACAAAAGGGCTTTTTGAACTGCAACCTTTTCATCCATTATCTGTTCGCTGCTCATGTCTTCTATGGTTGCTCCACGTTCTGATGTCAACCGCTTCTCGTTTAACCTCTGGGTACATTAATAAAATATTAAATTATGTTTAAAAATGTATGATTTTAAAGCCATTTGTTACCACATTATTTTTATCAAAACCAACCATAAAATCGAGTGAATAAGAACACTTTCTTTATATTAATTCGCTAGTGGTTGCAGTGATGTCTTTTCATTTAACATTTAAAATGCCGGCAATTTGTGACATTCTTCCATGTCGTACCTTCCTACAATAACTTACCCTCCAATGTTTATTCCTGTAGTCATTGAAGTAAAAATTTCCTGCAGAGTTTTTTAACAAATAGTTGGTGATGAGTTTGATCTGGTTCTGAACATTTTTACTCAAATATAAGTAATATTTGTTTCATCATTTTTCATTTATTTCATGCTTAGTTAACTAATTCAAATATTCTTTTTATGTGACAAATAACTACTATTGTCAAATCACTTTAATATAAGAGGTGTTATTTATGCTACAATTTAATAATAACATTTTCTAAACTAATATGATTCCACAGTTACAAATTTGATTTAAAAAAGTTAAAATTCAAGACAGAGATCAAACTGAATTATAAACTTGAGATCTTTCATTTGTACTAAGTATTTTCAGAGCCAGTATATGTAGGAGAGTACCGCCACGTCTGCCATGATTATTCCTCTGTAACACCATTCCGTCAACATGTTTGTTGGCAATCCAAAACTTTACTTAAAATTGGCAAGACTATAAGTCTATGTCAAATTCAAGGTTAGCAGGTTAGGTTTTGCATCAGTTTTGACACAAACTGACGTAAAACATAACCTGCTAACCTCGAATTTGACATAGACTTACAGTCTTGCCAATTTCAAGTAAAATTTTAGACATAACTCAATCAGTTATTGCTGATGGTAACAAAAATGGCGGCGATGGCAGCATTTTCACGGATCAAAGAATGGCGGAACTTTCCTATACACACTGGCTCTGAGTATTTTAAGTGCTATAAGATTGTAGAGAAGATACCAATTTCAAAGTTTTCGAAATGGCTAAATATAAAAATATTTTATAGCAATTGCCAAAAAGCAAAGTTTTGCAATTAGATTTGTTAATACTAAAGAAGATGCCTAAAATCGTCTAGTTTTATATATTTTCATCAACAATCAAGAATTAGTCGAGGTTTCAATGCCGAAATTGTTGTTTAAAAGAATTCGTTTTCTGCAATCATACACCGACTCTACCACAATTACAAACATTATCACATATAATCTCATAAGAGCATTAATTCTTTCCGGAAATTTTTTTGAGTGTGTTTCAGCAACGTCTTATTAATTTGCCCGAGCGGGACGCGAGGGCAAATTAGGACGTTGTTGAATGCACGAAAAATAATTTCCGGATATGAATTAATGCTCGAATGCAGATTCGGTAAGAAAATCGTAACGACACAAACCCTAAAAAGAAGTAATGTCTACCTACAAAAAATTTTCAAGAAATTTTTTTGTTGTCTTGGATACGGCTCGTGAACTAATTTTTCTATTGGCCATTAATGGGTGTCGTACGATTTTCGATATTATTCATAATGATGATTTTCTTGTTGCAAATAATGGATAATCAGTGAAAACAACTGTACGCCGGACAATTAAGGGTTACAATTAAAAATATACGCATAATATAAAAAGACTATTGGCAACAGCAAAATTTATAAAAATAAAATACTTAAGAAAAGTCATCTGAACCACGAGAAGAGTTAAAATTAAAAGAAAACATTTTATTTACAATTGCTTTGGATTTCAAGCCATGAAGTGGCATCCATTTAAGATTCAGAATATAAAACATTTCTTTCACTTGTTAGAAACTAATTACAATGTTATTTAGGCTACCTGTTCTTTTCGTTCGTTATCTACACAGAATTGCTCAGTTTCAGCAATACTATTGTCCTAATTATGTGTCTACTTAATTCACTCAATGTTATGGTACAATTTTATTTGAATATTTGAAATGATAATATATGCTAAGGCGTTTTGTAATAAACAAGCTGATAACAATCTCTACTCATCACCTTACACAGATACACTATAGGAAAGAAGTACTATTTTTGTAGTTAGTTGTACAGCCGCGACCATTTGCCATTTATTTTATTTTTTCTATAGCACATGTTAAAGTACGCTTTTATCAACTCAAAACAAAAGGTCAAGTTTTACTTTAACAGCAAGGGTAGATAAAGTAGCACTTTAACATCAAGGATAGATAAAGTAATTTAATTTTCTAACTTTTGTTTAAATTAAATATGACAGCTTCGTATTATCGTAGCAACCCAATCTAGCTACTGACATTTTGAAATGTGATTGACTGTCCTTATTTTCTTTTGAAATTGTTAAAGTTCTTGCTATAGAAAAAAATATTGTATTATACACGACGATAAAGTTATTTCTATCCACTCTTGAATCATTAACGTCTCGACGTTAAAACGATTCACTCGTGGATAAAATTTAACTTTATCGTCTTGTATAATAAATTACTATTACTTAATCTACCAGTGCCTTTTGTTTGAGCTATAGTTTTACAACTTTCCGAAATTTTGATTTCATGATAGCTAAATATAGGATTTCTATTCATTTAAAAAGACCAAAATATGCATGCACATACCTATACACTATAAAATCATAAAAATTTGTAAATGTGTCTTTTTAAATTTTGTAATAAATATATGCACTTTATCACAAAAAAAATTTGTTGTGGTTTGTAAAATTACTGAATTCCTTAAGGTAACTTTGCAGAGTAACAGACACAGACAGTTTTTCAAACTGAAGTTAAATTTACGAGTTCCTTTCTGTTAATAGAGATTTAACAAAGGGAGGTTTAAGGTATATGAGCTAGAAAGGACAGTTAATCCTTGTATTGTATTCTGTTTACTAATACTTGAGGTAGACAAAATTTTCAGAAATATCTGTGTAATACTCTTTGCAAAGGCCTACAGTAGGTATCTAAAATATTAAATTGCCTTTAAAAACCTAGAACTTTTTACAAAGAGCATGAAAAATGTTTAAAAAGTTATAAAATATGCATTAACACGTAAAAATGCTACAATAAGCATGCATTTATAAAAACTTGAAAATATGCATTTATATGCACTTTTAAATTCACATGTGGGTCACATGTGCTTGAAATACATAACCATATAACTCTGCATAGGTTTGCTGCATGCAAGAAAAACATGTAATTGCATAGAAATCCTAACCCTAGTGATAACATTTCTATATCAACCAATTACTTCCGTCGCGTAAATGGATAGCAGACAGTAATTCCCCAAAATGTTTACATGTTATCAATTTGCATTTATTAGGTGGATTTTACAAATTCTAGTAGTTTCCAAATTAATATAAAAAATTGCATTCAATCTAGTTTTCTATTTAACAATGCAACATTTTGAGTTTACTGCACTTGCTTCGTTAGTACGGATTATTATACCGGATGACTATAAATACTTTTCCATCAAGTTCCCTTTGAAATATTTGCTGTATGAATAATATGTTGTTGGCACTGTAACTCTACGTCAAATACCAGGTTAGCAGGTTAGGTTTTGCTTCAGTTTTGACACAGACTGACGCAAAAAATTTAACATAGACTTACAGTGCCACTATTATTCATACAAAAAAATATTTCAAATGGAACTTGATGAAAAAGCATTTATAATTACCCGGTATCATCACAATAAATAAGTATTATATTTTTCGTCTGCTCAAATAAAGAGACAAGTTTTCTCCAAAAACTGTAATTAACCCTTTCACTTTGATATCATATAATCAAACTGTTTATTGCAAAACGCCGTAGACACTTTAATTTCAACATCTCGTACTTACCTTTTCGATTTCAGTCAAAGTGTTATGTATATTCTGTTCTTTAACACCATCATCAACTGTTTCTGAAGTAGGAGTACCAGTGACACTGCTGTCCCCTTTCAACTGCTTGTACTCCTTTTTCAACTTCCCAAGCTCGCCGCAATATTTCCTCATGTTTTTGTCGTTCATCTTATCTGCCTGTGAGGGTTTATATCCATATGTAAGCTGAAATTCCTCATCATACTTTTTTACCTTTCGTTTTAAAGTACTGATTTGCTTAGAGAGGTGTTTCAGTTTTTTCTCGAGTGGGGTTTTCGATTCTTTGCTTAGCGTAGTCTTGGTCTGCTGAACGTTGGGGTCAAGATATATGCGATGTGTTATCATGATTGAATTACGCGGAGAAGACAGCAATCTGTTGGAAGCCACTAAGAGACTTGGCAGTGTTTCAGTCTGGTCAGTTATTTCCTGACTGGAGCTTGATGGCATTGGTTCTGAAGAATCCACTTGCTGATGGAGTGTAGATAAATCCAACGTAGAAGAGATAGGAGTGTGGACAGGGCTAGGAGAAGGTTGCTTTTCTTCTGGCAGTATTGTCTGAAGAAAATCATGATTTGAATCAGATTTAGAGATTTCTGCGTCAGCCTTATTTTTGTTTTCGTGTACATCATAGCAATCTTGTGCTTTATTATCCTGGGCCTTGGGCTTAATTTCATTATTGTTAGTGCATATACCATTTTCTTTAGCCAAATAGTCATCCTTATACAATCGCGACTTTGAAAAATGCTTATTTTTATATTTCCGTCCGGGGTTAATTCGCCTACCCCTTTGAGTCAAAGGGGGGGCAAATCTCTCGTAGTATCTACGTCTTTCGTGTTCGTAATCATCATAACTCAATACGTCCGTGTTCACACTTTTAGTAGGAGAACACTTGCCATTAATATTGTTTTCTACCAAAGAAATAACAATTGCCTCGTTGCGTTCGTGCAGTGGATGTGCTTTTTGGAAGTCCTCATGACTGACAACACGTCGTATATCCTTTTTGCCGGTGTCTGTGGCTACATCTGTAGGCCTTTCCTCGGAATTAGATCTTATCACCTTTCGTTCCTGTGAAACTGAACCAATGCTTTCTTGCCGTTCCTTTCTCTTACGAGCTTTACACATGTTCTTAGCTTCCTCAAAGTTGGTGGGAGTCTGCGTCTGCGACTTCCTTGTCAAAGAATCTGTTAGCATCCGCTTTACTTTTACAAATCTACTTTCTTGCTCCTTTCGAACTTCCTTCACTTTTTCTTCTTTTGCACTTGAAGTTTTCATTACGTCTTGGTCCACCATGTGGCTGCACTAAAGTGGAAAAAAGGAATATGAAGTATTTTAAGCAGTAAATATTTAATTCTAACTAAAATACGACGGACACGACAACTTACACTGCACTCCCTCAGCAGAGAGCAAAAGCGACGAATATTTCGCTCAATATCGAAGTTTTCTAAAGACCACTATCTTAAGAAAGTAATGTATAAATATAATTACGACTATAACGAATATAGTTATAAAAAATTATTAAGCGCTGATATTTATGTCAAGGGATTCATATCTCGATCTCGACACATCGCAAATTTATGGTTGCTTCAAGAAGTGAGTAGAAACCAATCGCAGCTTTAGCATGTGGCTGTCAGAAACCACACAACGCTCTGCTGCCCTCGGTTGCACACACTAAGTTGTTATAACACTGAAACAAAAGAAAAGTATATGAGACACATGATTGATAATGCAAATATAATATGTTTATACTATGTAACAGAACCACACGCATGAAACTGGTCATTTTTAATATTTCAATCAAATTTATCTAGTGATCTATACAAAAGTACAAGAATAATAGCAATAAACAAAATGCACTTTAAAAATATCGAGAGATTCAAAAAAAACTGTTCCTCAGCGGGCTGTGAAAATTCAACGTATGAATAATATGTTGGTGACACTGTACATCAATGTCAAATTCGAGGTTATCAGGTTAGGTTTTCCGTCAGTTATGAAACAAAATGACGCAAATCCTAACCTGCTAACCTCGAATTTGACATTAACGTACAGTGTCACCAACATATTATTCATACGTTGAATTTCCACAGCCCGCTGAGAAACAGTTTTTTTTGAATCTCTCGATATAATCATGATAGTCTTACGTCCAATTATTAAGTTGGTAACATTCTTGTATTCAATGATGACATTTAAGTTGGGACATTTATATGCCTACGTAAGTGTAAGTTCTGAAAGCAATTTCAGAGTTTCAATGAATATACCGAGTGTCTTAAAATGAATTACATCTACAGTAGAACTCGGTTATAACGAATTCCACGGGACCGCTATATTTGTTCGTAATAACCGTTATTCGTTATACCCAAGAAGATCATAATTTGAGCAAATTTCCAACTTCCGTATAATTTCTACTTTTTCGGAAACCGATAAAATTTTCCGTTTGACTCGCGACATTTTTCCACAACTAGAAAATGCGTAGGTACATACGGAATGTCAGTAAAGGAACGACCAAGATACATCCACTTGAAGATTTTTGCAACTCTTTTTGTTGCGTTATAGGCCAACGTCTTAGTTATTGTATTTTTAATCCTGTAAAGGGTTTTGTTAAATACAATAGACGTGGCTATGGCGCAACATTTTTGTTTTGCAGAATGCGATAACAGAACTGAGCCATAACATCGGGCGAAACCCATTATGGCTTTTCGAAGAACTGGACCCTGCAGGTAGCTGCTGGATTCTAAGAAAAACGGAGTTGCTTACAATGCCCACTATCTCGCGCTATTGTACAGAGTACTAGAGAAAGTGGCCTACTACGAAATTTCACTGACTACTGTTTTCCTAGAAAACCTTCTTTATTATAATGTTGCCACAACAAAATACCTAATATCTTTCAGTTACATTTTATTAGGAGATGAAAAGGATCAGTTCTGAGAATGTATCCTTAAATTTTGGTTCGTTATTCCCGTGAAACGAATTCGTAATAAACATGAAATACATGCATTAAATCAAATGTAATTCAAATATACCTTCAACATTATTCGTTATAAACGTGAATTCGCTGTAACCGTGATCGTTAAAAGCGAGTTCTACTGTAGTATGCTTTGAATTTCCCATAATGCAATCTAAAATTTTACATGAAATTGGCAAGACTGTAAGTCTATGTCAAATTCGAGGTTAGCAGGTTAGGTTTTGCGTCACTTTTGACACAGACTGGCGCAAAACCTAACCTACTTACCTCGAATTTGACATAGACATACAGTCTTGCCAATTTCATGTAAAATTTTAGATTGCATTATGGGAAATTCAAAGCATACTAGATGTAATTCATTTTAAGACACCCGGTATTACGTACATATAAATACATCCTCGACATAAATTGCATCAGGCAACTGAAGCTATTGAAGCACATGGATAAATTTGCCTATGGCCGTGGTACTGCTCCTACATGCTCATAAGACATTTATTATACACTTATCGCTTTTGGAGTAAATAAGAGATAATCTCATACACGGAATGTATTTTTAATCTTTCAGAATGGATATTAATCATGCTGTTGAAACAATTCAAGTCGAGGTTCTATTTAAGCGATTGCTGGTGTGATATTTATTGCCAGCGACATATCAAAATAGGTCTTCTCTTTCACTAATACAAGAAACCATGATAGAAGAATTGTACCAGCTGTTGCTTATAGACAAGTAAGAACGGCATACACAAATTCATCGGGATTCTACAATGATTTTAGCTTTCTGTCAGAAGTTATTTTTAAATTATCTAAGAGGTTTGATTAGAACGTACCTTAAATCAACTATCCTTATTATTTAGTGTTGCAGCAAAACTGAAAAAATATTATTTAAATGATTAAAATTAATTATTGAGAAAGAACAAATTAGATCTGCTACCTGTTTTATTGCATGTTCATAAAGTTCCTGACAAATTTTATTGGCAGTTATGTTATTACACAACACTAAAATGCAGGAACTGCACAAGAGTAATCTACAAAAACATTTGCGGATCACCTTCAACTTTAATTAATTCAATAGTTGCCACTTATTTCCGACAAGTTCAAGGTAATGTTAATTTTAGAACCAGATAGTTATGTTCTACAACGTTGGTGGATGTTTGTTAAGTCTAACACACATGACGGTTGGGCAGTAATTATGCGATAGAATTTAAATTGCCTTTTGTCTTGTTGTTTTCCAATATGACTTTTACGTAAACATAGCTAATGAATGGTAAGATATGAAAAATAACAAGCAAAGGCTATGATTGTTTTGTTGTTAATATTTCATTCATATATGAGGCAAGATAAATGCAATTCCACCAAACTATAATATTATATTATTCATTAATTCGATATTCTTCGAACGATTTGCAAATAACGTGCAATTATTACAACAAAACAAATTTCTTAGCGTTTTAAAGCAAATTGCATTTTCTCTATGAATACCGATTTTTCCATGTAACACATTTTTTTTTTCAGAAAGATCAAGGCGCAGTCTCAGAATGTGCGACAATTAACGCAAGAACTAAAAATTAATGGCCTTGCAGCATTTTGACACTGCAGGGATGTCGAACACATGCTAAAGTGAAGCTAGCCAGATGGACTATTATCTAGACAGAATCAATACCATAAAACCGCCGAAGATACAATGACTTCATTGGTGCAATCAGAAGAATGGAGTAAGTGCTGACCGTCCAGGTAGACGAGTCGGGGGGGCATAAATCTATTCGCTGAAATAAAACCCCTGAAGAAACAATGGCCGAAAGCACATTCAATGACAGAACATACGAGTAAATAAGTCTGGGGGGAGGGGGTAGTAAATCCTCCGCCAACGCAATAGGACAGCAGTAAATATAAACACGATTGGGGGAAATAAAAGAGGCATTCTTTACATGGTCGTCCACCGAGCTCTAACTGGGCATCTAAGGTTTTACTGTCAGCATGCCAGTTATTAATCGCGCAATATATTTATTTGTGTACTCAGAGTACATTCGTGCATAAGCCGCAGTAATAATAGGCGTTTTGAAGCACAATGCTAGCCACATTATGTACAATCACTACTTCTAACTGGCAATCTAAAATAGCCAAATCCCTAAGGCGTGTTAATACTACCAAATGGAACTAATATTATTGTAAACATACACAGAACTGCGAAATTATTATCCCAACGTTGAATGTTCACCAGTGCCAATTCTGTTCCGCATGTCTACTAATTGGAAATGTGGACATGCTCATTGCACTACGTCACATCAACCTATAAAAAATTGTATGATGCAACATAAAAAAGCAAGGTCTTCTAAAAGGCAAAAGAATCAAACCATATTATACACAGCAGTTCTATAAAACGTCGTATTATCCAATTTGTATTTCAAATGTTCAAAATTCCTTCAATTAACCAAATTGTATAGTAAGTGATGCGGCACCATGTATCGTTCAGTTTTGTACCAATCGTAATTATACAGCACTGTGGGTTAGATAACATAACTGCATCGGCACATATTTCAATTGTAACACTACAAAATAGCCAGAAAATGACATACAAACACAACAGATATACAAAAATACGCAAGTCGTGCTGCTAATTGGATTAGTTAAAATCGACTATTTCACACAAATGAGCCTAATTTCATTCGCAATTTAAATAAAATACGTAAAATTAAATCAATTTTATGTTTTTCTATTGCTCACGTTCATTAAAGAGATTTATTGAGCCTAATAAAATCACGTCACATCAGAATACATATATGTACAGGCCGATTTTTAAGCAAGCATTGATCATTCTTGTAGCGGGCACAAATTGCCAATGTACAGAGAAAATAAATGACACCCGCGAAACGGATGAAGCACACAAAAACTGGCGAAGACAAAACTGTCATATGCCAACAGGAGGTTCGCTTGAAATCGACAAACTCTGAAACGCAGTCAGAACGCGCGGCAATTAATGCAATTACTAAAAATGAACACGTCTTGTAACATTCTGACGCGACAGAGGCGCCAACATGCGTTGAAGAGAACCCCAGCTAGCCAGACGACTCTTGCCTAGAGAAGTCCAAGACCATAAACCCCTAGAAGACACAATGACTCCGTTGGTCCAATTGGTAGAATGAAGAAAGTTCTAATCTCTCGGGTAGACGAGTCAAGCATCATACAACCCTTCGCCGAAGCAAAATCTTAGAAGGCAAGATAGCCATTAGCACGACCTACGGTAGGAGATGTCAACCCATCCGAGTAGACGAATCAAGGAGAGGATCATAATCTTCCACTGACGCAATAGAATGGAAGTAAATATAAACACGATTGGGGACAAGAAACAAGGTATTATTTATATGGTTGTCCACCGAGCTCTGTCCGGACGTCCGAAATTTTACTGTTAGCACGCCAGTTTGATTTGTGGAAGTGGGGAATAATAAAATGTTATTAGTGTTGTTAATATCCATTCCATTTTTATAAAAAAAATTCGCATGGGCGCCTGTCCCAAATTCCACTCTTTTTGAAAAATAATTTCCAAAAAAATGTTCTGTGATAAATCAAGGACACCTGCATCACTATAAAAATTGACATACGTTTTTGTATAGTTCCATAAAATTCTTTGATTATAATTTACTTTGTTGTTACTGGCTACGTGGATAAAAATCATGTAAAAAAGATGCTGCCCCAATGACTAATCTTTTACTGAACATTTTTAAAAGATTCTGGGAAAGTATACTAGGTACTACAAAAAAAAATGCTTCCGATTTCTCCTCCGGTACCAATCGTATTTAAGATATAAATACGTGATTAAATAATGAAAAAATGAAAAGTAAGAAAATACTCAAAAGCAATTAATTTGAAAATGTTAACTATTTTGAAATAAATTTAATGTAATCAATTAGCGGTCGTTTTCAAAGAATTTCAGAATATTATTACGGTAGCAAATTTTAATACTGTAAGGGTTTCCAAGTCCCGGGACTAAAAGTGTTTTCGAGACTTACGAGATAAAATACAAATCCCGTAACTAGTCCCGAACGTCCCAAAAATGGTCCTTAAAGGGAAATAGTCTTCAGCTGGAAAGCAAATTCCAAAGAAAAAAACTCGTTTTAAGTTAAGTAAAGTATTTTTTATTTAAATATTGGTCGTGTCATTCTATCACTGGTATTTAAATACATATTGGTAGTACATATAGTATAGTATACAAGGTGCGTCATAATAAGGTGTAAAAAACATATCCGAAACTTCTTTACGCCAAAACAAAGCAATTAACCTAATACACCTCCGTACCAAAATGTACTCGGGTAACTCGGATAACAGGCTATATTATAAAGGGAAAGAAGATGTAACACAAGGGAGCGTAGGATTTTTAGTAAAGAAAAATTAAAAACACACAGAGATGTTCAAGGCAATATCAGATAGAGTAGCCTACATAATAATCAAAAATAATAACTCGAAAATGAAGATAATCCAAACCTACGCGCCAACATCTAGTTACGAAGATGAAGAGTATGAAATATTTTTGGAAGAACTCACAACAACCGTAGAAGAAACAAAACCAAAACCAACCATAATTATGGGCGACTTTAATGCAAGGATCAGAATGAAAACTAACGACACTGAAACAAAGATAGGAAATTATGGCAACAACAAAATAACGTATATGCCATAAATGCATTCTTTAAGAAGAAGCCAAGTCGAAAATGGACTTGGATATCGCCCAATGGCGAAACAAAAAATGAAATAGACTACTTCATCTCTTCCGAAAGACTAATTTTTAAGAATGTTACAGCCTTAAATCAATTTAACACAGGAAGCGACCATCGTATGCTTCGAGTCACAGTTTATGTAGACAAAAAACTAGTACGGAAACGATATTTTAAAAATAAAACGCAAATAGATGCTTACAAATTAAAAGACCAGGCGGAAGAATTTAGGACAATCTTGAAAAATACCAACATACAATCGGCAAATACAGAAAACGATGTTAACATAATAAATAATAGACTAAAGAAAAACTTGGTGGAAGCAGGAGTAAAAGTAACCAAGCAAAAAAAGAAAGACAAAAAAGAATAAGTGAAGAAACAAAAACTCTAATGGGACAAAGAAGAGAGCTCATCAACAAGGGAAAAAGACAAACAGAGGAATACAATGAACTGAATAAGACAATAAGAAGAAAAATCAAAGAAGACCTAAGGAAGTATAATGAATCTAAAATAGAAAAAATTATCGAAATGAACAGAGACATGAAATGTCTAAGACCGACATTAGGAAGACCGAAAATAATTACCATGAAAGACACCAATGGCAGAGAGGAAAGAGAAAAACAGAAAATAGAAAAAATAATAACAAAATATTACGAAACCCTGTACGAATCCAAAACTGCACCAGATCATAACATACAAGAGGGGCAAGCAGAACTATTACAAATGTCAACTCAGAAGAACTACCAAACATTGAAAACTACGAGATAGAACAGGCTATAAAGGAACTCAAAAATAATAAGGAGGCTGGCCCTGATGAAGTAATAGCTGAAATACTAAAAGAAGGGAAAGACGTCGTAATAAACTCCATGAGAATATTATTAAACGAGTGCTTACACAACGCAGTCATCCCAGACAATTGGTATGAAAGTATAGTTATCCTCCTGCATAAGAAAGGAGATAGAGCGGATATAAATAACTAACGCCCTATTTCACTACTCTCGCAGATGTATAAAGTATTCATGAAGATAATTACTAACAGATTTACCCCAAAGATGGATGCTTAGCAGCCCGTAGAACAGGCAGGATTTAGGAAAGGGTTTAGTACCTCAGACTACCTCCTAACAATAAGAACGCCCACTGAAAAAGCTACTGAATACCATTTGCCCCTACATTTGGCATTCGTGGATTACGAGAAAGCCTTTGACAGCGTGGAGCTGTGGTCGGTGGAGCAGGTCATGAATAACTGTAGGATAGACTCACGTTATAGACAGCTAATACATAACATATACGAGAAAGCAACAATGGTGATACAACTTGAGGAAAAGATTGGTAAAATACCAATCAAAAGAGGTGTTGGGCAAGGGGATATAATATCTCCTAAACTTTTCACACTTGCCTTGGAAGATGTATTCAGATCGTTACAATGGACCGAATACGGAATAAATATCAACGGTAAAAAAATGTCACATCTTAGATACGCGGATGATGTCATACTAACAGCAGCAACATTTGAAGAACTACAAATAATGATTAAAGAATTGGAGAAAGCGTCGCGAAAGGTCGGCCTAAAAATGAATATGAAGAAAACAAAAATAATGACCAACACACATGAAAATAGAAACGTAAGGATTGACAATTGCACACTGGAAAAAGTAAATGAATACATATACCTCGGCCAAATCCTAAAGATGGGTAAAGACAACCAGACGGCAGAAATACAACGAAGGATCCGATTAGCATGGACACGATTCGGAAAATTAGCATTTGTACTAAAAAATCCAAAGCAGGGTATTCAACCAATGCATATTGCTAGTACTTACGTACGGTTGTCAAACGTGGACACTTACCAAAGCTAACATGGATAAAATTGCAAAAACACAGAGGTCCATGGAAAGAATTATGTTAGGAATTAGGCTGACAGACAGAAAAACAAATATATGGGTCAGAAGCAAAACGAAAGTTAGAGATGTAGAATATGTCACTACATTAAAATGGACCTTTGCAGGTCACAACGCACGACACACAGATGGACGATGGAATAATCAAATTCAAAATTGGAGGCCATGGATGGGACAGCGGACTAGAGGACGCCCACAAATGCGCTGGGGGGATGACCTGAAGAGAATAGGTGGATTGCACTGAAACGTGCCGCGCAAAATAGAACTCAATGGCGCCAAATGAGAGAGGCCTATGTCCAAAGTTGGAAGATTAATGGCTAGAGAAGAAGAGAAGACCAAAATGTTCTCTTGAAACGATACAGGGTGTTAATGGAAAAACGGTATTTCTATATGACAATAACTTAGAAAGTAATTATCCGATTAATTTGAAAATACATTATAATAAACACAAAATTAACAACAAGATTAACAAACCAACGATTAAAAAAATAGAAAACTATAGGAAATGTTTAAAATGCTCATCTCCAGGCGCAATATAAGGTTGGCACCGTCATACTAGCGATTCATACATCCAGTCTTAGAAAGGCTGAAGTAAAGGCCCGATGATTTGGGATTTTTGTTACGGAATCTGCAGTGCATTTCCTAACAGCTGCTAACGCGCTTCCGTTACAAAAGCCCATACATGAAAACGATTTTATTTCTCTTGGGAGTAAAACCACAGATTTCGAAAGAAAATCGTTTTTTCAAAAAATGGTCCCGGGACTTGCATTATTTTAAATTACCGGTCTGAATATTTTTTAACTTTTAGTTTTACTGTTTATATCACATCTGCATTTTAAAATTATATAAAAATATGACAGGAATATAAAAGAAGGTACTAAAATATGTCAAACAAGCTTATTTCTTAGTAACATTACATAACCATTAAATTGTTTTAAACCAATCCTAGTATTTAAACTTTCCACTCAATATCGGAAATTTCCAATTGAATGCGGTTAGGTTAGATTAGGTCAGATTCAGAGGTTCGCTATTTTTCACTACCGATTTCCTACAATTTGAGTTGTACATAGATTTTTTAAATAATACATTGAAAATAAATGCCTGACAGCTTCATTGCAAGTAAAAAAAATCATTTCTACATATTGTGTAACGCATGTAGCGCAAGTGTTTTTAAAATGATTAGAAATGTTAAATTAATATTAGACTGAATTTCAGTTCTTACATAACCGCAATTGATTATTATGGGCCTAATTACTGCAGCTTGAACTTTAATATCAGAAATTCTATTATTGATCGTGCACAATACAAATATTTACTAATTTACTTATAGAGTTGGGCGAAAGTTAAAGTATGTTAATTGGCATTATCAGAGCGCGCACAGGTCTGAATAATAATCCAGTTTGGAGTAGACGAGACAAATCCAGTTTAAAATATCTGTTTACACTTAAAGCTTGTTAAGATAACGTCTAATTAAAAATGAAAATAAGAATACTTAGCAGTATTACAGTGCCGTTTATAATATAATCACATACCTATCTCCACCAATATACAACTTTAAAACATGAATTTTCTCTTATTCATTGAACACAACGTGCTTTCAAAGCAGAAAAATACGAAGGTATTTAGAAAACATAATTGTAGTACATATTTAAATCTATAAGTAATGGATTGGTTGTCTATAGAAATGTTAAATAATGGTTATATGATAGCATTAAACTGGCGTTGATCGATGTATTTTTTTAGTAAATGTAAGCATTTCTAATTTATTTTGATTGGTTGAAAATTGAAGTGCGTATTCTAGTTAAATTATATTTAAAATACTTACGATTTATAATTGAAACAAAAGATTTGTCCATGCGAACATTCAGGCTCTTGCAGTGTCGAGGTCGAAAAAGAAAATTAAAATAAGTGTAAACAAAACAGCAACAGTGATATGCAAAGTTTTACCTTTCCTATGAACGGTCGTGCCACAACAATTACAATCAGTTCAACGGTATGTATTTTATTACAACAAGCAAATTGCTACTGCTCTATGAAACTTCCCATTACAGTAATCACGGGATACTGCGCATTGTAAGTGGCAGTGCGATCTTATTATCTAGTTATTGTATCAATATTTTGCTTAAATACGAAATGTAAACAGTAGGAGATAAGTATTGCCGGTGTATCGGATTGCTTATTTTGCATAACGCGGTGCTAATATGAATCATTTGATTATTTAGTGGGTTTCCTGTGACGCCAGGTATTAATTTACGGGTCCAAAGTACAAACTTTGAACTTGACTTTTTCTCACCTAATTAAATTTGCAATAGCTATAATTAATAATTCAATTAGAAATAGGTAAGGTTACTAGAAGGAGAGATGGCGAAAGCCAACAACAGCGCATAGTGTGGGTAAAAGTTTTCCTGCTGCAAAATAACTAGTACTGTATTGCGTAAATATAGATTTTAAATGTTGACAGTTAATAGATTCCTTTGTTTTCGACCATTCTAAATCTACCAAATGTCCTCATGGGATTCTGGTTTAGACTAGGCCGAGCTGGAAAAGCTTGAAAATAATCTGTCATGTGCATACACGTCACGAAAATTTATAAGCACTTGTCCTGATTGTTCATTTAAATTATGATAACTGATAAGGAAAAGGCACATCGAGGTGTATTTGGAAGGGTAAATGCCAGCCAGCATTTTAGAAACTAAGAAACTGAGATGAGTACCTACCACTAAAATCACCGTACGATATTGTTTACGGAACCCTTTCTGTACTCAAGCAGCTTAATGTACAACAGTTTCATTTCGATAACTTCTGGACAACCTTAAATACCTGATGATGAATGTAAAATTCGTGCTTGACACGAACGGATCACTTTAATGCTCTTCGTGGGATTGCTAAAAATACTAGAAGCCAATATAAGCAGGAGTAATCCTATCAATAGTTCTTTACCTCTAACTGTAAATGTGTACAATGACAGCCTTTATACAGCAATTATCACATAGCGGATACTATACTTACTACTTTATATAACAACTTCCTACATTAAAATACTGCACTAAAAGAGAGGGCAAATGGTTATGTGATAACAATTAGTAGTTTTCCACTTTGATGCACAATATTCTGAAGAATACTCTATATTTCTTACTCACTCAATTATATACCGAATATAACAATCAGCGCATACATATGCCAAAACTGTTCTTCAAAGATATTTTCGATAGAGATGTTTGGCTCGGCAAAAGTTATTTTTAACTGTGAAATATAAATATTGAAAAAAAACGTGTTTGTTTTTGAAGAACTGGTTTTAATCGCTGTGTCTGAAACGATTTCAGAGGTGCTGAGGTGATAACCTGCGTTGTTTATATCTTTCACATTTGGTTTCAGAATAAATACAAGATTGTAGGAATCCAACCTTAGTTACTTCAAATCAGTTTTTTATCACTTTGTAAAACGGAATCGTATATGAATTCGTTGTTTGTCCGATGTGTGTTCGCTTTTTTGAATTTTTAAATTTTAACTTCAGATTTGGATCGAACATGAAAACGTAGAATAAGGGATGTCTGAAGAACCAATCTCTCTCTCAGAAGGAACATGGACAAAAAGACGAGCAAACTTCGATATGTGAATTTGTCCATCTGTGCGTTTTTCGGAATTTTTGATTTTTTTATATAATAGAAGATGAACAAGTACAGTAGGAATACTGGGCTTATGATTTTCAACTGGTTAATGTCATATATCATGTGAATAAAGAAAGGCCAGACGCGTGATGTCATACCAGAGAAAAAAGGCGAGTAATTTTCCTTTCATTAACCTATATAATCAAGGTTAAGCAAAAAGGAAAATAATCGTAATTGTCTTTTTCAAATGATAATTTACTGCTAATTGTGGGTGAGCTCAAGCGACAACTCAACTAAAAGCAATTAATCAGTCGCAGTGGACACGAGACATTAACCGAATGCATTCGCGTATTATCATTTAACCAACATTCTATTTTGTCTGCCACGTTCGTTTTCTTTAGACTTGAATATCAGAAATACCACGATAAAACCGCCTGTGAGCTGTACTTGATAAAATAATATGAGTAATTACGAGTAAGGTCGCTCATTGTCACAGTATTCAAATATTAGTATTGTGTGGATGAAATTAAAAACATTTTCTTATGATACGACGTCCTTCCTACAATGGAGTAATAAACACTGACGTTTTTAAACTAACATGACGCATATAAACAACACTTTCTTAAAAAGCCTATTAATCTTCTTTAAGAACTTGGTTGAACATATAATACGGGTCACCGCAATAATAGCTATTTACGTTATTAGACCGGTAGCAACATTTTTATGGCCGCGCCAATACTTTACCGGTTGAGCCCGTAGGGCGAGACCTGTATGTTTGGCAAGGCCATAAAAATGCTATCGGTCGTGTATCGTATAAGATTTTTTAGGATACGAGTCCGGTAGATAAAATTTACCGGCCGGTAGTTCTACTACTGGTCTAGGCCGGTAAATTTTATCTACCGGACTCGTTTGTAACTATGTAAACGCTAGTTACCAATGCAGTATCCTAAAAAGTTATTTTTGGGCATCGTCGAAACAAAAATAATTATGGTTTTCATGGAAACATTTTCTAAATAATCAAGTTTGGGGAATAATGTAAGCTTTTCAGGATATTTTATTCATTCATCGTTTTCTAACACTGTGGTAACATAATAAATATGAATTCCACGAAACGAATATAAATGGAACTCAACAGAATACAAAATTGACAAGTTGATTATTGACAAAGTAATTTACGTGTGCTTAGCGTTTAGTAATTATACTCTGAATATCGAACAAATTACTAGGTAAGGTTTTTTATTTTTAATTTGTTGAAGATGAATTACCATGCCTCTGCCTAAAGTAAACGATGACATTTACAAGCAAATAACTACAATTATTTATTCGTTTGTTGTTCTCGTTTAGCATTCCGAAGTAAAATATAACGTTTTCATTAAAAAAAGCCACTGATTGATATGGAATTACTGCATTGCTTATGACTTCAGAAATTACGTTTTGACTGCTTATTCTATTCCTATTGATAAGAATCAGTTCAAATGCACGTTACGAATGTAGATGTAACCAAAGCAGGTCGTCGTAGTTGAAGCTTTATTAAAATTTATCCTCTCATTGTGTTCTGCGTACTATTGAAATTGTACGATAATCCACGTAACCAAACTAGAATTCGGTCAGTTCATTTTACACAAACTATACGACCAAAAATGAAATAAACTATTACTATTTACTGAATTCATTTAAAAATAATAATTCTTACTCTGGTCTCTGTCGGATAACTATATCGGAAAATTCAGCTACACATTTTTAAAATTACATTTATTAAGTATTTCGCCACACTACAAATTAAAGATGTTAGTAAAAACGTGTTAACCAAACATTATTCACCATATTAACATAAACACTGGAAGAATACTTGTAGAGTACACAAAACATTTCTTTAATATTGTAAAAACGTCGCTATATACCTATATTAATCTAAATCCAATTGAACTGTAGACTCGGACAAAAAATACTCAATAAAGTATTATAGTTATTATTTTGGCAACGCTGAATTCTGAATGCTGAAATATTTCTCAAAGAGAGAAGGCCAATGACCCAGAAGTAAGAGATGTGCCAGAAAGGCTATAACCAACTAATCGCGAACGACAGTTACAAAAAGACTACAACAGATACAATGGCAAATTTCCAATTAATTTAAACTATATGGGTTTGATTCAAGGCAATTCGCAGGAGAAATTGTTTTATTTTTAATTTGAAGTGATTTTGAGTTAATACTGAATGCAAGAATCCAGTTCCTCACAGAAAAGGAACAAAATCGTGCAGATTGTTTCCTTTGTCAACACCGAAATAGATTTTTGAAAAGAACAGGATGCAAGAAGGGGAAAACGTTTTGCTGAAAATGTAAAAGTATAGAAGGTTGATACAAACCATCTACAAAATGAAACAAACACAAAACCAGTTGAACATGTTAGGCCTATCATTGCCAGTCAACCTCCTATACAGCATTTAAAACTTTGCTTCAATTTTTTTTATTTATCCGCCATTTGATCCTTGTTCCTTACTAGATAAAAGGGCGGTTCTGCTATTTCTATTCTACTTTTTCATCTTCTATCTGAAGTTTAAACTTAAGAATTCCGAAAAAATGCACATGTGGACAAATACACATGTCGAAGTTTACCCACCATTTTGTCTTGTCTATGCTCCTGAAGAGATTGGGAGATTGGTTCTTCAGATATTGCTATTCTACTTTATCATGTTCTATGCGAATCTAAAATCAAAATGTAAAAGCTAAAAAAAAAAACACAATACTAATGAATTTTGATACGAATCCGTTTTACAGGGTTCGTGAGAATACCAAGATGGAATTAACTTTAAATGCTTAGTTTTCGGTTTTGCTTTGCAATATAATTAAAAACCGTTAAATACTGTGACAAACTAACTACAGACTGAACAAAATAGAGGAATGTTCTTCAATATCTCGATATCTTGTTTGGAGGTAAGGTAGATCGAAGGGAAGCATTATTTCTTCAGAGACCAATCCTCAACATTTTCCCCTCATGCAATTCAAATTGCACAACTATACATAAAAATATTCTACCGTCTAGTATTGCAAGGAAAAGTTGAAGGAAAACTCGAAGAGGCATATCTCCAGTAAGATGGGCAGAACATTACTTCAGACATTTAATGAAGCAGTGAATAGAAATAAAATGGTGCAGTACAATACAGAATATATACATAAGATGAATGGTGTCACGTCGTCTATCCGATTGCACAAAATGTCAAAATGCAACTTGACAGTTATTTGTGATACATTAAGTAGTCTTTACAAAAGTTTAGTTAATTTTTCAAATTGTCCTTGGTAGTACCAACATGTACTAACGGAACACATTGTTCTTTTCCTTCTTATTCCTGTGGTACTACAGTCTTCATTAGACTTTTTAAAATAGAGGCTCTACTTTATTCCCACAAACATCAACAGTCCAAGAAGAATGTTTTCCAGGATATTTTACAGAAAAACTCGTTTATCAGAGATAATAAAATATTTCGTCTTCAACTGCATAGTATCAAACCGTAAACATGCATTCTATGGATAGGCCTAATGTTACAAATTTAATAGTGAAAGCTTCTTGACGATGGCTCAGATTTGCCTCTCACAACAAGTGCACCTTGATTACTATATAAACTTTAAAAATAGAGGAATGTCAGCAAACAAACAAAAAAAGTGTATAAAAATGCATCTTAATATCGATCCTTTACGGCCGACGGAATTTCATAAACAGTTTTACCTTCAGAAAAAAAGAAGATGCACTAAATGGACTAATCAGTTCTAGTAAAAGTAGTAATACCGGGTGGCCATAAATATCTGAGATCCCGGTAGCCATGGAATTAGCTACTTATAAATGTTGGTTAGCATTATATTTCAATTACGATAAGTATTGGTACCTATGTAATGTAATAAAATGCAATAAGAGGAGGGGAATGTGCCCTGGATTCTGCAGTTTAGCCTACGACTCGATTATAAAAATCTCCTGTTCTAACTCCATTACTTATTGCAATCCTGAAATAATTTTTGACAGATAGGAATTTTAGTTGTGATGACATAAATGGCATTTAGTTTAGTTGGATTCATCACTAATAAAGCGGTGTTGATTCCAAAGGTGATGTGATAACATGTATTTATGGCCACCCGGTAGCTTTTGCTAACAAATGACACTCATCAATCTATAGCATTCAGACTTACATTTTAGTACTGTATCAGAAAGGACGTTATACCTACCAAAAACGTGTTCTCACATGTAGTTTCTTACAGTTCGAACTATTAATTACAAAACCAGTTGTAATTAAAAAAAATAGTTTAATCATTTCGATTGCAAGAATATATTACATATACTCGTATATCAAACGATGATGACTAATGCACATCAAACAAAAGTATCAGGAAATCTTTACAACAGATTAATCCATGAAATTCTGAAAACTAGAGAGAGAACTCCTGGGAAATATGTACGTATAAGCAACGGTTTCGTTCACAATAGTTGTCTCAGATTGTATCGTGGAGATAAATGACCTAAAAGAAAGGACTCCAACGATCAGACTGCCATGTGCTTCGCCAGAAGTAGTAAAAATTCAACTGGCAGGTGCTTCCCTTCCTGACAGAAGAAAAGGAGAGATCAAGTCCTGGCATTAAGTGTGCATATTATCTAACAGTCAACCTTTATATTCCTGCAGTATTGGATTTAATAGTCGCTTTGCATGCCATCTCACATTGCCACACGGTCAATAGCGGTACCACATGTCTCCTGCCACCATACAGCATAAAGCATTCTAACTTTTACAATTTCAAAATCATAACCATTAAAACCTTTCTTTGAAAGGAACACGCAAACGTAGTTTTGCAATATACAATATGTCCAGGATTAAAATTAAGTTCATATTACCTTCAGTGCGACAGCTTAAGGGATACTAATATGAACTACTTTATGAACAGTGAGTTATTTCAGTTTTCACACCCCAAGATCAATTGGCTTTTATTATAAAAATAAGATAAGAGGGTTTTGAAATTAGGGGAGAGTGGGGAATATTCAACCATGTGGTACATTCAACTTTCAGATATATAGACAAAGTTATTTGCGCGCCCTTTAGAGAGCACTGGTCCATTCTTACAATAAAACTGTGTTGTGAATAATTGTTTATTGTGACATTCAGTAAAAAGTTATAAAGAAAAGTAAAAATGTAAGATTCTGATATTGCCGTTTTATGAAAATATTTAAAATTGGTACAACTGTATATACCTATAGGGTATATTCAACCAGCACTTGTGGGGTACACTCAATCATGATTGAATCTACCCTGTATGTGATTTATTAAAGCTGACATTGTACTTGATCCAAATTATTTGAAGAAACTGTACTTTTTCCAATTTCCATTTTAAATATTTTCTGTAGATACGTAGAAATCCTAACAGAAAAACCGACAGGTTAGTCGACGAAAACAGCGTTGAACCAGTCGGAGATTGTTTTAAACATAAGCTGCTCATAAGGGCAGCTGCAAGACAGCATAATATCAACCAGGAACACCCTGATGTCTAGAATTAAAAAAATAAAAGAAGGAAAAGAGGAAGCTTTCGCCAGATTATACGTATATAGGGCTCGGAAATGTCAACTGACGAAGAAGATACCAAAAAATTTCATAGTAAATATTGTGCCAAACAAGAGGTTTCGTCAGATGTACATCATGGTCGATATTATAAATAAATTCGGGTTCTAGAACATTGTTCAAACTATGTTTGATCATGGGTTTTATGTAAATAGTGTGAAATAAACTGTAATCAAGTAAACACAAAAGTTCACGCAATTAGTCCACGAAAACTGCATAACTTGCGCCAGATAAGATATGTGTCAAGTTTCTGTGTCGTGATAACAATTAACGCCAGTTCCGTATTTACAAACAGACGTTGCACTTTTTACATGTGTAGTATATCGTATGTCAAAAGCACAACGCTGCGATTCTGCAATGCTAGTGGGTCAACATAACAACTCAAGCATTCAGAATTACGTTAGTTTAAACATATATTATTGTAATTTTTAATAATAGGTCGTAAACACGGCATACATTTATTGTATATATAGCTCTGTGATACGTCTTAAGAATTCAATATACCTTTAACCACGATCGTATATTCATTGATGGGGACGAACACAGGCTTCAAATGTTCGTAAAGAGTTGGCATGGCCTGGCCTTCTCACCCTGCCTCTTAACAACAACCTAAGCTCCACATCTGTCAAAAAACTAAACCGGTTTTACAACAAACATAAAAGGTGCTAAGTTCCAATTAATTTTGGCTACCAACTTTTACTTTTAAATCATGAGCCAACTTTTTACACAATCGGGATAAATAAATGATAAAGCGAAGACATTAGACTATACTCAAAAGCGCAACGAAAAGCTGCAAAAATATCAAAATCACAAGTTTATAATTCTACACCAATTATGAACGAACTTAAAACGAAAGAAAAAGAAAAGGAAAGCAAAATATCTCTGAATATTAACTACACGAAGTTTCTAAATCTACTGAACCAAAAGTACTTGAAGAAAAGGTATGTTAATGGATCAAACGAAATGCTTTTGTAAAAACCGACAGTGACACGTCCGAAAATTCATCTCTTGCATTGATCGACTCTTAAGGATGATTTATCAGTTGATGAATTTCCATTACTAGTCGAGGACGACTTCATAATCCAAGAAGGCGTCTTCATTTTGGCTAAATATACAAAAAATATTCAGAAAAAGTATAGTTAGGCAAATTTTGAAAAAAAAACTGATTATGAAATTACATTTCTAAGGTGTAAAGACTATTCAAGCAGTTTGGTTTTCCCACATGTGGATAATATTTCCACTCTTGGCAGAGATGAGATTGTTAGTTTATTACAGACACCACACAATTCTGGGATGTACGTTAACCATTTTTATTTTATTTTCTGCCTTTGTTCACCTATTATTATCGTTTTCTTCTAAATAAATTTTTCAGTAAAATCCTTAGTTTTCAATTACTTTAACCTGGTTGAAACTACCCCACTCACTGGTTGAGCTTTCTCCAGTAAGGGGTACATTCAATTAAAAAGCATTTGAGAAAAAATATTTCAATAAAATAAAACTTTGACACTTTAGGCATATTTTATCTTGATTGATGTAAAACATATAAAGGTACGAAAAAACAATAAAAACAGTTTATGTTAAAAATCACATACATTCATCCCCACTCTCCCCGACTGAGGTACACTTTTACGCAGATGTACAGTCTAAGTTCACCTGAAAAATTAAATTTAGAAACGACAGTGGAATAATAGCTCGAAATAGTTACGAAATAAACAAGTGCACACCTATTTTAACAAACTTAAAATATAAACTTCCTCAGTTCGATGGTATTCATTTGTCTTTCTTTTATTTTCTTGAATAGTTCTCCAAGGTCTACTATGCAAAATCAATTCTTTCGTACAGCTCCGATATTTATAGAAGTATAAACTGATAGTAAAATGACATGGCTGCTTCACTTGGCAATAAAAATTGTCAACGAAGCTCAAACCGGCGTCGTGGAACTGGTTAAAAGTTGCATACGGTAATGGAAAATGTATAAACTTCTTCCCGTGCTGCGCGCAAAATCCAGAAGGTGGCACCTGCAGTTCCATTCGCCTTTCATTGATCGCACAACTCGGCCAAACAAAGCATGGAAACGTCAAGGATAGAAAGTCACGCATGGTCATGACCTACCCAACTAACACGCCCACTTTCATTAAATCATGAGATTCTTTTGCACCTTCTATAAATAAACACAACTGTTGCTAATGGTAATGTTATAAAATTTGCAATATACGAGCTCGGGTGTACAAATTGGGGAACCGACGCCAATTTCCTTCTGATGCGTATGGATGAAATTACGGATCGTTCTAATGCTACTAAATACCTTACATAGGTGTGTACGTTCATGTTTAATTACTGGGAATTAGATGACCAATAAGTTTGCTTGAATATCTCCCTTAATATTTGCACTCTAAAAGAGATTATGCAGGAAGTACCCATTTTAAGAATGGAAATTTCCACTTTCAGCTTCCTTAGGAGCTACGGGGCTCTAGCCTCCCAGCCGTCAACAGCCTATATGTAGTAATTAGAACAACGTAGCTATTCTATAATTGCAAATCAATGTTATCATCTATCCTACCCTTATAATAAAACAAGGTTTATGTAATGAGATCCGGAGGTAGCTATTCGATACCGCTTAAAACATTTAAAATAATATCCAGGAAGAGTGTCAACATGAGTTATGTGTCGACACACTCGCACGTATCAATGCACCCGAGCGGCTGGCAGCTGCTGAGGGCGATCCGAAATATCACCCAAACTCATATGGAAATTATAGACAAAACCTCTGTCGCAGCAGAATCGCGATATAGCAGTTTCAATGTGATGCGAAGGATAAAAATGTTGCAGCCGAGACCACCGCAAATTCGCGGGTTTATGTATAAATATGTAAAGCAATCCGAAGGCGAAGGCAGCCGCTGGGCCGATAGCAAATGTGGTGCAGCTTTTGACAGTGAAAATGAATGTATTAGTTCTTATCGGTATAAATGCTTCCACAACAACGAGAAGCGAAGTCACGCCTTTACAGATTTGATACTTTTCACGAATTACGTACTCGCATATGAAATGAACCAAATATGAAAGTCGTGAACACGTTACGCTTTGAAATCCTGATATAAAAAAATCGCACTAACGACTCAGAATGCGATTCAAAAATCACATTATCGCCCATCACTAGTTGAAGCGTGTTTATTGATCTTGGGTAATTTCGATTGTTTCGTGCAGTTTCACACCAAAAAAAAATGGCGAATAACATTAATTTTAAAAGCCTATCGTTAGCTGAAGAGGTTAAAAAACTCGGACGGTCTACACCGGTATTAAATTTCAACCTGCAATAAAATTGGAACTCGTAATTTTACTGGACATTTACAAGCTCTGATTTAATTCTATTATTAAATAAATTATCATGTTTCGTGTTTTAACAGTTATGTAGATTTTGTGTTATGTTTGAATACTTTTTGTTCTGTGCATATGATGTTTCCTGTTGGATTATAAAAATTAAAAGTCCCAAATACAATCACGAGCCGTCACTGTCCACTTCATGTTGATAGCAATTTAATCATTAATCTTTGTTCTAAAAAATGTCTTACTTTTAAACACCTCAAGCAATATGTATATGCATTAGTAGAATGCTAACTTACTTATATGTAAAAGTAACTTAATATTCAAACATATTTCTTGTTAATAATAGAAAGCTGTCCATTCATCTTCCCCTTTTAAGAGTAAAGTTGTTCTAATTAGAAACAAGATTCCTTACTATTACATATTTAAAATGAATTTCCCTTTTATGAGTGAACCAGATTTCCATTCTTATAGTAAAACAGCTTATTCCACTATTGGAAACAATATTTTATTGTACAATTAATGTTTCGAAAACAGAAGGATAAAAAACAGTCTATTAAGTGTCAAGATAAAGAAGAAGTTTATGAACGGTCGTGGAGAAACAGAAGATAGCGAAATAATGTTAATAACAAGAAGAAACTAATAAGTTTTACCCTGATAAAATTAAAATTTATAAGTTTCGAATTAGCACATTGTAATGCAGCATACCATATGTATGATACATTTAATTTAAATAATTATATCCAGATATCTAATGGGTATCATGTGATTTATATCACAGTTGTATGTTTTAACTGGTGAGGTTGTAAGCGCAACTAAAGGGTTGTTTATAATTAGTAGTAACAAAACAACTTGAATGCATAAATTCCCCTTAATTGTGAAAAATAATCATTGCTAATTTGATACGTAGTAGTAATAAGGCATTCTCTACGATCAAATTTGACTTGAAGTCACAAATATTATTCAAATATATAATTTAAGATTATTTGATTCCATTTAACGTGGTATATTACTACAAAACTAGTAAAACCAGTGAAAGTGAGTGTTGTGGTATGCTGTTGAACTGTCTATCCAAGTAATAGAGTTTTCAAACAGCTTTGATTTGATCGGGAACAACAAGGAGGTGTTTGCTGACTAGAATTTATCCAGTTAGGAGCTGAGGTAGAGCATTCAGGTACAAGATAAACATTCAGAAGGTTAGTGCCCATTTCTTACAAAATATTAAGAAATTATAAAGCAAGTTTGGTGCGGCAAATCGTTAAGACATTGTAAGTATATTTAGAAATTAATTTAGAACAATCATTTTTCTAAATTCAATAGTGATTCGAGTACTCGACGATTTTTGACAATTATATTTTTAAATTTACACATCTTGGAATAAAGTTATTTTTAGAATTGTCATTTAAATCAAGTTTGGATATATTTAACATTTGATTAAATTATTTTTGACAATACGTATTTTATTTTGTAATGTCAGATCAAACTTCAATGTGCTACTAACAAACTGAACGTATGAATTTAACTTTGTGAAGTGCCTGAAACTTGTATTTGATTCATAAAATCAAATAGTTATTATATTTTAAAAGTAATTCAGTATTTAACTATTAGAGAAAGTTGTTAGTTGAAGATTAACCCATTCAGCTAAGAATTATGAGTCCCATTGCTTGTAAAACTTGACTAGTCGAGGCTTAAAAAAATAATAATCACATGACATAATTTTAAATGTCAAATTGATTTAAGAGTTACGTCAATTCCTATTTATTGCATTAAGAAGTAAGGTAAGTACATAAGTGCACTGTACCTGATAGTACTTCTCTTTAATAATTAGTAAAAGGGTATATTTAATTTGATATGAAAAAGAGCTTCAAAATGCGAGCTATTACATTTTAACTCACAACTTGGGACTTGATATTAATTGAAATAACACCGCGAGAATGAGTTATATTACAATTTTGAGTAAACCTTGAAGCATCATCCAAATTACCAAAAAGTGCACAGTCAATGCGAAGTCAATTTAAAACACGATGACTAAACGCCTAAAGTCGCATTTAGTCACCAATGCCCACCTAATTTTAAAATAATTTTCTCAAGAATTTCAAGGATTTTTTTAATAAACTGTGTGTACGTGATGTACTAATGACGCAAGTAGGACACTTTTCCAGCTTCCAGACTAATATTGGGCCTGCCAGCAGTGCCAAAACATGATAAATATAGACCGAATAGCCTTTCGGGCGTGAATCTCTGAATTGGTATGATTTATTTTTATATTTCCAACATCTGTCAGATTTTGCTGTTTAAAGCAGTATATTTTTACATTTTTATTTGATACTACAGAGATGGATAGCAATATTAAGAGCTGACTGGAAATAAAATTCCTCGGTTGAAAAGAAACTTATTCTTGCACGAAGAACACTTTGAAGACGCGTTTACTTAAAACTACTTACAAAACACAAATGTGTCTATGATTCGTCAATGCATGTCGGTTTCCTGCAAACTAACAGAAAAAAAGTACGTTAAGCTATAATTTACCTAAAAAGGTGGAAGTAGAATATTTCTTGGTTGAGCCTTTCGAGGTATCTCGATTTCTCAATATTAAGACCAATTTTAGCCATCTTTGCCAATAAACACACTTTTTTGGCTTTGCGGCCTTTTGAAGCCAAACAACGATTTTTGTAATAATTATGTTCGCTGATATATCGTGAACCCTTACAAGCCACCCGTGATTTGACCCGTGCCCTTTTTGTTTTTGTGAATCCATACAAACTAACGTTTTGCAAGACATGGCAAGCTTGAACCATCAGGGTCAAAGCTGCACGAAAAGGCTGAGTAGGTGCGCCAGCCGTGCAAAACAACGTAACGTTCAATGGTCGATCGATTCCACTATTTTTGGAGTCGGTGGCGGGTGACTGGCTGAAGAGTTGTGGTTGTGATGCTTTAGATCGGAATGACAGGGGCTCAAGTTTTACTAACTCTAAAACAATATTCCATGTTTATGTTTATATGTTATAGCTTCGTGAAAGATGGCGAGGTACTCTGACGTGCTCAAATTTCAAGGTATTTCTCTTCATTAAAACTTTACCCTTTACTGACCTGAAACCGTTACCCAAAGTTCCTTGGATGTAAACACAGTTTTGATTGATAAGCATTGCAAAGGTGCGAATTCCTCTTTAGCTTGTTGTGTCACATATTTGTCGATCATTTTACGTGTAGCGTTAGCTGTATATCCATTATTTTGTTCTCTCTCTCTCTCCATACTCTGCGTCTAAAATACGACCGCTCTGGTCTTACGAACTATATTTTCTTGACCAAATCATGGGCGGCTGGCTCGTAAGAGTTCATGACACACCAACAAACGTAATTTAAAAAAAATCTTTTTGGGTTCACAAGATCCAAGTCACACAAAGCTAAGCGTGTTTATACGCAAAGACAACGCAGTGTACGCCGAAATTTGATTTTTAATAAATATTTTAATATTGACAGTTTATATTTCTTTTCTAGTTGCCCAATCATTTCTTTTGGATTATAATTGCGTTTCACCAATGCTATTTTTTCAATTTATACTTATCACAAAATATTAAAAATTGGGGATGTAATTAAAAATATTGTCATCTTCTAAAAAAATTATTGTCACACAATTATCCACAGTTCTATAGAAATCAGCGAATTTTCTTGATCTTTTAGGTTGGCCTGATATTACTGCAATCTAAATTCTGCATGTGATGATCAAACATTTCAATCAAGTTATTTAAGTATATCACTAATAAAGAAAAATTTGTGATAATCATTTCTTATTACAAATATTGCTACAGTCGTTATAAATGTCTTGTGGTGCAATTGTAATTGCTCGCTTTAAAATAATACATTTACATTTGTACAACTTAACTTCCTTTCATTTTAATTAACACCACTTTTATTTACATTACTAATTTATTAATTGAGGTGAACTGAAGCGCATCCTTGAAGAGCGATAACTTAAGATTGTTTTTTTCTATATAGTATTGAGTGGGTCGAAACAATGGGCTATATCAATATACTAAGTATGTATTATCTCCGGGCATATTACTTTTTTATTATTAGTAAAATCAATAATAATAATTGATAAGGCAAAATCATGAAATGCCTACATATACATCTATATATGCACATGCATCCTTTTGTGCAAGATTGTTCATGGAAACAAATAACAATTTTAAAGCTGGCATGCAGCTTTGTTATTTGAAAAACACTTAGCATGCTATGATCAGTAGTAGCAAACATGCAAAAATTACATTTCCATTTCAAATTCTCTCATTTATAGTTAGGATGAAAGTTTTACCAGGTGTTAAGTTCTTACACAACTATTAATTTGTTAATTCAAATGTTTTATTAATAATTTCTAATGCAAGGTGGAACTGTCCTTGTTACTTTAAAGGTGCAAACTAAAATTTTATCTCGAGTGATGGTAAAGTATGAAAACTTATTCCCTGTACCCTAAAAATCCTTTAATTTGAATTGTACGTTAGCAAGATATTATAAAATAATTATTTAATAGTATGTTATTGAAGTTATACAAGAGAACTTTATTAAATCGTTTATATTGCGTCAATACTGAGACCGGGGGGATTACATTTTTTTGTTCAAATATAATTCGATTTGCAGTATGCTTTAGGCCAAAAACCTGTCATTCAAATAGATTTATGCCTTTGCGTAGTATTCAATCTATGATGTGTTTTCTTGGCAACTAATTTACGTTAATTTACGTATTATTATCATTTTTCTCGAACTAAAACTAAACTTCGCCTGAATAGACAGCTAGTTCTACCCTCTTTTTCAAAACGAATCGGTTCGCGTTTCAGTAGTATGCATATTAACAACAAGGCTGATAATAATGATCCTGATGATGGTGGTAATGATGTTGATGATGATTGTAAGCTGGTTGTAATGTCGATTATTGTGCTGATGACGATGCTGATGTTGATGCTGTTGCTGATTATAGTGATAATGATGAATATACAAAAGACGTTGGTTCAGTCTGATCTGAACCAAGCTCTATTGCTGGCAACCGATAACTATTTACAGCAAGCTTTTGATTTTGTGTTCATTTATTTTTATATTACGAGCGTAAAGACTACTCTCGCAGTCAAGGTCTGTCAAATTTAAAATAAAGTATTTATTAATGGTTGTAGGCTATGGAGATCGCTATGGTCGGCAAAATAACCTGAAGAAATAAATTTAAAAAAAAACACATTTATATCAAATTCAATGCTATTTTGTAGTTTTTGGAGTCTTTAGTTCTACAAAATAAAGTTCAAGTGCAGTTTAATACAGTACTAACTATTATTGATATTATGAGGTAGCTGCATAGGGTGTTGCAATTTCGATAAGGTTAAATTGACATCCTTTTGCAATGAAGTCGGCAGAAAACGGTTGGCACATTACGGGGTCAACTTTTCTACGGAAATGTGATGGATAAAACAAATTGATCGTTTGCCTTCTCAGCTACAATCGAAATAGTATTTTAATTCGACGTTAGGGTTTATCTATTTTTTAACATATCAAAACACAAGAGCAGAGATTGTTCATGAACTTTTTTACATAGTTTAATATGATCTAATGGGAAGTGTCGAATCGTTAATGCCTTAATATGCAAACTGTGTTTTTAGCTCTAAAAATAACGTTCCATTTAATCCCATCGACAATGGTACACCCTATTTGTAAAAATGTCATATAATTTCCATACGAAATGTATGCAATCTTATTACACTGTGTGCACAGCTGTCTCTAGACATTTATTAATTAATAATATTCGTTTAAAGCAAGCCCACTAAATCCCAGGAGAATTTCTGAAAAATTAAAAGCTGCTATATGATTTTTTACACTTTAGAAGTTTAAAGTATCGAAACTATGCAATATAGATCATTTTCAATATGAGTCAATGTATTGTTCCAATACAATGTTTTATTAGTTGTGAAGGAACCAACAAATTCGTGGCATTAGATTTTGTAAAATAATTTGGAAGAAAATGTTAACCATAGGTAAAAAAGCTGAATATGAAAGATCTTTAATTTTTTAAAAATTCAGAAATAACGTTTTTTTGTTTTCGTTATTTTTTAGTAGAGCTACACTCATCTCTTGTTAGCATTTTAATGCAAAATCGATGGTAAAAATTATTACAAATATGATTCCATGTTTTCTTTTGTAATAATTGTTCTCTTTCCATTTGCATAATCACCCATGAAATTCATTTTCATTGCAAAACCTCCATTACCAAGCAAAATATTTGTACCATCTCCCATCGCTACCATATTGAAGTCGAAATGGAAATCACAAAAAAGTGGACGTGACTACCTCCCTGGACTTTCCCATACTGGAAACTGTTCATATCGTCTTTATTCAACAGTCTTTACAACATATCAAAATTTCAACTCCATGACTCACGTCTTCACCGTGATAAGCGTTTACACTTTCACGTAAATTGCGGGTAAATATAAAAGAACTAGTGAGTCACCCGAACTACGTTTCGGTTCGCAAAATTAAGAGAGATTCATTAATATAAATTAAAAAAAAAGATGCATCGACGGGATCGAACTCGGGGCTCCCGCGTGATAGGCCAGCACGCTTACCGCACAACCACACTCTCCTGTTTGAATAATGCGCGCACCCGAGCTAATACTAGACAGCTATAGGCGCTCCGCTCTGCTGCCTAGAGAAGTTAATTAAATTATACTGCTGCCTAGAGAAGTTAATTAAATAAGTCTGAAAATTAGCAAACTTTTAAGCCATCGTACAACTTAATCGGTCCAGTATCTTCGGAGGAGATAGCGAACAAACATAGTTACACGCAAACAAAGAAAGCTACGATTTTATGTTATAAGATGTGTAGTTCAAAACGTGACCACCGAGCTTCTGTAGATGGCGCCAAGTGGACAAGCCGCCACTGTGCTATTTATGTGTTATTTTATTCAAAACGGCTGTAGCACCGAGGTGAAATTTTCTAAGTACCTGGAAATTATATTTTCTAGGGCATACAAAATCGATTTTTTTATTTTCGCGGAAAAAGATTCTTTGACGCAAAAATATAACAACCGTTAGAATAAAAAAATTATTTTTCAAAAATAGAGGGGGGAGGGGGCCGGTGCGCTTACATATATCCACGAGTGTAATATTTTTTTGCATATTCATATGCTCCATTATGCACTGAACAATCCAGTGAAAACCCCAGCTACCTATCTTGTTTTGTTTATTAATTAAAGGGGTTTAAATTTTCAAACTTCAAAGCTTCGTAGAGGGCGCCACAGATAATTCATGAGATTCTTTAAAAAACAGATCGATAGCCCTTTTCGGGGTCTATCAGTGTATGAAGTTTAAACAAATTCCTGTGGGCAGTTTTTGAGAAATGATTTTTAGAAAATTTCCAAAATTTTGAAAATTTGTAATTTAGGCCCCTTAATATTTTTCAAAACACTTTTTATATCACCTCATGTTAGCCTTCATATACTATTCAGAAAACAAAAATCAATTGAATCGATTCATCCGTTTTTGAGTAATAGGGCGTTAAACTCAAAATTTTCAAAAAATCCTAGCGCCCTTCATTTTAAACCTAACGAGTTCGGAAAAAAACTAACAGATTTGTCTTATGACCCTCTATCGTTATCCGCGATAAAATTTTCAAAATTTTAATCACGAAAACAGTGATACCAAAAAAACATGCGTAACTTCCGCTTCCGGTTTCAGATTTTTTTGAAAAGCTTATTTTGTCGATGAATTTTCGATACACCCCCGCATTCCAAAGCGCATAAAAATCGGAGCAATACTTTCGGCTGTAGGAGCGTCACCCACCCACACACACACACACCCACACACACACCCACACACACACCCACACACAGACAGACATTTTTTAAAAACCACTTTTTTGGGTTCCTAGAGTCCCAAAACGGATATTTCTGTGAAAATCTCGATTTCCAAAATTTTCATGATTCCAATACTTCCCTATACCTATGGGTATGGGAAAGTAAAAAGCATTTTCCATTGTTTGTAGGAAATGTAATCCTGCTTAGGCTTATTTGAGGAGAAATTATGAACTGATCACCGCTAAAAAATGTGTCATTACTTAACTGCACTTGAAAACCAAATGAAATGAGCCCAAAATCAATATGTTCATATATTCTAAGCAGTTGTTCTTTTTTTTGCACCAGTGTTTTGTTGGTAGTAATGTCGATTTTTGTTGGAAACATGCAGGCTCTAGGTGCAAAACTCGCCAAGTCACAGTAAGCCACTGTTTCATAAATTGCAAAAAACTTATTCTAACTTGCTGTAAACTATTTTTTAAAACTAACTAGTATGTTCAGAATACATTTTCAAGAGGATGTAGTTAAGTAGTATTCTGGCCTATAATTTGAGGTTTAAAATTGACTCGGTGACTTTCACAACTGAAAAAATTTGCACCCGAAACGGATGCATTTTTATACAGCAACATTACTTACATAATAATTCATTGCTATATGTTATTTTTTCTTAATAATAGTTTTTATTGGTACTATAAATCATATAAAAATAGATATTGGCATAAAAAGTAAACAGTTTTCTTTAGAAAAACAAAACAGTGATTTAAACACTTTCAACCTGCAGTAGAAATTCGTAAACGTCCTATGGCGTTTCATTTGCACCTTCTATTTCCATAGAATCAATATTTTTAGACATTCGTAAATGTTCTCGTCACGTTTTCCCATACTTTTTAATAACTTTTTGGGCATCTCGACTTTTCTTCCACGTTCCATTATGCTTTTAGCAGCTTCAATGTCACTTTTATACAGAGGTTTTCCTTAGACCATTCATTCATTTTCATTATCTAAAACATCTATTACCTTTCGGCGCCGAGGGCCATTCAAACCTAACGGTAAGTACAACGGAGGCAATGGGCCGCATGCAACTTACATCCCCCGCATCCTGACATACCACACACTCAAAAATGCTAAACCTACCTTACAGCTCACTTAACTAATGAGTTCAAATCAATTGCCGCTCCAAGAAAATTCTTGGCTAAGGTCAGATTTGAACCCATGTTGCTAGGCAGACTGCTAATCCACTCAAGTAACCGGGTGCCCTCCTTGCACCAATATAAGATTATTACTTCTTATTATTAAGAATTTCTTAGGTGCATTAAACTGAAAATGTCAGTTTCCTGATTGTTTTATACATTTCGTGGTCTCGCTTTTCCAATTATATACTTAAGTTATTGCTTAATAAGACCAAAAATTCTGTCGGAGTGCATAAATGACTGTCCAACCATTGGAAAAATCAAGCGAGTTTCGTTTATGTGCTTTGTAGCAACTCTGCGACACCAATTACACAACATTCCTATTACGATAGAATCCCGGGTGGTGTAGCTTGAACAAGCGTCCACGTTTGATCAGTAGAGTTAAGCAAAGTTCTTTCTGGTCAGAACTTGGATGAGAGTTCCATGGCTGCTTCTCTTGGCGCCTCGTGACACGGCTGTCACGGAAATAGTTGGTCCCGGATAATAACATCATGACAGTCGTTAGTGGGGTTGGAAGTCCCCATAAAATGTAAAATGTACGTAACGTCTGTTGGCTGAGTACCAACATAAAATAAAAAAAATCTTGCCCTCGCAGCTATCAGCAAAAGGTTGAATTATATTGATATTATTACGGAAATCATAATTTGATAATGTGTGATAAATTGCTGAACTTCTACACTGGATTTTTTTTAAGTAACATAATTTGCATTTAATTTGGCGTTTGATATTCTTCTGACAACGGTATAGTATATTAGGTTAAAAGACGAATAAGTACCATATAATAGACCGACAAGTCAGAAATACCAGGGCCGAAGTGGTTCTATATTTTCACGCCTATTGCAATAAGACACTTAACGATCCAGTGTCGTTAACATTTTTTGGGGTATCAAGTAATAAAAATAAAAATACCGTTAATTCCTACCAAAATATTGTTTGCCTGAATAATAAAACAATTGTCTATACAGTCCTGGTAACCTCAGCTTATGACAGAACTGGAATGCGCAGTACACCACGCGATAACGACAGTGACATATTATTGGTTCATATGGACTCAGGTGGATTTGCATGAGAGTGATAGTGACTTGCGATTTTTTTTTAACTGAGCGAATACTTCATAGAATGTTTTACTATAGCAAATGTCGGTTTTTGCTACTAAATCCACTGTTAATTATTCGGGACCAAAATAAGAATCCATCGACGAATCACACGATTCAGTAGGATTTTTTGTAAATTGTGACTTGGTGGGTTTTGCATCTACAGCCCTCATGTGATTGTTCCTTGTAAGAATTTAAACGTTATTGTTATGCTTATTATCTTCTCGTGGTTATAATAATGGCAACTTATGTTTACATAAATTTAATTAACAGCCTACTAGGTTCAATATCTAAGTAGCAAAGGAAAATAAAACAAGGTGAATTCCACTAATCACTTAAATTAAAATGCCCTTTAATTGTTGAACGAGGCTCATTGGTTAGACCGATTCCGACTCATGATGCATCGCATTTCTACAAGGTACTTATGTTTCCTGTTATATCGAGATTCATCGGAGTGTTGCCGAAAGAATGTACCCCGAGTCCATATTAACCAATAATAGGTCACTGTCGTTATCGCGTGGTCTACTGGGCATTCCAGTTTATTTATTTATTTATTGTTTATTATGTATTTATTTGTTCAATCAGCTTAGGTTACCAGGACTGTTATTAATTATTTTGTATTTGGTTACTATAGAATCAACAATCACGCAAATTATTTAGGCAGAGGTTGTGTCTTTAAGGAAATATAAGTAAAAAATAATTAATTTGCATTTCTTCCAACATTTTTTTTTATAGAAAAATCGAGGTAGTTCTTTATACAAAAACCTCGGTGTTACATGTTTATTTGTCTCCCAGTTACATACAAAAATAACTGCTGAATATATTTTTCAACTTTTAGAGTGCCGTAAAATATCAAAACAGTCTCAAGGACGGTTTTCAAACGTTTAGTCTTTTGTAGTTAATGACATGAAAAATCATAAATGAATTGCGACACGAAACTATCTTGCAACATGGACTTTATAGTTGCGATGTAATAAACATGTTTTACTGCACCGCTCCTCAAATTTACCATGCAAAAACAGTTTGTGTGCATCGCCTAAATGAAACTGGCACAATGCGAAAATCATAAAAACAGCGGCATTGTGGTAACGGTTCAGCTTAAAATAAATTGTTTAGGTCAGTTCCACTTCCTAAACCGCATAGTTTGGCAATTACCAAACAAGTTATATGACTATCATTGGTATAAATATTGGATTATTTATTTCTATAACTCCATCTTTACATAATATAGATTTCTAAGTTTCAAACTATGAGGAAACCCGTTTGAGTATGTTTGGTACTTCTAAAATTAGATCTGCGTATTTGGCAAATTTAAATGAAGTTATGCAATAAACAACTCATATAAATTCCATTGGCAAATAACACTTCAATTTGGCTCATGCACATATGGGGAAACTTGGAAATATCGTTTACGGTTTAAGTTCTACATTATGTCCGTGCCAGGATGTATGATGGTCATAAAAATGCACATAACTCTATTTCTGTACTTTTAGAGACAAATAAACAAGTACAAGACGGCGTGAAGGTCAGAACCATTAAATTAATGTCTTTATATAAAATTAACGGGATCCGCGGATCAATACATTTCGATTGCAAAAATAGTACGTAAGGTCAGTGTTTTGATGAGGTTAACAGTAATTCACGGCGCAAATACGCAATTGCGCGTTTAATTTGGAGGTTACTTTTTACACCAGCCCGAAACAATTGAACATTGTCGACGTGGCGACAGGGTGAATTTATTACAGGCCACCCAAACCCGCGCAGAGATCGCTTTTGTTGCGTAATAAAATACATACTTGCACACTCAACTAAAACAATCTTATTTAAAAAATATTTTACCGGTTTCACTGAAATTCAATTGCGCTGAAAATAGCAGTTATCAACAAACGCGCGTTGTTGAGGAACTGACGCGTTCCGCTTTTCGCTTGTTTCCCGCGTGTCCACAGACCTGCGAACAGTCACGTAGACCCCTAATGTGCTTTAGGGGCGAGTATAAACTGTTTGCACGGCGAAATGGTGTCAATTTTTCCGATGGAAAACACCGCAAATTACTCACTTTTCAAACATGATTCATGGTGCTGCGGACTTTCGTCGGCACAACCTACACGGGACGTTAACCAAGTTGGCACTAACGGACTTGCTTTTTCGCCCAAATTTATAACAAGATCAGATCTGGCCGCTGAAGTCAGATTCTATTATAACTTTATAACGATCGACACGATTTTTGAGATGGGAGGGATTTTTTGCTCCATGGCATGTGCTACTGCCAGGCACGAATTATGTAATAGCAATTCATTATTTACATTTGCAGCCAAGCGTCGAGACGATAAAAAATTATTTTTTACTGAATTATAGAGCATCCGCTTACACTTCTATTTCTTTTTTAATTTAATGAGCGACACGTTTCATAATATGTACCAGTAAAGTCCTGTCGATTAACGTGGTAAATCCAAAATTCAAAATTGAAAATTATTTGATTAACAATGTCGCAAAAGTACCTATACGTGCACAGTTACATGTATCTTCCACAATCATTCGTTGAATGTGGCAGATGGCAGAAGTCGTGCTGCATGGAAACTTTGAGAAGAAATGAAATAAAAATATCCATAGAGATCCCCCACGATGTAGACTAGTTATTGACGAAGATGGAAAAAGTATTAACAAGTTCCATACAGGGTGTTTGGATATTTTACCCACTTATAGATTATAGATCTCGTCAATACAAACAAAAAAGTCCTAATGACGTCATTTTTGACAGTGATCTATTATGAGATGTTTTATCGGACTTTTCCACTGTCTTTTTTTTATTTGATTGATTCCGGGTCCGTACCGATTATCAAGATGTTCTCTGAATGATGTAATTTTTGACAGTGATCTATTATGGAGATGTTTTATCGGACTTTTCCACTGTGTTTTTTTTATTTGATTGATTTCGGGTCCGTGCCGATTATCAAGATGTTCTCTGAATGATGTCATTTTTGGCAGTGGTCTATTATGAGATGTTTTACCGGACTTTTTCCACTGTCTTTTATTTTCTTTTTTCTTTAATCTGATTGATTTCGGGTCGGTACCGATTATCAAGATGTGCTCTGAATGATGTCATTTTTGACAGTAGTCTATTATGAGATGTTTTGTTGGACTTTTCCACTGTCTTTTATTTTAATTTGATTGATTTCGGCTCCGTACCGATTATCAAGATGTTCTCTGAATGATCTCATTTTTGACAGTGGTCTATTATAAGATGTTTTATCTGACTTTTTCCACTGTCTAGACAGTGAAGAGAAAATAAAATAAAAGACAGTGGAAAATGTTCGATAAAACATCTCACAATACACCACTGTCAAAAATGACATCATTCAGACAACATCTTGATAATCGGTACGAACCCGAAATCAATCAAATAAAAAAAAACAAATAAAAAACTAAAAAAACTCCGATAAAACATCTCGTACAGAATCGTATTTATCACGTCTGCTATGGGAGTGAATAAAACAACATTTGTTTGAGTTTTTGCAAGTGTCAATATTGTTATTGTTGTCACTTTTTGCTGTCGTTGTTTGTATTATTTTTGCTATTAAATCCTTTGTTGTTGCTGCTCCTTGTTGTTGATGCTGCTTTTGTTGAAATTTTCAAATTTGTATTTACCTAATATTTTGCAATATGTATACCAACGCGAAAATGGCAGATATGCAATTGATGTATGGTATGGCCAATGGTAAAATTCTTACGAGGCACGTCGCTTGTATGCCGAAGCATTTCCGTGTGAATTTTTTTTTACAAATTTTCATAAACGTTTATCCGAAGTTGGCGCATTTAAATAAAAAAAAAACGGGGTTGGTGGTCGGCCTAGATCAATTTCTACTCCAGAAGCAGAACTTAACATTTTAAGAAGGATTGAAGAAAATCCAGGTATCAGTACTAGAAGACTTTCTGCCGAAACAAATATTAATGCTTCCCCAATTTGGAGAACGTTGCGCGAGGAGCAATTGTACCATATTCAAAGGGTACAGGCTCTTATTGTTCCTGATTATGATGCTCGTATGGTGTTTTGCCGATGGGCACCGAAAAGAGTTGCGAAAAACGCAAACTCTGTTACTGCAGTCTTATTTACTGACGAAGCTAGTTTCACAAGAAATTGCATTTTTAATTTCCACAGCATCCAGGTTTGGTCATATGAAAATCCTCATCGAATCATCAACAACGATTTTCAATCAGCGTTTGGCTTGGTGTTTTTGGAAACCTTTTTTCTTCCAAACCGTTTGACTGGCCAAATGTATCTTGATGTTTGCGTAATGCCTTGCCACGATTGTTAGAAGATGTACCCCTCATTCATAGAATATATATGTGGTTGATGCACGATGGGGTTCCTGCACATTTTTCAAGCATGGTTAGAAATTTGATTTATTCCTATATTGTTTCTAATTTTCGCTACTACCAAGTAATGGTAGTATTTCTTTTCATTTCTACTCCTATATTTTTCTACATGTTAAATGTTTTTGACACTATCTCTACACCGAGGTTTATTAATCTGTTTCCATTTTTGTTTCTATTATTCTCTCCACACGGCCTTAACACATGAATTATATCACTGGTTCTTTTCCCTACTGGGATGTTCATGTCCCCCATAACTATTATTTTCCATTTACGTTCTCTATTGCGTTGCTGAACATTTCCCAAAATTGATCTTTCCTATTTACTGTATCATCTTCATCTATGTGAATTTAAAATTTCAGAATTCTTTCTGATACGTTTTTCGCATGTTTCTCTTTTATCATACACCCTGCCCCTTCAGCTGTTCTCAACTCTGTTTTGTCCCTGTTGTTTAGCAATACGTGGCCATTATCAATTGAGCGTCTAAAATATTTTCTTTAAGGAAGTTATAAAGTCAAATATATAGAATGGTACGTACTCCTAATTATTTATTTGTACGTATGTATCTAGTGGCGAAGTTCACACAACTTTAAACCAAGTATTTGAGAACTTATCGACTACAGGGACGCAATTTAAAAGAAAATATTTTGTAGTTTGTGGTTTAAGGAATTGCAACGTAACATTTGGGATTCTATTCAAGAAATAAATACTTTAATTTCAATATGCTTCCGAAATTTGCTCGGGAAGAACTTGAATGCAAAGCATAGCGTAACACCTCGTGGTGTCATTAGGATACAAATATAAGATGGTACATTTAAAAAAAATTCTAATTGAACAACAATATGTAATAACAAAAAAGAGATTTTTTTTGAGAAAGTACCTGCAGTATAAAAATGTATTTAAGGAAATAAATGTTGTTTACCTGAATCAAACACGGTTACTTCAAAATCGTAGTCCGACACAACGATGGGGTGCATGACATTTGCAGCAAGGAACATGTTAAGAGCGAAGGTATGCGATTTACATGCAGAATGGAACGGTAGATTCTTAGGTGGTTGTGGCTTTTTGCTGGACTCGAACAATAATGATCGGAACTACGATAAGACCATAACCATCGATATCTTTAGGAAATGGGTAGTTTCTGCACTGTCTAAACTTAACAAGACACTTGTTGTCGTTATGGATAATATGCCATATCATTCAGTCGTTTGAGAAAACAAACAAACATTGAAGCACCAAAAAGCAAATGCAGGAATGGCTGTCAGGAAAACATTACATAAAAAACAAGAATGGGGCACTGTTAAACCATTACTGACAAATCAAACGGTATATGAAATAGACATATTTTAGAACCTAATGGACATGCAGTACTCAAACTAGTACCATATCACTGCGAATATAACCCAATCAAACTGGTATGGGCATAGTGAAAAAAATATTATAATAAGCACGTGACTCTTCGTTATTCCTCTTAAGATAAAGTTCAAACATTATGGCTCTTGAAAATTGTACCCAGGACCTTTGGCAAATAATATCAGTCATTATGAAAAGATAATTAGTGACGTTTGGGTTAAGTACTTGGGAAACACTAGTATAAATGATAATCCTCCTATACCCATCTCATTGGACCAATCAGAAACACAATCAGAGAATGATGTGGAATGCGATTATTTCCATTTTGAAATAAATTTATAGCTGCTACAAATAGATTACCTTTGTAGGTGTCAAGCAAACATTTACTAAGAGTAAACCTGGTTTTTAACAAAAATGTCTACACTTTTACAAAAATGTATGGTCATGGCCTGGCATGACTCATGTTGAAAAAAATATAGACTGTACGTCTTTTACTGCGTCAAAATATAATTAAAAGGTAATTTACACAGACATCATAAAGTGTATTATTTTAATGCAATGTAACACAATTAACGTTTAGTGTAAATCGAAAGGCAAGCGCCTGGACTTAAAAACAATTGAAGATTAACATGTCAAATTGTTCATAATACGTGTGCAACTTGACGTCATTTGAAGTATTTAAGATATAGCAGAAACAATATATCTAAATCGTTATTTAACGAGCATGACGTTTGTACATTATCACGCTTGTTAAAAATTGTAATTTTCTCACTAACAAATGTAACACAATTTTCTTCTATTGAACATGAAATTACAGTTTTTATTCCTTTTCAATCTACTTCACGCCACAATCTAATAGTCTCAATTATTCATTGAAGCTCTTTATCCCACAATTACTAACTCGTGACTGGATTTTTATACAGTCATGGTGAATCGAATATCCAATAGCCAAGAATTATAATTTATAAACCAGTTGCAATTTTATTATAGTGGGCTGATGTAGCAGTTTGCTTTAATTAGGTGAGTTGATTAATTACAAAGGATGATGTGGTGTGATGAAGTTTTATTGGACCAACAAGCGCGAACAAATATATAGAATATTCAACAATGACATTTTTGAGTTAAATAAGTAAGAAGTTTTTCAAGAATCAAGTTTTAGTGTTTTATTCAGCTAATTATGTATACTTCTCAAACAATATCTGTTTTGGTTTTACAAAAATGGCGTATAGCATAATATAGTTCTATGATCACAAAGAGTGAAATAAGGTACCTATTGTTATTGTTTGAATAGGAACAAGGAATGACAGAGAACGATCTTTGGTCAGTTTTATGGAAAAACACAACCTAAAAGCAATGAATGTATTCTTCTTTAAAAAAAGGGAACAGAAAATGTACTTGGCAAAGTCCTGACGGCAACACCAAAAATGAAACAGACTTCATTATTACAGATAAGAAAGGAATCATAAAGGACGTTTCTGTACTAAACCAAATTGGAATGACTGACCACAGACTCTAAGGAAGACAGAGGTTGGTAAACAGCAAAAATAAAACACTTGATGCCGCCCTGATTAACCATCAAGAGGTTGAATACAAAACCAATTTAGACACAGCTATGGGGAAGAAGAAAGTAAATACTCAAGACGAAATAGAACAACTACATAAAAGAATAACTGACAGTCGACACAAGCTAAAGAAAAATTAAGTAAAAACTTAAACATGAAGGCAAAATAAGTAGAGAAACTAAAGATTTGATAGCGAAGCGAAACCAACAAAGGAGCATTATAAGCAAC
>OW679198.1:21562775-21658625 GCA_940337035.1 Agriotes lineatus | reverse complement strand
ATCGTGCTATAAGTAGGTTAGAATGGACAGTTGTAGAACCTCCCCCCACCACTTGTCCTTGAGTTCAAGGTCAAGGCTATTTTGCAAGGCTGAACTTCAAGGTCAAGGCTAAACTTGTAGGTCGAGGCCACTTGGAAGGCTAAGTCAACGATCAAGGTCAGCGCTATTTTGCAAGTTCGGTTGCTCAAGGTTATGATCAGTTGTTCTAGGCTATTGTTCAAGGTTAGTTCTTTCAAGGTTTTGCCCTATATAAGTCGCATCGTTTTCTACTACAGCTACCAGTTATCATCATGCCTGCTAGTTTTGGAGATGAGCTTTTTGAAGATGCCCCAGCATTCTACAAAGAGTTTGAGGACTTCATAGCCTCGCAACCGCTACCTTCACAACCTCGTCACCTCCAGGCTGTCATCACAGTCAACTACACGATGATGATCGGCAACGGGCAGTTAGCTGAGACCGCCGTCCTGAGAACGCTGCCAGAACCATTCCAAGGTCTCCAGGAGACAGAAGAGTGGTGGAGCCGGCACGTGAAGCTACCCACAATAAAATACTTATCGAGATTGGTAGATGGCGACGTGGTCGCCATTAATTATTTTTGGATCGAATAAATATTTATATAAATATATGTGTGTGTTCTTTTTTGAGTGTGTATGTAGTTATGTTAAGTTAACGTAAAATAATCTTCAGCGCCATAACTTTAAAGAATTAAAAGAACGCATAAAGAAGAGTAATATTTATTTGTCTTACATATACATTAGACTAGTTTATTATAGTACCAACAGATAACGAAATATGTAACACACATACACAAAATGCAGAATAAAATAACGCTTAAAACAACCGTGGAAACACAACAGGAGCTGTTGGGTGGTTGATGCAGCATCTTCAAAACATCAGGCTTGGTCTTCACTAAAATGGTTTGCCAATTAGTGTCTACTGTATAGGTAGAACAATTGTATTTGATCTTGAACGTAAAAACACCATCTTTCGTAAAGTTTTTCACAGGCAATTTAAAAACGGGAAGAGTTGCCAACGAACTGGTATCCATTTTACGCCACGTAACATTGTGCACACCATCGTTGTAAGCAAGAGACGCCGAACTGCAATGTGGTGGTTGAAGCACGTAGACGACACCATCATAAACGGCCGCGAGAGCGACTAAAAATTTTAGGGGCACCATGTAGAGCGTATGAATGCAACTAATGCACTGGCGATCTTTTGCGACAACAACAGCAACCTTGGTTGGTAAGCGCCCCTCCACCAACTACGTCGATACCACCGCCATCTCCGAAAGTAGTTAACTCTTCGAAAAGTGTCATGGTGTTTAGTAATAGGTCTTGCGCAGTTCGTAAGGCGCGAATGTAATTTGCATATTTGCAATTCTTAGACCAGCGGAGATGTTCAGAGAGGGGTTCGTCATGAGGCTCCCAGTTATGAATTCTAATTCCGCAGTAAAAACATTGCACATCATCTTCACCGTTTTTTATATGAAAGAAACCAACTCTGGCCAACGATTCTGGAGTTTGAACTCCAGTCCAAGTATTGAAGGAGTCTAATCGTTCCAAAAAGCTTTGGAAATGTATTTCACGATCGTCGACGCACATGACTGTAGAAAGTGGAGCAACTGACTAACAGCGAGTTAGGTATTAGGGTCCTATATATACCACAAGCACAAAAAAAATCAGACACGTTTATAGATTTATTTAATCAGTCCAACAATAACTAATGTACATTACATCCCCATCTGGTAGTTGCGCTAGAAAGCGCTGGATGGGGACCTCTATATGTTGCCTCCACCACAGGAATGGGTCGCCCTCGTATGTGGTAGGCACCGTTCTCAGGACGGTCGTCTGCCATAGGCGCTCACTGGCAAGGCTCATGGAATAGTCGAGCGTCACGACAGCCTGGAGTCGATGAGGTGATGGAGGCGGTGGCTGCGAACTAAGAAAGTCCACAAACTCCTCGTAGAATGCTGGGGCATCTTCAAAAAGCGCATCTCCAAAAATAGCAGGCATGATGATAACTGGTAGCTGTAGTAGAAAGCACTACTATATTATTATGAAAGACAAGGTCATACAAATCTCCCACCGTTAAAGCAAATAGCCTTGAAAGATGTATATATAAACGCTGGCAAATAACCTTGAAAGATGTATATATAAACGCGGTGTGATGTCGATGGGTAGTATCAAGTTTGGTGGGTAAGAATGGATAAGTTACAACAGTCGGTTGAAAGTCTTAAACAGCAAGTGTTAATGAAGACAGAAGAAATGTGTGTTAAGGTAAAGCAGCCAATATTATTGAACTCAACGATGTATCCGTTAAATAAGTCAAAAAGTAAATTCGCGTCTGTGGGATTGTGTTGTACCAGAGCATCGTTTGTACCAGCAGTTGTAATTAACGGCAACAAAGGCGATTTTGTTCTGTTGGAGCAAGCTGAGTTTAAAGTGCTTGTAGAAAATCAGGGAGTCATATGTAACTACTTTTACAGTAGAGACTGTCAATTACAACCACGTAACCTGAGTGCTGTGAAAAGAATATGTTTTAAAACAATAGGACTGAGGAAAGTTATTGTGCTTCAAGAAATAGGTATATCTGAAGTGTACTTAGGACTCGAATCAGTGTTCGAATGTTGGGAGTTGTTAAAATTGTTAGAATACAAACTGGAGTGCTTAAAGTGTCAAGAGTTTGAACAGTTTTATCTAAGTATAACTCGAGGTATTTGTACTTTACCTGGGGATGTAAAAACCAACATCGAGAGCGTTTTGGATACTCTACGTATAAAATCAGAAAATGTAGCATGCATGTATGAGATGTTGCATTTTTTCATGGAATTAATTAAGTGTGATATGGTAATGAATAAATGTGTACAGTTGTGAGATATTACTTAGTAAGAAATAAAAGTAGTAATTAGAGAAAGTTGTATTATTTCAATATACATACCACGCTAAGAGGTTGCAATAATTGGAGCTGTGAGTTGAAATTCAACGGCCAGCTTGGATAAGGGATGAAGTTGTTGAAATTTGAGTTTATCACCTTTTTGTAAAACCATCCCAATTACTTCGTTAGGGGTGTGTATAATATTATTGATTATGATTGGTGTGTTGCGAGGATTAACAATAACATTATCTATCCTAGCCTTAGTGAAGGGTATAATATATTCGGATGTACCAGTGTTATTCAGACCAAACAATCCACCAGGTAGTGCAGTTTCAGCGAAGAGAAGTAGGTTTTTTTCATAATATAGGTTATCAAGCCCACCCAGGTCTTCGAAGAGGAACACTTGAGAGTGACGAGTAGAATCACTATGCATGTGCTGTCCAAACTTATTGATAGGCATTCTGCAGCCTTGAAGCACTCAACTCAATATGAATGTACTAAGCATGTACACCCTATAATAAACCACCTCGACAGTAAATAACAAAGACAAATAAAACTAAGAAATTTATTTACAACTAAAATTTATAATTACAACTATAACGAATAATACTAAGAAATTTATTTACACCTAAAATTACAACTAAAACTACTCCTCCGGCTTTGTCCTCCACGGAAGGTGTGGCCACATTAAGTTGATGAAGTCGGGCAGTGGTTCAGGGAGGTCTACGTACACACTTCCATGTTCGGTGGAGCGGTCCTCCATCGCCATTTGTTCTAGGAAGGGCTCGATGATTCGTGAGGCAACGAAAAGTTGCCTCCTGTCGCGGTCCTCAATAAGGGCCCCACCGTTAATCGAAATCAAGGCCACCACTTGGTTTTCCCTTCCTAGGAAGTGCAGGAGGGCTTCCTCCAACTCATATGACGGGATGAACCGATTGTAATTGTAAGTTGGGGCCAAGGGCATATGCTCCCCAGCACGGAAATCGTCCCAAGATCCTTGCACAAGTCCCAAGGTTGATAACAAAGGCCACTCATGGAAAAAGCACTTGAAGAACATGATGACCGCACTGGATGGTTGTCGGAGACAGAATGAATGGAGGAATTTTAGGAAGAGGGGGATGAAAGTGGGTAACCTTGGGCTTGGCCTTCGTCTATACAATTCGGGCGTTTTAAAGAAGGGGTACAACGCCTGACCTTGAGAAGGCTCAAAATGCAAAATTTATGTAATAGAAAAAAGTTTTCGTAAAGCTTGATGAATTTTAAGAGTTTTTTGATTCTTGTGTTTTTTCCCTAAAACCTACAGTTTCCTTGTAAAAAAATAAAGTAGATTTTTAAATTCAATAATATAAATATTTGAATATATGTCGGATAATGTGTTTGTTGTCGCCATCTATCGTTAACTAGCTGTTGTATAAAAATAGCTACTAAATCAATGAAGAAATCTATTCCCCCAGATCTTGTTAATGATAGCTGTTCAATTAAGGAAGAAATCTATTCTCCCAGATCTTGTTAATGTTTCCTTCCAAATTAAATGGGGTTACGCTTTCTTATCAACCTCTAGCGGAAACACAGGTGGAACCCTAGTATATATATTGCCTAAAATATTTTAATGGAAGGTGCATATAGGGAAAAAAATTTCGCTGGGGTGGTAAGGGTGGGGGACGGGGTTGGGGCAAAAAAAAAAAACTAATCTACCTTATAATAATGCACAAAGCTAAAAGCCGTGTTTGCACCATTAAAAGTACCCAACCAAGTCGCGATCAACCGATACTATTTTCAAAACAAATAAAAAAAAAAAAAATTTTGAAAAATGTCGCACACGAAAATAATTTTTTTTTTTTTTGGTTTTTTTGGTTTTTTTGGTTTTTTTTTGGTTTTTTGGTTTTTTTTTTTGAAAAAATGTAAAATCTTAAAATGCTCATATCTCCTTTATTTATTGAGATATTTAAACGCGGTTTTTTGCATTATACTCCTAGTGTCATCTACTTTGCGATTATAAACTCAAACTACAACCTCCCCCCCACCACTTGGGGTAAAATATTAAAAATTACATATCTCCGTTGTTTATTTAGATATTTGATCGGAGTTTTTTTTATTGGGTTCCTATTGCCTTGTACTTTGCGATTTTAAACTGAAACTACCACCTACCCCAACCACTTGGGGTTAAATATTAGAAATAGCATAGCTCCGTTGTTTATTAAGATATCGGAGTGTTTTTTAAAATTATGTATATATTAGCTTTTGCTTTCCGATTTGTCCAACCTTTCCACCTTGTAAATTTTAAAACGCTCATATCTCCGTTGTTTAGTGGGCAATCAGTGTGGTGTTTCTTGAATTATTTTTATCTGAGCCTCCGATTTCCGATAGTTTGTGACAATTGTTTCTAGACGCCGCTATTTCACTGTAGACTTTATGTTTATGTAGGACGCTGACGGTAAGGAACTTTGCGACCGTAAAATTCAAGTTCGCAATACCGACATCCACTGCATTCCCAGACCAAGGCCAAGGTGACGCTGACGGTAAGGAACGTCGCGACCGTAAAATTCAAGTTCTTAATACCGACATCCACTGCATTCCCAGACCAAGGCCAAGGTCAGCGTTCCTTGTTGTTATTGTAAGCACCCGAATTTCAAAGTCTCAAGGCCAAGCTCAGTGCTCCTTCTGGTTATTGGAAACGCTCGAATTATAATGTCTCAAGGGCAAGGTCGGTGGACCTTCTTGTTATTTGGAAACGCTCGGAATGTAAGTCTCAAGGCAAGGACAAGCCCCCACCATATTGTTAGTATAAATACATGTGGTGGCGGTAAGGAGCGTCACTCTTAAGTTTGTTCTCGTTCGTGATGCATCGTTCAGGTGTTGTGATTTGTACGGTTTGTGGTGGTGTTACGCGGGCGCCAGGGTATAGTAAGTTGAGTTTGCGGAAACCGCAGGATGTGGTACTCTGCATCTGTCCGAGAGCTAGCGGATCTTACCCCAAATCCGCACTGGCTCAACCTTCTACATCGAAAGCGTCCGACGACAAGGTTACAATACATCAAAATGTCCAGCTGCAGCCACCGGTTGTAGTGGTGTCCTCAAAATCTGAGGCCGATTTGAGAACATCAAAAAAACCGGTGAGTAGCAGGAAAAGCATGTCGAAAAAGCAGAATAAGGGCAAAATTTTAACCCAACTTGATGCAGTTCCGGGGTGTAGTCCCATCACATCGTCCGCTGAAAAACCGGCGAGTGGTAAAATTTTAAAAGAATGTTTGGTTAGAGGGCAGAAACGCAAAATTGAGCCAAATTTGGAAGTAGATTTATTGATTGAGGAGACAGTAAGGGATTGTGCGATTGAGACTGGACATGGGGCCGTTCGCATCGAGGGTGTGCAAGACACATCAACGTTTAACACGCAAAAATTTATGGATATGCCAAGTCTTGATTTTAACGACGGGATACGCGAGAATTTACCACCACCGCAGAAAAAGGTGAGGTCTCAGTCCCCCAATCCCACACGCCCGGAACAAACTTTTGTTGCTATTGATTTCGGGGATACATTTTTTGCGGAAGACGCTTTCGATGTTGCTGTAGAGACCCAAAACCTCGGATTGGGTATCCAAGTCGCTTCAGGCTCAAGGCGACCGACCAGCCGCAACTCACAACTGGCAACACCGCAACCACTGTCACAGAAGAACAATACTGTGCGCATTGTAGCATCCGAAAGCGGACGAGCCTCTCCGGTGGCGGAAGTTGCAATGGGCACAGTAGCAACATTCGATTCCTCTGTTGCGTCCGAGGACACTGAGAGGGAGGCGGTCGATGTTGCACCATCATCCATTTCACAGGGTGATGGTGTGATATCGCCCATCTCTTCGGTAAGCGACGACGACGACGATGACAACGACGAAAATATGCCACTGACGCAAAACAATTTAAAATCATACCAGGACAGAGTTGCCGCTCAGGTTGCACGAATAGCTGAAATTAAATCCTTGGAACGCTTGAGGGACGGTATGGATGTGCAGTTAGATAATATCGAATTACAACTGGCAGCCGTCACCAAAAAAATAATGAGGGTGAGACCCAAAATAGCCAAAGGGCACAGTCGTAAGGCTAAAAAATACGATGAGTATGTGCAACGGCGCAGCCAGCTGACGCAGCGGCAAGGTGAGGTCTCACGAACTCTAATCAACACAGCGAAGCGAATTTGTCAACTAGCGGCGGCAATTCACTAGACAAACAAATGTAAGTTCCCTTAAATTCCAAAACGACGTAACCTAGTTCCCCATCCCCTCCAGGGTATCAAGGCTTAACGTCCACGTTCGTGGTACCTGGGTAGTGTGTTAGAGTGTGCTCCTTGTATTTACATGTTTGGCTAGGGAAGCGATACTCGGCGAGAGCGATACCTCTAACGTTCTAGCGAAGAGCCTGCCCAGTGTAGAATTGCAATTAATCATTTATAATGTTTCAATGCACCGAATGTGGACAGTCCTTCACCAGAGCCGACAATTTGTTCCGCCACCGGAGAGAAAGTTGTCGTCAACAGCTGGGCCAACCATCTACGAGTGGTGAGTTTAAATTGTGTTGATGTAGAGCAGCACCTTCAGTGTAGTTGTATTAATTACAGGCGACGCTATGGAGACTTCGGTGGTGGGTGGTGAGGGGCCGAGTAAACGCCCAAAACTAAACAACTCCAGTAGTGATGGTATGCGTGCTTGGTGTGTTTGTACAGTGTGTAAATAGTTTGTTTTGATAGGTGGTTTCCCAAGGACGCAATACTGTGACGTGTGCGATGAAAACATTCCTCGAACGTGCTTCGGTGGTCATCTGAGGAGCAATCGTCACACGAGACGGTGCGGCGTCTTTCACTTGGGGAAAGGTGTGGTGGCCCTTCAAAACGCCTTCAAGTCCCATGTGGCCAGTTATAGGATTTCCACGGAAAATTATCACATAAGCGTTGTGGAATATATGACCGAATTGAAAGAAAAAATTTTAAATTTGATAGAAGGGCAGCTAACCAAATTAACTAGCATCAAAATAAATTTCGAACTCTTCGGGTATTTTATTTTGGAAGCTCAAGATCTACAAGACGTAAAAACTTTTCATACGGCTAACGAGGTAGTCACTCGCGGTACAGACTTGAGCCACTTATATGATAATTTGACTGGAAGGCTAGACGAGAAGGTGTCGGAATTTCAGGAGCGGGAATCAGGTGTGTGCAAGAGATCTGTAGCTTTTTGTAACAATTCTAACTTTGGTAATTTTCTGTATTGTCAGGATGGATCTTGAAGCAGTTGTTGTACATTGAAGTCAACGTCAACAAATACAATCCATTTCGGGCATCCTCGTACATCCCGCTCCCAAAGCAGATTCAGCGCAAGAAAGCGATCGTGAACGTTCAAAACAATGACGATTGTTGTTTCGGTTGGGCAGTAACCTCGGCCCTCTGTGTACCAAAGGGATTGCCTAATCGAACTTCTTCGTATCCGAATTGTCGTCGATTTTTACAATGGACCGATATTGAATTTCCGGTTCGGTTGCGCGATATTTCTAAATTTGAAACAATTAATCCGCAGCTTTCTATAAACGTATACGGTTTGGAGAAATTTTTTAAAGACAATAAAACTAAATATGAAGTTGTGGGACCTCTGTACTACACCTCCTGTAAAAAAAGGTGGCATGTAAATTTATTGCTTGTAACTAACGACAAAGGTAATAGTCACTACTGTTGGATCAAAGATTTGTCTAGATTAGTATCGCGACAAATAACGGCTAGAGATGGTGCAAAGCATTTTTGCGACGGCTGCCTGAATTACTTTAGAACTGAAGCACACTTGACTATGCATCAAAGTTATGACTGTAATCAGGTGTATACTAAATTGCCAACGACAGAGTTGATCACCGACAAGTGTGGTCAGGTAAGACCGCAGAATATTCTCAAATTTGAAAATTATCAGAAGCAATTGAAGGTTGGATTCGTAGTGTACGCGGATTTTGAAACAATTTTGGCACCCGTTGATGCAGGAGACCAACAACCGGATCCCACAAAACCTTATACGATTACAACCTGTAAACACATACCCTACTCTTTCGCGTACTATTTGAAATGTTCGTATGACGACAGCCTGTCAAAATTCGAAATTTATCGGGGGGAGGATGCGGTGGACATGTTTATAGAACGTTTAGATAGAGACGCGCAAAACATCTATTCGCATCATTTGAAAAACGTTGTACCTATGAAAGCTATGTCTGCTATGGAAATTCAAAACTTTAACGAAGCCGTTTCATGTTACATTTGTGGTCGACCGTTTGGTGAGGGGGATGTAAAAGTACGCGATCACGATCATTTGACTGGAGACTATCGGGGAGCCGCCCACTCCAATTGTAATTTAAATTATAAACTTCCAAATTTTATTCCGGTATTTTTTCACAATCTAAATTACGATTCGCACCTGTTTGTTAAACAATTGGCTCAAAATAACGAAGACATTGATGTCATTCCGGTAACTAAAGAAAAGTACATTTCGTTTGGCAAACGTCTTTGGGTTGATGAAATTTTTGTGGAGGGAAAGCGAAAAAACATTTATCTGAGCATCAGATTTTTGGATAGCTTTCGTTTCATGGGCTCGTCTTTGGCATCGCTGGCCGACACCTTGTCGGATGGCCAGTGCGTTGAAATTCAAAATCAATTCGGAAATGGCATCAAATTTGAGTTGATGAGACAGAAAGGTGTGTTTCCATATTCCTATTTAGATTCTTTCCAAAAATTAGATGAGTCTGCTTTACCCTCGATCGAAGACTTTTATGACCGTCTAACCGAAACCCATATTTCTCAGACTGATTACGAACGAGCCGTGAAGGTTTGGGAAACTTTTGGTTGTCAAACGTTGGGCGACTACTCCGATGTCTATCTCAAATGTGACGTGTTTATTTTGGCAGACGTGTTCGAAAATTTTAGAAATTTTTATTTAAAACATTACAAGTTGGATCCAGCTCAGTACTACACGGCCCCAGGATTAAGCTGGGACGCTATGTTAAAGTTTACGGGGGTTGAACTTGAGCTGCTTACTGATTTAGATATGTTAGACTTTTTTAGAAACAGTATTCGCGGAGGAGTCAGCACTTGTGTGGGGAGACAAGCTATTGCTAACAATGAGTTTGTCGGGAATTACGATGCTTCTAAACCTACGTCGTTTATCATGTTTTTAGACGCAACCAACCTTTATGGTTACGCAATGAGACAGTTTCTACCACAACGTGATTTTGTTTGGATGACTGACGAGGAAATTTCAAATTTTGACATTTTTCAAGTGTCTGCCGAGTCCAATACCGGGTACGTGTTGGAGGTAGATTTGGACTATCCAGAGCATTTGCACGACGCTCACAATGACTTTCCCTTTTGTCCGGAGCTTCTCATTCCTCCTGAGGGAAAATTTAAACAACCCAAATTGATTCCAAATTTATATGGCAAACGGAAATATGTCATTCACTACAGAGCATTACAGCAGGCCTTGAATGCGGGTCTGACTTTGGTTAAAGTACATAGAATACTGAAATTTACCCAATCTCCATGGCTCAGAACCTACATTGATTTTAATACTGACTTTAGAAACCGATCGACAAACAACTTTCAGAGAAATTCTTTTAAATTGGCTAACAACTGCGTATTTGGCAAAACATTGGAGAATGTGGACAAAAGGGTTGATGTAAAGTTAGTAAGTCATTGGGAGAAAATTGGTAATAGACTGGGGGCTGAAACGTTGATAGCGCGACCTAACTTTAAAGATAGAATCTGCTTTAATGAAAATTTAATAGCCGTAGAAATGAACAGACTGTGGGTTTGGTATGCCAAACCTAGTTATGTTGGTTTCTCCGTTTTGGATATTTCGAAAACTGTCATGTATGACTTTTTTTATGGGTTTCTGAAAAAACGTTATGACAATAATGTCTCTTTACTCTACACAGACACTGACTCCTTCATTATAGAAATTAAAACCAACAATTTTTATGATGACATGAAACGCAACCTTGATTGGTTCGATACTGCAAATTATGTGGATAATCTGCACGGTATTCCGCAAACCGAGTCTGTTGTTGGCAAATTCAAGGACGAATATGCTGGCGTAGTCGTACGTAGCTTTTATGGGGTCGGTGCAAAATCATACTGTGTAAACAGCGTATCTAAAGTGGACAAGAAAGCCAAGGGAGTGAAAAAGAGCGCTGTTCGGAAGTATCTGACCAGCGAACTTTATCAGGCCGTTGCCGAGAACAAGCGGGAGACTGTCTTGTGTCAAATGTACGTCTTTAAATCCCGTTTGCACACTATGTACACCGACTTAATAAATAAGGTCGCGCTTTCGTCGCATGATGACAAGCGCTACGTTATTCCCAACACTACGAAGACACTAGCGTGGGGTCACTGCAGTATTGCTGATTACAGGCTTGACGAACTGCTGCGGGCAGCCGCAAACCAAATGTAAATTACAGTATGTTCGCGGAACAGTATTGGTTATTATTTATAGCAGACGTCTCACCAAACGAACCCTTTCTTGCGCTTAGTAGTGTATACTATATATATGTAGCTTACGAATAGTTCCTAGTTTGTAAATAATAGCTTTGTTAATATGTTTGTGATTATTATTCTTACTGTAGTTAATGTTGGGAAAACAAATACGCTTACCTATTTTGAATGTTAACGATAAGTTTATATATTTTACAATAGCAGCTTCGTTAAAATGTTAATGATTTCGTTCTTTTGCTGTTGTCGCTTTTGTTGGGAGAAAGATGAAAGTGTTTCAAAGAAATATTGTTTGTGTTTAGTGGCATTAATAAAACAATAATTTACAAAAAAACAGTTTTTTTATTTTGAGAGTGCTACAGTAGTTCTTTAAGTTATACAACATTGCTTTTAGATATCCAAGAGTTGTGTCGATTGTCGAATCCCAACCACTTTACATACACCAAATTTCCTTTTTTCTTCAGAACCTTTTCGACCAGATATACGTCCGAATGTTTTGTTTTCTGCAGTTCATGCTCGTAGAACCCTCCTTTAATTTCCTGACCTTCTTGGTCCGTGAGTCGATAGGTTGTTGGGTTTGTAAGTCGAACAGTGGATATTGTGAATACTTCGTTGCTCCAGCTTGGCGTGTATCCCTTGCTAAATGCAGAACGATACTTGCTGATGCGTACCGAGTCCCCTGTACGAAACTTTTGAGGTCTCGGATCCACGGTCTTTGTGTGACTGTACGCTGTGTTTAAAAGAAGTTTCGCATTCTTTAAGTTCACTTCGGCAGGTTTCATTCCTATTGTGCGATGCTTGGTTGTGTTATACTTTGCTACTATCTTGGGTAGGATATCCAACCATTTGTAGGACCCTAGCAGGCTGAACTGCTTCCACATCATGTTCTTCAGGGTGCGGTTGCACCTCTCCACTATGCTGCTCTTCATGCTAGAATACGTGCTGTAGTGATTGATATTGTGCTGTCGCATTAATCGTTGAAAATCGGTGTTGTAAAACTCTTTCCCCAAATCCGTCTGCAAGTTTTGAGGTGACACCTTTACACTCCTCAGCACTTTACCCATGGCAACTGTTACGTCCTTTCCTGTTTTACGTTTTACGGGATAGGCCCACACATACTTCGAGAAGGCATTAATGACTACCAGAATATAACGAAAGCCTTTATTGACTTTTGCATAAGGGATCATTTCTACCAAATCAGCTTGATATAAATCGTTCAAGCCTTTTAGAATAACGCGCCTTCTCTTGAAATGTGTTCGTGCTGGTTTGTGGAGTTCGCCAACTATGGCTTCTTTAAGGTTCATTGTCAACTGTTGCTTTCTACTCTCCTACGGGACATTTAAGCAGCAGTTGCACGTATACCTTATTGTTTATGGATTCGAATTGCAGTTTATCTCCTCGCCGCAATGTCTTACCGACAAGCGTCTCCTGTGGGATGCCGTTGATGTGTGATACTACCAAAGGTTCGCTGACTTGAACACTTATGATCTCGCCGGTTGTTAACGGAAAAATGTACTCGTTCTGTCCGAAAATTTTGGAATATCCGCTTTCATCGAACCCACGCCCCACTAGCAGCAGTGGTACTTCTATGTGGAGTTGGTTTACATTTTTTACTTTCATAAAGATACGTTTGGGATGAGAATAATAGCGCGCGCTATGGTAGTGTCTTCCAAATTTGTCTATCGGCATTACTGCTTCGTCGTTGAATGCGTTCTGATCGACATTCCGTCGACCCTAAGGTTTTGTACCCCTTAGAAGATTATTTTCGCGTCTCGTAAGGCTTCGGTGATACGGACTATCTCATTTGAATGACCCGTGTGTCCAGCTGCCTGAGAAGCTATTAATATACGCAACCGATTCACTAATGAGTTGGGATCCTTCCAAGGAACATATTCCACTTTTTTGTCCGTCACTGTTAGTAATCCCTTGCCACGCCGTGATACCTTCGTCGCTGGTCTGCCGGGAGCTCTTATGGTTGAGGAGGCAGTTAGAGGTCGTACTATTTTCATGTATTTAGACCCTGCGTTACCACTAACTCTTTGTGTGGGGTCGTAGTTTACACGATTTGCGGCGGAACGATCCACTAAATCTAGATATTGCTCTAAATCTGCGTTTTTGTATATATTCGGTTTCTTTAAAAACATCAATTCGTACAATCCTGGAGTGCCTTTGTAGACTATTCTGTTGCCGTGGTCTGTAATAACGATATTTTCACCCTCGAACTTGATTTCTTTATTTCCTATAGCAAACTTATCTCCCTCTATGTCGAATCGGACTCCGTAGTGCAAATCGTACTTGTCCTCAGTATCTCGTATCATTCCTTCCACGTATTTTCGAGCTAACCCTTGAAATTGTTCTAAATATTGACCAAGAACTTCCGGTGCCAGCATTTGTTGGATGGTTTCTCTGGCCGCTTGTACAGCACTTTCTTCTGCTGCCGCCTCAGCAACATCCGTCTGCAACTGCTCATCGTATTCCTCTACTGGTTCACTCTCGGATAACACATGCGTCTGCAAAAATCGAGGTGTGGAGGTGTGTGATGGCCCTGGTGTGGACGTGTGTGATGGCCCCGGTGTGGAAGTGTGTGACGATCCCAGAAGGTTTGTCGCAGAAACTCGGCCTGGAGTGGTTATCGCTCGCGGACGGGGCAAGGTAGAGGGAGTGGATACTCTACGTTTAATTGTTATTGGCAAATAATCCACTTTTGGTTCGCCCACTGGCACACCTTCTTGCTTTATAGTTGTCAGCAATTCGGTGAGCGGCTTGGAAAGAGGTTTAAATTGCTCAGCTAAAATCGATTGGGATTGGGCGATGTCTGCTTTTAAAGCTGCGTATTTACGTCTAACGGATTGTCGGGTTTTGATAAGTTCCCTGGCTAAACGCTTATCCATGTTGCAACTCCTTCAGTTGTTGGTAAACTACTACCTTCCCTTCTTTGGCAGCTGTCTATATATTAAAGTAATTGTCGAAACCTTTTCTATATCGTCCCGCGTTGGTTTCGCTTTCTTTATCGATCACTAAAAATCCGTGATCCTCATTCCAACAATAAGAGCACAATGCTTTAAATTTGTCGAATGACATGTCCGTGTTGACATGATCGTCGTAAATGTGCTTCAGATTGGTGTTGTCTTGTTGGAATATGATGATGAGATTTGCATTATCTCTTATGAGCTGCTTAGGAATAGATGAATACGTCTGACATAGATAAAAACAATCTATGTTTCGGTGACGTCCGAAACAAAAATAATCTCGAATTATGCTTTGCGTCTCGCAAGCTACGTCGTCAAAAACTATCACGGAATGTTCTTTTGCTTCCTGGGGTTTGATCACCTCACAATCGTTACTATATTCGAAGAATCCAATGTCTCTCAATGGTTGAAAGGCTTCTCTCAGATAATTATATTTGGGTTGATGGAGTGTTTTCGAATATATATAAAGGTGTCCGAATCGCAACCCATTTCGATGTACTAGTAAACTGATCATGAGGTTGGTTTTTCCAGATCCGGATCGACCTATGACCACACATCGTTTACATCCTTTACCCAGTAAAGCGCTGTGCTTTCTGTAAGTCTCGGATATGGAATTTATTGTGTGATTTACTACAGGTAAGGAACACCCTTGCTTCACAATTTTGACGTTTTCCATCGTTTTCGCTCGGAAGGAAACTGCGCTCTACCCGCCGTGCGTTCTCGTTATATTTGTTAATTCCGTTTGAAGAACATCAGTCGTGTGTAAGTCTTTAAGATGAAAGCTACTAGGCGTAAACAAACCAGTCATCACCGAAGCGCCAAGCGGAAAGGTCGCGGTTTCCTGAATACCCTTATTGACAAATTACCCTTTGAACTACACATACCAGGGTACAAGTTTTGCGGACCTGGTACCCGACTTAAAAAACGTCTTTCTCGAGGCGATCGAGGAAGGAATCCTCTGGACGAGGCCTGCAAGCAACACGACATCGCATACTCACAATCTAGCGATCTTTCGACACGTCACGCGGCAGATAAAGTTCTAGCAGAGAAAGCTTGGGAACGTGTTAAAGCAAAAGACTCTACTCTTGGGGAAAGAGCTGCAGCCCTTGCTGTTACTGGAATTATGAAAGGAAAGACGAAAGTCGGAATGGGTGTGAAACGGAAGCGTACACGGCGAACGCATTCCAAACGGGTCGGTATCACAGTCCGCTCGCATTCAGGAGGAGCTTTAAAAACAAGGAGGAGGAGGAGGCGGAAGCGGTCAAGAGTACTACCTCTTCCGAAGAGAGGAGGCATATTGCCGCTTGTACCCATACTTGCTGCATTAGGAGCATTGGGATCCCTCGGAGGCGGTGCTGCAGCAGTCGCTAAAGCAGTGGGAGACTCAAAGGCTGCTAAAAAGAATCTCCAGGAAAAGGAGCGACATAACAAAGCTATGGAATCCATTGCTCGCGGAAAAGGGTTATATCTACGACCGTATCAGTCAAAAAACTACCGTTGAAGCTGCCGCGCCGCGCGTTAACCAACATCGATATTACAGACTACGTTAAACGCCTAGAAATTCCACACTTTAGGGGAATATTTATGCGGGATGCCCTGCCTATGAAGATTCGTAAACGAGAATGTGGTGTCACTAACCTAGACGATGATGTAGGACCTGGCACGCATTGGACGGCTTACGTAAAAGTGGATACCTTTGTTCTGTATTTCGATAGCATCGGTCGCTTACAACCTCCAACCGAATTAGTGAAATACTTTCGTAGCGATGGTGGCAATAACACGATCACGTATAATTCTAATAGATATCAACGACTCATGTCATACACATGTGGTCACCTGTGTCTCAAATTCCTATATAACTTTGCGAAACCGCTTTTGTCGGCAGTTTAAGTGTTGCGCTTCATCATGTCTAGTATATTCACTCTGACAGGTGATTCATCAATCCTTACTGCGAATTTTGACCCCCCTATTTTCTTAGACGACGGTAGCGAATATGTTTTGGGGTTGTTAAGTTTCGAAACCTACAATACTATTGCTAACATTAGACCTCCCAACAATGAATTTCATCTCGTCGGACTACCTCATATTACTATACCTGAGGGCGCATACGAAATTACGGACATTGCCGACTTTCTGCATAACCAACTTGAGTCTAGCGGAAGTAATGGGCGGGTACTGCTACGCGGAAACAACAGCACCTTAAAAACCGAAATAAAATCGAACGTTCCAATCGACTTTACAAGTGACAATACTATCCGAGACATGCTGGGATTTGACAGCAAAATTTATGATGCGAATATGTGGCATGCAGGTGAACATGTTACAAAAATTTTGAACATTAACTCCATCCTTATCCACTGCAATATCTCTGTCGGTTCCTATAAAAATGGTAAGCCTGGCCACATCGTTCATCAATTCTTCCCCATAGTGCCGCCTGGGTACAAAATAGTGGAAACACCTAACCCTGTCATTTACCTACCGATCAGCACGAGACAGATCACTAACCTAACTGTTAAAATACTGGACCAGACTGATACCCCCGTCAGTTTTAGTAAGGAAACCGTCACGGTAACATTGCATTTAAAGAAGTTATAATGGGTTTTCGATTCAACCTTTCACCCTACCATGTCCAACCCAGTTCGTATAAGAGACGTTGTCCACAGCCTTGTAAAATCAGTTCAGCTTCGTCCGCCAAGCAGTTAACAAAGGCAAACAGAGACTTCTTGCGATCGTTGGGTTTTAAAGTGCTGTCATGAGTATTCTAAATATTGGGGAACGTGTCCTCGTCGACAACTCCATCGTTAGCAATCAGTTGCACACCCATCAACCGTATACAAACCGTTTCGACTATAACGATGAAATTCGAATTCCAATTCCTGAAGATATGTCAACTCTACCAGGTTTGAGCTATCTATACATAGAGGGAAAATTACGGAAAGCAACCGGTGAAGTTACGACGGCCAAATTTCTTAACAATGGGTTGGCTCACTTATTTAGCGAAATCCGATACGAAATCAATGGTGTCGTTGTCGATTCTGTTACCAAACCTGGTATTACATCTACTCTTAAGGGATATGTGTCTTATACCTCTGATGATGTGAAAAAGCTTCAAAATGCTGGATGGTTGTACGCCCCCAATACTCACATTACCGATGCACAGGGCAACTTCAGTGCCTGCATACCTTTGAGAATGCTGTTAGGTTTTGCAGAAGATTATGGAAAAGTTATACTTAACATCCGACAAGAACTTGTCCTGATTCGCAGCAATACCGATGCCGACGCTGTATTCAGTGCTACCGTAGCGGAGACGGCTAAAGTTACGATTGACAAGCTGTATTGGAAAGTTCCACATGTCACTCCAGGTCTTGCTCAAGAATTATCTCTAACCAAATACATTGACAAAAATATCGACACGCAAGTAGCGTTTCGCAGCTGGCAACTTCATATCATACCAGGCGTTAATGCCGTGACTCAACATTCTCATGCCATTGCAACAACCACCAAATTGCAAACCCCCAGATACGTCATCGTAGGTTTTCAGACGGAACGTTCGGGGCTCATCTCTAAGGACAATAGCCATTTCGACAAAATTAATCTTACGAATTTCCGAGTTTATCTCAACACCGAACGTTTCCCCTACGATAATTTACATAACAATTATGGCCTCAATCATTACGCCACGTTATACGATATGTACTCCAAGTTTCAATCATCCTATTATAACAAGACCGACGAGCCTTGGTTCACGCCCAATGAGTTTGCTGACAAATCACCCATTGTTGTGATCGATTGTTCCCATCAAAAAGACTACCTCCATGCAAACGCTGTCGTTTTTCGAGTTGAATTTGAAACTTCCGCTAACGTGCCAGCCAACACAACCGCGTATTGTCTCGTTCTTCACGATCGGGTTTTTACTTATAACGCGTTGTCAAAAGCAGTTAAACAACTGTAATTTCTCAAAACCACTTCAGTTGCACCTCGCCTTTTAACGTAACTGGATCGTGCTCCCACCACTTAATACGATGAAGCTCATTATCGACATTCAAGGCTTCAAGACGTCGGATAAGCACTTCAGCCCAAAAGAGTTAGCCGCCTACGACGGTACCTCAGTATCACACTACGTCTTAAAATCACCGTTTCCGTTCACCGCCTTACCATCTCATTTACAACAGCAAGCCCACTGGGTAATGACTAATCACCATTGCATCGATTGGAATGAGGGATTTACTCCAGCATACATGTTTCCTGCAATTTTGCGACGTCTTCTGCACGATGTCACCGAAGTATATGTGAAAGGTCGAGAAAAAGCAGATTTTCTACGCCGCTATACCAATATCCCCATCATCGAAGTTGAAGAACAACCGGCCCTCACCCCATCACAACCCGCTTGTTTATATCATTCTGCTCCAGTTTGTTATTGTGCTTTGTCTAACGTTTACCATATCTATAATCACTATGTAATGGAATAAAACAACTTTTTAATTTTTATTGTGTTTTTATTTGCATACAATATATACAGTGTTACTACATGGGTTAAACACCTACGTACTAGTGGAAAAGCGTTCTACATAAATTGTGTGCCTATGTTCTGCGCACAAGACGTCTCGCAGTACTTCAGCCACAGTAAATATCTTGCGTTGGAACCGCAACCTATCCATAGCCTCTCGTTGCCACAGTCCTCTCCGAGCTTCTCGATACGCATACGCCCACGTATGCAAATTGTACACCTGATTCTTCGAGTCGTCAAACTGCACGCTCTTCTTCATTTTCCTTCCTCTCTATAAAGTCTTTCACCTCACACATGTGTTCGTCCAGACCGAGACTAGCCATTAAATCTACAAGAAGGCCTTCATTTATGGCTCCGTTTAAAAATAGTCGACTAAGCTTCTAGTGGTTAAATGCGATGTTGCGTGCACATTCAACAGATGGGTAGGCGGGCATCACCATAACTCGTATACGATTTTTTTCACACATTCACGTTCTAATCTCCATTTTTTTAAATACTTCTCGATGGGCTCCATCACATTGTAATCAAACCAATCCCCGTCTGGAAGTGGTACTGTTGGAAAAGTTTTAAAGTCCGGATGTCCATCCAACGTAACGGTAATTTTCATTTGATCGCAACCAAACCATGGAAATAACTCCGAAAATTCCTGGAAATATTTTCCATATAGCTCCCATGTGTCCATGTTACAACCAGACTGTCACGATTTATTCAATAGACTATGATTTATTTTGCTGCTGCACCGTTTTTGTACATTTTTCTTTTTGGTGGGAGGAGATTCTAGAGTTTGACTTTGAAATCAAGGCCGAGGTGTTAGAGTTCGTCCTTGAAAATAATGTGATGTTGAAAATCATCTTAGCCTTCAACTCAAGGTCAAATCAAAATTAAAAAAATAAACCATTTAAAAATTATATTTAGTTAAATGTTACAGGTGATCAATATTTGAAATATATCTCCAGAAGAGCGAGCCATATCCACTCCTAACTTGAAGAGTGAACATGCCGGTTGGTGTAGCGTTAATTTTCGTTGTAGATTTACACGGTAGATCAAATACTGAGACACGTTCTTCCAGCATTTCAGCAAAGGGATGCTTTGGGTGGTAGTCCACATCCAGCGTCAGCGATGTATTTCCTTCTCTAGCAAAATATTTTAAAATGTTTTTTTCCAAATTGGCAATCAGTCGTTTCCGTTTTTCTTGTTGATTTTGGCTATCGCCAGCCATAGCAGTCACTACATACGCGTCAAATTCCAAGTCTAAATTTCTGAGTCCCGAGGAATTTCTCACTATTTTATCTAAATTGTTTTTTGCATCTTCAAACCAGAAAGCACAGCACAACTTTACAGCGTGCTTTAATGTGATTTCATGTGAAGAATCGTCACTTGAAGTCTGATCCATTATTTTATACGTAAACGAATAGTGTGCGAACTTGACGTAAGTTATAAAACAATTAACGAGACCATGATAATGCGCAACCTTTTATACTTTCGATTATCCCGAAGGTCATCGCCGTTTTTCATTAAATAGTTTAAGGACTCGGTGGTCTAATGGTATGACACCTGGGGAGCCAATCGGTGCATTAAAGGGAATTCTAGACACTGCGCCTCAGGAGATCTGGGTTCGAATCCTAGTCGAGTCAATTTTTTAATAAATAATGATTTATTTAGTAGACAATGAGAATAGCCCATCCACATGACTAAGCTAATACCTGCAGACCAAGTTCTTCTATTTGAACGTCACACCGAACAATGTTACTACCATACTTTAAAATTTCATACATGGAAACAGTGTTCTCGGTTGTTACCGCCAGGTCTTGCAACACACTCCGTATATTGCTAATGCAGTCCCCAGGCAGGTTTGCAATACCCGTCACTATTTTGTGATAAAATTGCTCAAAGTTCTGCGCTTTTAGAACTGCGAATCGCAATTCCACCAGCCTCTGCAAGTCCCACAGCTCTTCCAACGATTCTTTCGATAAGTAGACTTCACTCTGTCCCACTTCTTCAATTTTTAGTATCTTCTTTTCCTGAAGTTCCAAGAATGTATACTGTTTCCGTGCAGCTACCAGCGGAGACCACTGCTCTTCGGAGGAGGAATAGAAATAATTCGTCAGGATCCCCTGATTTTCAATTAGGGTAGCCCAATCCAATTCCTCGAACTCCACCCAATCGTTTTTGTTTCCTCTTATTTGAATCACTGGGGAAAATCCGGAGTTCGCCCTTAACCCCACACACACATACTTTGAACTGGAGTTGTTTAACTTGTACGTTGTACTATTCAGAAGCACTGGACATAACTGCACTTTATGGACTCTCGTAGTACTGCTCGCCACCGCAGCTACTTGCCGACCCTTAACTACTTCTATAGCTTTTAACAAGGCTTCCATATCAGCGTTCGAATGCTACTACCCTTGCAGACTCTTTTACGCGCTTTTATTCTCACATTTCCAAGGTTACATGTGGATCCTTGACCTTGAGCAACCGAACTTGCAAAATAGCGCTGACCTTGATCGTTGACTTAGCCTTCCAAGTGGCCTCGACCTTCAAGTTTAGCCTTGACCTTGAAGTTCAGCCTTGCAAAATAGCCTTGACCTTGAACTCAAGGACAAGTGGTGGGGGGAGGTTCTACAACTGTCCATTCTAACCTACTAAAGAGAAATAAAAGAAAACAAATTGTCATTCATCTAAGTAAACAGTTCATTCAAAACAAAATCGACATTCACTACATTACAAGAGAGAAATATAGACAAAGCTTTAAGAAGAAAAGAAGGCGGAGAATGAAGGACTGGTCATCTTAAAAATTTTGTTTTGTAGGGAAACACCCTATATCCCCAAACTCCAAGGGATACCTAAAAGAAACGAAGAAGTTGTACTTCTTTAACGATTAATCTCGTTACCCTTATGTCTCCCTAGGAAAACCAGGATAACGTAACGCTCTTCCAATACAATCAAAAGAAAACCATCCATTAACATTTCCCAACAGGGAACTCCGTATACTTATACCCAAAAGAAGGAAAAGAACAAGATATTAAAGTTTCCCAAATATTGACCTACCCTACTGTGCCCTTCCAACCACCCTATGCTTTACAGGAGGGAAAGCAAGATAAAAATGCTCCCTAAAGTGACCTTCCCTACAGTGCCCATCCAACCACCCTATGCACATCACACATCATTAATTGATCTCAGAGTTATCATAAAGTTTCAAATCCTTGGCATGCCAAGTCCCCTTTAATATTTTTCCGTCAGGATCTTTGAGTTCATAAACCCATCGTGAAAACTTTCGATTAATAATAAACGGTCCTATAAATTTTGCAGCAAGCTTGGAAGTAAACTGACGAGCAGCATCTGATAACACATAGTGTCTACGCAACACTGCTTGATCCGGAACGAACTCGAAAGGTCGTCGACGAAAGTCATAGCGAGTTTTTGACTTTTGATAAGCCTTATCCAAACGACGTTTAACATCAGCATACAGTTGCTTGAGTACTATAGAACGATTATCTAAATCTCTATCCCGATTAAATTGAATTTCCGGATTTCCATCACCAACTACCGGTTCGTGATTTAATATGATTTCTCTGCCAAAATTAATGAAATATGGAGTTTTTCCCGTAACTTCATGAACTGAGGTACGTATAGCACAAACTACGTGAGACAGATATTTATCCCAATCTCGATGACGATCTGATACATAAGCTGTCAACATAGTTTTCAGCACTCTGTTTATACGTTCCGTAGGATTAGCTTGATGATGATAATTGGCAGTAAACGAAATCTTACAGCCATACTTCTGATTTAAAGTTTGAAACTCATGACTGCGAAACTGAACGCCATTATCACATATGATTCGCTTGGGAACCCCAAACATCAAAAATACGTCTTCCTCAACAATACGTGAGATAACCTTAGCTGATGCTGTACGGAGCGGAAACACTAATGGAAACTTACTAAAACAATCAGCCACTACGAATATATACGCGTATCCTCGTACTGAACGAGGTAAAGGACCTACAATATCACAACAGATTAGTTCCCAAGGCTTCGAAATTAATGAATGTCCACCCATATACCCTGCAGGGGCTCTCTGTTCTGGTTTAATTCGTTGACACGTTTCGCAACGGCGAACATAAGCAGCCACATCATAACGAAGTTTAGGCCAGTAGTATCTTTGTGCAATACGATGAAAAGTTTTATTAACACCCGTATGACCAGCGGTCGGAATATCGTGATTTTGTTTGATAACTTCTTGGCGTTGAGTCTGTGGAACAACCAGTTTCCAATGATCTTCATCATCTGCCAAGTCTGGATAATCGGTTCGAACATATTTATACAATTGACCGTCACTAACTCTCCAATGGGGAAATTTTCGAGGATTGTTAATAACAAATCGACACATACGATGATACCATGGATTACCAGCAGGACCAAACTGAACGTTAATAGCATCAATAACAGGAACAGCACGAGACAAAGTGTCAGGCACAACATGTTCTTTACCTTTTCGATGAATAATGTCAAAATCATATTGTTGAAGGCGAACTGCCCATCGAGCGATACGACCAACAGGGTCTTTAATACTATTAAGCCATTTTAAGCTATAATAATCAGTTACTACCGTGAACTTAGTTCCCTCAATATATGGTCTAAGTTTTTCAATAGCAAAAAGGACAGCGAGGCATTCACGCTCTGTTGTGCTAAAATTTCGTTCGTTTCTAGTAAGCGACCGACTAATGTAACATATAACTTTCTCTCCATCAGCTTGATGTTGAGTAAGTACGGCACCAATACCATAACCAGAAGCATCCGTTTGAATAACAAAGGGTACAGAAAAATCAGGGCAAGCTAATATCGGAGCAGATATCAAATGTTCTTTAATATCACTGAAGGCTCGTTCACAATTACTATCCCAGAAAAATTTCGCATTCTTGCGGAGCAAGGATGTAAAAGGTCCGATAAGTGAAGAAAAATTCGGAACAAAGCGACGGTACCATGACGCCATACCAATTACACGACGTACTTCCTTCACTGACACAGGAGTAGGAATACGATTAATTGCATCTACTTTTTCTGGGTCTACTAATAAACCGCGTGAATTCACTACATAACCGAGATACTTAAGTTCTGGCTTACAAAAATGACATTTATTTTGGCTTAAAGTAAGACCAGCAGCTAATAACCGAGACACAACCTCACGAAGAGTAGAAAGATGTTTTTCGAAAGTTGGCGTACAAATTACAATATCGTCAAGATACGTAAAGACATATGGTTCCAAATTAGCACCAATAACCCTATCAATTAGGCGTTGCCACGTTGCCGGCGCCGTATGCAAACCAAACGGTAGGCGGCGAAATTGAAATAACCCCCTATTAGGCACAGTAAACGCTGTTAAAGGGCGTGAAGAAACAGCCACAGGTATCTGCCAATATGCGGATTTAATATCAAGAGTCGTAAGATAATGTGCGTCACGAAGTTTATCCAAAGTACTTGATACATATGGAATAGGATAAGCATCAGGTTGACTGACTTTATTAAGTTGGCGATAATCAACACAGAACCGATAACTACCATCTTTCTTTTTAATCATTACTATTGGAGATGACCAAGCAGAAGTCGAAGGTTCTACCACTCCCTCATCCAACATTTTCTTTAACTCAAGATCTACCTGTTTCTGCAGAGCAGGAGAAATAGGATAATATCGCTGCTTAATAGGCGACGATGTGGTTTTAATCTCATGTTCAACAAGATGAGTGCATCCTAACTTATTTCCCATTTTACTAAAAACTTCTTTGACAAAACAATCTAATTGTTCTCGCTGAACTTCAGATAAATGTTCTACAGCCTGTATTGCATTAACTTCCGGGATCAAGTGATCTTTCGAGAAGGTCCATTCGTTAATTCTAAGATCGGTTACAATACCCATTCTACGCAAAAAATCGCATCCCAAAATCAAGGTATGGGGTACGGAAGGCACAACTAATAACTCACAAGTACAAACTCTATCGCGAAGCATAAGTGGTACTGTAACTATACCTAATATTTGACATTTTGCACCGTCAGCAACATTACATGTCCTATCTTTACTTGGTGTAAGCCTACAATGACCTTTCAACAGCTCCCATCCCTTTCTACCAACAACAGTATGCGAAGCACCCGAATCTAACAATCCAAGAATCTCATTACCAAAAATTGAAACTTTAAGATACGGTCTCTCATCAGGACCTGCGTGACTTAAAATATAATCTAAAACAGCTTTAGAACTAAAATCCGAATTATTTACAACATTGACCGAAGAATTTTTTCGACACCGCGCTATTCGGTCGTCTAGCGGCGTCGACCCCCATTTCCCGAACATGAAGGGCATGTACGGACAGTAAAATCAGGTCGTCCACAACCATAGCAATATTGTTTACTATTTGCTGAACAGTTACGCGCAAAATGATTCGGTTTATCACATTTCCAACATCTCAAATCAGAAGGCTTGGTTGAATTGATTACGTTAGGTGGGTTATTACTACGAGTTTGAACGTAACCCTCATTTGAGGATACATTCACTGTATGAATCCTAGCATTACATTTCGACTTTTGATAGGCTAGATCGGGTTCTAACATTCGATTTCCCTGAGTGGGAGGTCCACGGAACCGTTGTGCACGCACATGTGCATCTTCAACAGCTTTACACACTCGAAGTAATTGTGACAAGGAAACTATGTTCTCTAAAGCCAGTTGGGTTTGGAAATGTGGTAATAAATTCCTACGTATTAGATTAAGGCGCTTTGTTTCAGAAGGCATCGATGGTAACCGATGGAATAAGTTTTCCATTATCGACACAAATACGGTCACGGGTTCATCGGCCCCCTGAGTACGATTGCGTATTTCATCCCATAAGCAAGCTTCATAATCACATGGAAGAAAAGCTGAACGTAACGCATTAACTAACTGGTCCCAATTATACAAAGTATTTTTAACCGATCGATACCAAATCAAAGCATAATCGGTGAAAAATTCAACAGCCGAAGTAAAAAGTTGTTCCTTAGTAACCCCACGCGCCATTCGCAATTCTTCAATACGCTCTAGGAAACTAGACAATCCCGATTGACCATCGAAACGAAGGTTCCATTTATTCATCGGAAGGTAATTGTTATAACGTGGAGTAGCATCAATGACTTTAGTGCTGTTAAAACCAATAGGTGTCGGTAACGTTTGAAACTGTTGACTATCAATTACATTTGAATAATTAAAATGGTTTGGTGATTGATTGGCTTGTAATGGCTCATCGTCAAGGTCCATCAAGTTAACTGTTTGTGAACTAGAAGGAACTACAGGTTCATTTTCAGATGTCAATCTGGACTCGAGATCGTCCATAGCCCCTAAACACCTATTATATAGCTCATCTTTATCATCTGCTGAAGACCCCTCAAAAACTAACCGTTCTAGTCGATTTGAAATATGTACCAAGCGGGTCTGAATACGTTTATAATCATTACCACCCCTAACAAATGACTCAGAAGCTAGTATCTCTTCCACAAGAATGTCAAGCTTCCTACTGCATATATCCAATTCTTCTACGTTATTCAATTCTACTTCCGGGAACGAAGCATTTCCCGTCTTCTCTAACCTAATACGCGCTCTAAGCAATTTACGCTTTTCCGGCATATTTCCCTTACAAACAACTCCCCGTATTCGTAATTCATAATCTATCTCGTCTACCAATAACCTATCAACATCCATTCTGATTCCTCAAAGTAAAACCCTTTTTACCACAAGTATACCGTTTTATGTATTATTCTCAAAGTAATTCTTTGGTTTGTCACGTTCTGACGATATTTTTCCACTTACATAAACGAGTACAGAAAGTTATGTATAACTATTGTCAGTATTGCTCCTTTCTATTATAGTACGACCTAAAGGTATATGTTCCAATTTTGTTAAAGCCCCCGTTAGCTCTTCAAAAATCTTATTAAAGCCCCACGTTGGGCGCCAAACTTGTTAGCTATATTTATCTATCAATTCCTTTACCTACCTTTAGGTCATCGCTATATCTCTTAGTTAACAATCGATCACTATAAAAGTATATTTGAGGCCCGTCTCTAGCATCAGTGAAGACGTCGCGGATTCTAGTTTATGATGTTATAAATGGCGCCAACAAGTTAAACTCAAATATACTGATATAAGCCAAGAAACTTGTAACTTCACTTTCTATCAACTAATAACAATACGATTATTGAACTCCCTATCAAAATGAAAGAAAGCAATACTTGTAGCTGGTTTTATTAATACTCGAACATTACTACCATCGATCAGACAATTAGCATCTTTACTATTACTACCTCACGCAGGGTACCCCAAATAGTTTAACTTAAAACGCTCGTAAGTCTAATGGTTACACAGTTTTTATATGCAAAAATATCATCAGATTCTAGCTACAACACTTATCTTTGTGCCGATATACTCGCAGACATTTAATACGTCCCGTTACTCCTAACACATGTCAGCTTGACAGGTTCCAACCTCGGCTGTCATTTGCTATACCTCGACCCTCAATACTGCGGTAGATTAGCTTTCCAATACTGTCCGCCTAATAGTTGTTGCTATAAATCGAATTTCCAGGTAACAAAAGGCAAATTCCATATTAAACTACATACTCTGTTCACAGGCAATAAACTTCGCAATCGTTGTATTCGTGTTTCCCAGATCGCTTTACAGCTTGAATATAAATATTCATTGGAAAAATGACATCTGCTTAATGAACTCCTTTACAGGAACGGCTGGCTAGTATACCAATTCTTTACTATCACCAAACCAGAATAAATGGCGAGATTGTCATTTACACCCCACGAAAACTCTTGCCTTTTTTAAAAGCTGATATACAAATTTTTCTCAAACAAAACCAACCTTGTTTTTATCTCTTCCCTAGCAACGAACAAAGCCAATCTGATATTAATTTTATCGCGTCACTCTCACTAGATTCCTCATTCAACACTAGTATTAATATCAAATGCTTTTGACACGTAACAATTTCCTGATAGTTGATACTTCCTGTGTCTTCCATTATTTGTTTTATGTACTGTAAACAAAGCCTTCTTTTAGGGTTGTTTTCTTCATTTTGCCTCACGGCTTCGGATTTTGTAGCCATCCTTGTAGTCTGGTCGGTTGTTAGTCAACCTTTGAAATTCTTGCTATGATTTTCATCCCTTCCTTCCTATTTCTTATGTGCACTATAACCATGTTATGTATTTACCATGTCCCAACCATTCAAGTTGTTTGTGTTCTACTGTTTGTTTCAGTTCTACCGACTCTCTTATTCTCCTATTTCTAATTGTATCTAACCTAATAGCCTTAACCGCTACCTTTCTCAGGTATCGCATTTTTACTGCCTGTATTTTACTTTTATCATTTAGTATCCAGCTTTCCGCTCCATATTCTAATACTGGTAGATATACTTGTTTATGTATTTGCAATTTTGTCTTCGTTTCCATTTCTCTTTTTTTTCCATTAAAGTATCCTTTAGTTGATAGTATACGTTGTTCGCCTTCATTCTTCTATTGCTTATGTCATTGTCTATTTTTGCATCTTTGCTAATTACTACACCTAAATATTCAAATTTATCCACCATGTCTAGTTCTTTTGCAATGCGATACATCCTCTCTTCTTCACTTTCACTGTTATCTTGCTTTGATATTTTTTCGCTTGCTTCTTTCTTCATTTATTCTGTCTTTTTTCGGCAACAATATTATTCCATACACTTATTGCTTCATTTTCTTCTTTCATCTGCTGCTAATACAATGCCATCTGCCCAGTATACGCAGACTGGAGTTGTACTGGTCTCAATCTCCAGTTTCCAATTTTGGTAGTTTTAGTTGTTCGTTTCCTTACTTGTATAATTTGATTCATAACTACCGGGAGATCAAAAATAGACTTGATCGCGGGAGCCATTGAAAACAGTCAAACTTGCCTAATGTGTAGCATGTTATTTGTTTGCAATTCACTTTCGACATATTGTTTAACTTATTTTAATGTATAAATTTGGTTTAAAATTACATATTTTTGTATATTTGTGTAGCTGCTGATTATACTGTTAGTCACATGAACCAATCATTCAGTTAATTGTAGTTCAAATGTACTTAGTTTTATAAAGGGCCGTGTTATCAAGTTTATTTTTGATCTCCCGGTATAATAAATAATAAAGAGCTTAAAGTGTCCCCTTTCTTTACACCTCCGCCTAGACTAAGTTTAAGAAGTCCGTTTAATCGTACTTGTGCCTTAATGTTGTCGAACACTATTTTAATGACTTTGTAGAGTCCTCTTGGAATTTCCATTTCTTGTAGCTCTTTCCATATGGTATCTCTGGGGACTTTGTGAAGCGATGCAGTTAGACCTAAAAAAAGTGTATGGATTTATTTACTTCTGTAGTTTATCTACTATAGTTCGCACTACATATATGACCCTGTGTTTGTTTGTTTCCTCTAAAAGTCGCTCGTTTCTCCTCTAATGTTTCGCATATTACATCTCTTTGTTTTCTCTTGTTTTCTAGATGAAAGACATGTTGCAGTGCAGTTATTGGGATCCGTGGTTTTGTCCTTTCTATGAATGGGAATTATTATATTACATTGTAATTTTTCTTGGGTAGCTATCTCTGTTCATGCTTGCTGATATAGTTTACGTAACTGATTAATAGCTAATTCTTCTCCTCGATGGTTTCCATTGGTTCAGGGGTGATTAATCCCCTCCAGTCGGCTTTCCTAGTTTTACTCGCATTCTTTATTTCTGTTATTGTTATTAAATTAGTTTCATCTTCTTTCTCATTTCTTCCCTCATGTATGTCTCATTTAAGCGTTTCCTCTTCATGCTCTTCTCCCTTAACTTTGTTTCATAGAATTTTTTCCAAGTCGTCAAAATTATAGATATTATTGTTGATTTGAATTTCATTGTTGTCATCATTGATATTTTGAATTGCCTTACCATATTTTTTAGTTTGTAGGAATTTTCTATTGCTATATTTAAGATTGTCTTCTAATTCGGTTCCGAAATTCTGCCAGATGCTACGTTTGGCTTCTTGTACGCATGGCTTTGCTTGATCCGTTTTTCTTTCATATTATTCTCGTCTATCTGCCTCTGTTCTTACTCTTCTGTAATTACTCCAAGCTGTTTGCGGTTTTTATACTTTCGTATAACTTGTTCTTTTCTGATTACTTTTGATATTTACCTTCTTCATTCCACATAGATCTTCTGCGATGCTGAGAAGTATTTCTTTTAAAACGTCGTATTTTCCTTTCTTCTCCGACTTCTTCATTGGGGTTTTCTCTCGAGCCAGATGATTCTTAGAGTCCTCGTATAACACCACATTTTAAATACTTCTAGCTATTTTTGTGAATTTTGCCTTATTGTCCAAGTTTGACATCCATATATGCTGTGCTCTATATATCTGTTTGAATAAACTGTTTGTTGGTCTTTAGGGAGATGTTATTGGGTGTGAGGTGTGAGCATTGCTTTTTCTTGTTTCACTTAAGTACAAATACTAGCATTTATTTTTCTGCCGTTTACAGAACACAAAGTCCAGTTTGACCAAGAAAACTCGGTAGGCGTTTACAAATTTCGAAATAAGCCTATCAGAGCAGGCCTAAATTTTGGATTTTTGGCACGTACATACGGACGTGACAGTTCATAATAGTCATATGAATTTGACGAATTTTAAGCTTTCACACACTAAAATTTGTCAATCTCGACCCCTCGCAAATTATCGCTAATAAAGTTTTACAATTCTGCTAAAAGAATTTGCTCCCGCCGGCACGTAATTTTTATGATCGAGTTGCAACAGTTGCACTTCTGACCACATACTAGCCATATACCTTCGGCCAATATTTCGGCTTACGAAGTAAACCCTGCATAAATTTACTCTAATCTATTCGTGAGATTGAAATATCTCCAGCTTCATCGGCTAAATATTCGCTTGTTGTAATTTTAATATACCATTTTGCCTACGAAATTCTATCTTAAAATATTTATGATACACATGGCTTATAGCTAACTAAAGTACAGTATATTCCTATAACCGCGTATAGTTTATTTCATTAAAGAAGGCAAATCGTAACAATAGCCACTTTCTCTAAAATGTCAGAGACAAGAATTAGGTATAATTTTCTGGTGTTATCATACACATGACTTCAAAATTCCAAATTCATCTTTGATGAACTTTCTTTTTTGCTCATACCATATTTCTCTTCTTTCTCCCGTCTTTTGTAATTATGCTATACAAATACAATAGATCACTAACATCCACCTCCGCGAAACCATTCACATAACCAACGACTGTGATCTGCGAGTTTATCAAGGCGACTGGAGCAACATCCTGCAAGCAACCCCAGTAGCGGTAGCATGGATAAAGAACCTTGGTATACGAATATAATACACTATAACGATTTACTGTGTAATACGTAACATGCAATGTGTAATATGTAACATATCAACAAAAATAAATGCTACCAAAATATGATAATTTATTGACTTCTTGGATATTTTCATCATCTATGCTAATATTATTTATTAAGAATATGCACAGAAGAAGAAAGTAAAAATAGTCCATATGTGAAAAAGATCTATACAGAAAGGTGGTGCCAACCTTTATCTACGATACGAGCACAGGACAAAACTATTGGCTGTATTCTAGCATCACACATATCGTACATTAGAAAATTTCACAACCTTCTTTTTCGAAAAACAATTGATAGGAGCTCTATAACCAACACTAGCGTTCATTTCGATTCAACTTCTGAAGCGCTTTATAATAGCTTTTAGTGAAGGGAGAACTGAAAAACTACAGCAGATGTTATACATTATAAAATTAAACATATACACCAGAGTAAGACGTCCTAAAACATAATGTACAAAGTGGAAACTTTGACACTGATTATCAAAAAGATAGAAAACCTTTCGAAATGTAATATATGTAAACAGTAAAGATTAAAATACTTTCTCGAGAAGAGATAGCAAATCGAGAGGTGCATAGACGAATGTGAAACTGATTGTTAAGAATTAGAAGTCCTAAGGAAGGTCACTTTTATGACGAATTATATTCATGGAAGACTAGAAAGAAATCATGATTAGGAAACATTCAGAACTGGACAGAGATGAAGTCTTCGTGTTTTCCATAACGAATACGTGTTCGAATAGGTGGTGACCAACATCTAACCACATGATGGAAGAATAAAAATATTGGTTATATAGTATCAATTATATTGTACATTAAAAACCTGCAATGTTACGAATCCATTAAAAAATCATTCGTGCAAACTGAAAGAAGAATTTTAATAGCAATTGATGTGAGTGCTATAGCCAATATTAGCTTTCTTTCCGATGCAACGTTTAAAGCGCTTACATTCGCTTCATTTGGGTTAAATACTAGTCGACGCGTTACCTATCTACAAATGCTTTTTCATGAATCCACTTAAGAGCTAGTGAAGAGCGAAGTGGGGCACTACATCAGCAGGAGCAAAGCCCATACACGAATAGCTCTGCACCTGACCCCCAAGAGCTTATACTTCTTATCTGCAACAACCCCAATTTATGCTGATACCGTGTACAAGGGCGTTGGCGCGAACGTAGCAAAGTAAACGCTATTATCGCGCTAATTGCAAGAGTCGAAAAGAAGAGCAAATTCTAAGGGCAGTTTCTTTTAATTAGGCGGCAATAAGGAGATGGGCGCCGAAGGGACGAAGTCATACCGTGCATTAGGGCATCGAGAGGAGAAAGCAAGGATCGCATGACAAGTAGTGAAGTTATCTGGAGGCGGCGAGAGAACGAAAGCATGACAATGGGTGTGGGTGACAGTGATCCATTAGTAGCGTGAAGGGTGCATCGCGGCGCGTTGAGTGAGGTAAGGGCCAAGGGCTGGCGGTCGACCGGTCAGCGGTCGTTAAGCGGCTAGACGTTCGCCAGACGGGATGGTCGCTCGGGGATATGACTTTGTTGCTGTTCCGGGAAAGCTCACCCTATTTGCCCGAAAGGATTCAACGTCTGTGTATATAGCTTATTTGGGTTACTTGGGTCGGTTATTTCTAGCGCAGACACGTGCTCAGTTTCGGCTCGCCTGTCGGCTAAAAGATACTCCCTTCGCGGGGCGCATTGGATTTTTTGCACAATATGAAAACGCTCGGGTAAACATGTTAAGCGTCGTTTTAGTGTTTTGCGTTTCTTTCCGCCTGCGCGTGCAGGCGCCGAATTGCACTTTTGGGAACCGCCGTAAATACGCGGAATATTGCAGCACACCCGTCTGGCATTTTTATGGATTAGGCTGAAGTAAGTACATTTTCACTTTAGTTTAAAATGAAAAATCCTTTGCTTTTTGTTGTTTAAGCTTCAAGTGAGTGCTGAATGCAGAGCCTGCAGTTTACTCAACCAACCATTATGCTACTTCAGGCATTCACTTGCTGGAAGAACACTTGAGCACCCTTCCTCATCCCTTAGTTCAAACCTGGCGTATTAATAAGTGATAATTTACTGTATACATAGCTTTGGCAAACAAAAACATCTCGGAAAGAACATTTTTATGTGCTATTTTTCAAATACCAATTAGTTCAGGAAAAGCTGCGAAAACAGTAGGAAGACTAGGAAATAAGAAAGTTTTGCCAGTCATTTTCGGTTTCATTGTGTTGGTTCTGTTTTTATGGTTCTGCAAATAACCTAAAATTCAATAAGCAGGTTTTCATGTGTGAAAAGGTAAAAGAAGCTTTTGATCAAATTTCACTGAAATATATAATATAGTTAAAGAAAATAAGGGTGCCAAAACAAATTACCGAACTGAACAATTATATCTAATGAACAAGGTGCTAACAAAAGTAAAAGGAAAATATTTAAAGCCTTTTTCTTCTTCTATAGTTTGTCACATCCAGGTTTACAACTCTGAATTAAGGCCCCCTTTAACGCTTTCAGTTTTCTCTATTTATTGCTACCTGTCTCCAAGCTAACCCTGCATATCTTTTCAAGTCATCCACCCAACGCATCTGTGGTTTTTCTCTATTTTTTTCCATCCTGAGGATGCCAGTTCTTAATTACATACTTGGTGCCTGTCGTTATGACCTGCCCATTTCCATTTCAATCTAACCGCATGCCCTACTACGCCTGTGACCTTAATAGTGTGTCTTAATCAGATATTATTCTTTTATCTTTAAATTCGCTCCTACATTTTCCGTTATATTTTACTTAATTTGTCCAAGTTTGCCTTGGTAAATGTTCAGGTTTGTGGCAATAAGTTAGAACGAGGAGCATGCAACCATTACAAATTTTCTAAGTGTGCTTTGTGATTTATTTCAGTTGTTTGGTTCTCTCTTTTGGGCTTTATGGATTGCCCTAGATATTGGTATACTCAACTGATTCTAGTGGAGTTGACTATATCAAAAGTTGCCTTTTTTATTGGTGTTGGTCTTTGGTTTAGTTTTGTTCAGATTGATTTTAAGACTTCTTGATTTCTTCATGTCTTCCAATGCAGCTGTGAAATGTTTCGGAGATATTTTACCGCCCTGTGACACTCCCCGAGATAGTTTAATACCTTGATTTGTATTTGAAGACGTGTCTATCTGCTCTGTCATCGTTGATTTTTAGTAGATGTTTTTAAGCAGGGTTTTGTACCTGTGTTCAATTCTGTAATTCGTTACAACTTCTTCTATGGACCAAAATTCGCTTCTATCGAAGGCGTTTCGATAATCAACGAAAGGGAAATATAGAGGAAGGTTGTATTCGTTGGTTTTTTTACTGTTAAAAGGATCTGTTGTGCCAACTCCTCTTTTTTCGTCATCAAGTTTTGTTGTCAAATGATTCGTAATAATTTTAGTTAGAAATTTATATAATTTAGTATTTCGCTTCATTTTTTTAGCTGCCTTTTATTCTCAGTTGTATTAGATAGTTTCTCAGAGTTGACGTTAGTAGCTATTTGTGCAAGGTTCTTTTTTAATATTTTGGATGGTTAGGACTTTGTCACATATAAGTTTTGATAGTAATTCTCAACAACTCTAATCATCTCTTTCATAGTTCGTACCACAACTCCATTATCATTTCTTAATCCGATACCTTTCTTTTACCTTCTTATTGTCTTAGGCATTTCAAGTTTTTGTTCTCTTCAATAATCTTCTCAATTCGTTCTTCATGTTGTTTTTCAGTTCTTCTTTTATTGGTTTTCTTCGTTGTTTTTGCTTGAAATGTATAGTGGCTATAATGCAAGTGGAATAAGTAAAATTATATATCCACTATATATTATAACGGACACAACTATTTGCAAAGTGAAAATTCCGCCTGATTACAGAATGTGAGATTGTCAAAAAATATATATAATTAATAGATATATGCTGATGATGTAATTTCGATTGCTAAAAATGCAAATCAGCAAAAGTTACCAATAGACACGCACCAAAGCTGTATGGATGTTCCCAAAAAACCAACAGTATTTTGCTTTAGCTGTATAGGCTATATAAGAGATAAATTAATAGGTCCATTAAATGGTCCAATAGAATGAATGCTTCAAAATGGTATAAAAATGTTAGAGTATACCGTGGTGCAAAAGTGGATTCAGAACAAACAAATAAGGAGAAAATATGAGTAAGAAATAACAAAAACCCTACAGGAAAAAACACCCAATACAACTTTGGGAGAAGAATGAAAAAAAACAGGGACTATATATACTCAGTATTGCAACTACAAAAGAAGAAAAACGAAAAGTAATTATTGGTTTCACCAAGAATGCTATAATGGACTAGCAGAAATATTAAAGAAAGGAAATGCTACAACAAGATACAAAAGGAAGAAGAAACGAAATAAGAAAGAATATTAACCAATAACGACAATAATTAAGAATAAGGAGAAATGACACAGGTACCATGGGGATGAGCTGATTATTTTGCTGGCACACTAAATACGACTCACAGCGACGAACATTCAAAACAATGAGTAAACATAATGACCCTCCCTCCTCCATCCCATATACTGAACAGATTTCAAATATGATGTGAAAATGATACAGCATCACCTTACTATCCATTGTATATCAAGTGTTAGTAACTACGATTAAATAATCACTAAGTCAATAAACAGACAAAATACTTGGAGAATATCAATGCGATGTTTACTAATAAGTACACAAAAACCTAATCTTTTAAATTAAGGCTAAAATGCAAAACTCAAAGTCTTAGTAGCGAAACCATTTCTGAAACCAAGGGACAGGTCGCGGTCTTAATTTCTTGTCTAAACATGGTTCTTCTTTTACATTTTTTAGCGATTGTTTTCTATACCCTTCTTCTTCTTCTTCTTTGGTTATAGGCTGACAACAACGTTTTCTTCTTCGCCCTTATACATTTCACAGCGAGTCTGCTGAGGATGTTAGCTAGCTTTGCGTCCATATTTTTTGTGGCCTTCCTGGTCCTCTCTTTCCTAGAGGTTTCGAGTTCTTTGATATCCTTATTAGTCTGCTGTTGTCGGCTCTAGGTACATGATTCGTCCATTATTTATACACTTTCTCTTCACGACTGTCCCTATGTTAATCAATGACACTCAAATGAGTTGGATAACTTGACTAAAAATTACAAGAAGTATACTGTTAGAAAGAAAAGAATTCAAAAGATATCGCAAAGGAGAACAGACTTATTATAAAAGAAACTGTGTCCAGTGTTTATAAAGAACAGGTACTATAATAATGCTATTCCTAATTTCAGCTTCTTATACTATATATCCTACGATTGATGATACAGCTGTGACAAGTTCAAGAGTTGGAAAGCAGAAAATATATGCGATATACACGGCTATTAGGTAATATTTACTCGTAACATTAATCCACACTGCTTGATATATAGAGATTAATTCAATATTATTTACTATGAACTATTTAGAAGTCGCCTTTCCACATTAAGCATGCTTACTGTTTGAATCAGGTTGAATACTATTGTAGATGCTGTTACGTGTAGTAAAAATAATTATGTTAAAAAATAGGCATCTGTAAGGTGCAAATGCTAAGCGATAACATGTTTACGTGTGTATAATCACTTTCAACACTAAGGTATGGATTGTTTAGATTTAGTAGTGCATTCCAAATAATATCTTTCCATTGCGCAGGCTCTACTTAAAATGACGAAGTTGCTAACGCATATGAAGTGTTCAGACTTTTTCGCTGAAAACTGAAAGAAAATGGCAATATGTACGTTTACTTGAACATAAATCAATAGTGACTTTTAAAATTGCACACCAACTTCATTTAAAGCCAGCAATAATTTCACGGATTATAAAATTAATTTAAAAAAAACACTACAAATAAACCATTTTAGTACAAAAGAGTGTGTTATATACGTATATTCTTTAAATTTGAGATCAGTTACTATAATACACTATATAATATACTATAATGGTAGTGACATATAAACATTCATAATTTAAAAACTTATTAATTTATTTTGGAAAACAGAAGTAGTAACTTTAGAATGACCTACCCCACCTAACTGGAAAATTAATTAGCAATTAACGTTGTATAATTAATTCTCAACTGGGACAAACAATGTTGATATGAAATTTAACTTGACGCAAACGTATTATTTTTTTAAATATTTCAAGATATCCTTGAACGTAAGCTTGTATCAATTTTTCCCATTAATCTTAAGTCCACAGTATGTGCTTTAATGCTCCATAGTTTGTATTTAATGTTACTTTTTATATAAATAGCGATAGTTAATTAAGACAGAGCTTTCAAAACTCTAACAATATTTTCAATTAACGACATATTTTTTAGATTTTAAAAGATTAAACTATAGAAATTCCCGCAATCAAATAAATATATGTACATAATTGTCTACTCTCCCCTTGAAAATATTTAAAGAGAAATATTTGACCACGGTACTTCTACCAGTTTGAGGACTCCTGACAATTCCCTGTAAAAGTTACTTTCAAGGCTTTTACTTACTACTTTCTGATTTATTAACTAATTTACATTTTACGTTCAAGTGCATTATTTTACGCGAACTCCCTTCGAAAAATGCGAGCGAGCTGCATGCAATATTAAGATACGAAGCTTCAACTCATACTGCTTTATGCTTTAGCAGACGTTCCAGATTTTTATGAATACTCATCCGACATTATTACGTTTTTATAACCTCGTAGCAGTATTAGGGGTTTACTGTATGCTACTCATCACAATAAATATATGGTCTAACATGCAGCAACTTTTATATCAGCTGCCTTTGTTAATTCTTACCAAAAGTAATGAAATAATTGCAAATCTGGATAGAATTTAGAATACAGTCCCTAATTGAAACGTCAACTGGGGAATAAATTCTGGCAATGTTGCACATTGCAATAATTTCTTTAATGACATAAATCCATTCACTTATGAACTCATATAACTCTAAACACAACTTTAAACATGCAGTTAAACAATTTTCCCTGACGCAGAATCGCTCAATTATCGACAGTGTAAAATCTGATAAATCTTAAAAGATATAAATCGTGTGCTTCAAGGGGGATTTGAATAAAATTTATAGTGGGGTTAACATTCCTTAGAATCCTTGTAGGTCGTAAGACCTTAATTTAATGGTTAACCAAGAACTCCATTACGAAGAATTTAAAAAATCGTAAAGACTGCTGCGTTGTGTAAATGTAAAACTTTTTAAAATCTGTATGGGTGGATATTGTTATATTTGACAGCTCTAAAAGAATCAATTTGAATTGCTTGAAAACTATACTATAAAATTTTACAGTGTGTTGGAAAGGAACTAATAACAATTATATTTCAAGTTGATTTAAAATAGAGTCACTGGGAGCACATGTGGAATGTCTGCAAGCTACTATTCACGTGGGAATCAAAAAATTTTTTGAATAACTGTGTCTGTAAAAATGTACGTTTAAGAACATGTTTAAAACTGATTTTCTAAATATAACGGTATAATGATATTTAATTGTGTGTAGCGTTTTCTTTCCAAAGACAGAAAGAAATCGGTTTCGTTGATAGCACTAAAATCAAGATTAAGTTTCATATAACCCCTACAACATTCTACAATTCCAGTAAACAGTTTTCATGTAGTATTTTTAAAAGATTTAATTTTATTCAAAAAATGTATAGTGTTTAAGTACCTCATTTTGATGACAAAAGCTCCATTTCATAGGAAATATGCCTTAAACCATTTAAATTTGCGTATTTTGAGTATTTGTTGCCCTGTGTACAGTTTTAAATCTTTTCAATTGTCAAGTCTATTAGTATAATTAGTACTTTATAGTAATTTAATGAATCGAGAACCACAGAAACACAGATCGAGGTTGCGACTTAATCTCTATCTTGTCTATCTCTTTAGAACCAAATATTGCCCACATGAAAGTGACTCTATATAAAACCAGAATATCTGAATTTCGTATGTTTAGCAGTAGGGGATTCTGCATGTTATATATAAAATATTTGGGAATAATTGCTAAACTATCTACACTTTCCCCAGTTTTAGAAAATACATTTTCCACTTTGAAGAAAATCGACACGAAAGATATATATCATTCTTTCTTTTTCTATTATAAATGTTGACTAAATAAAAAGTGTGATATTTTATAAAAATATTTAAAAAATATATATGAGGAGCCTTGCTACTATTTTAATGTATAAGTTTTTAAAACTCGTAAGTGCTACTTGTTTAACTTAACTAATCACCCCCAACTTTTTCTACGTTATATCGAAACACTGTGTATGCACCTTCAAGAGCAATGTGCACTGTGCATACTATGGATAGACAAGCTTAACAGGTACATCATAAAACACACCTTCACTCTTTGTTCTTCTACCACCTCTAGCATTTCTTCTTCTACTACTTTAAATATTTCTTTTAGACTTTGTGGTACACCTACTTTTACGGCAATTTTCCAGTCTCCCGTCTGCACCACCCATCCTAGACAAATTCTTCAGTCTGTCATTGATTATTTCGATCAGTTCCTGTATTATTTCCTTTATATCCATAATAATGCGTAATTACCATAACTTCTGGCAGTTTAATAGTGAAAAAAAATCAATGTAAAAATTTAGCGGTGATTAAAAATGTGTCAGAGTTTAATCGCTTCTGAATAATTTTGCCATCATTATCAAAAGTGCTTCACCAACTGAATTGTATCTATTTCTTCAGGAAATAATCATGCTGAATATCCTGCGTGCATGTAAACTAGTTTGAATACATTTTGACGATTTGATGTCAAACTATTTTGCTCGTAATTTCTTAGCAAAACCTCCTAATAGAAAAGGTCGGCTATTTAATGCACTTGAGATATTACTGCTGAATAGTCATTTTACAATTCCATAACACCTGAAGCAGCAAAGTATGTGCATTTGCGGTTAGATGGCGCTGAAAGAAGGAAACCCGATCGGGGACGAAGTTAGTCCGATCGGTGACGACCTAGTGTGACGTACGCACGCACGGAGCTTGCTTTTTTATATATGACTAGATTTTAGCCCACCACATAATTGGCCTTATTCTAATTTAATTAGTTTTTGAATATTCCAAACAGAATTGTAAATACAGAAGTTGCAGAAGGAAATAATTTAACGCTTTTAATCAAGAAAGCTCACTTTTGTTAGATCGAATAACGATTAGCTAGTGTTCATAATTATGTACAAAATAGGTAAATATATCTTGATGTTTCAAGCAAGACTGAAGCCGCCAAACAAAACACTTAGTAATGTGAATTAAATTAATTCGCACAGAGAAAAATATGTCGTAGTCGGTAAGATCCAGAGGGAATTTTATTTCTAGTCAGACGTAACACGCAGGCTCACCGTTGTATTATGAGTGAGATGGTGTCGACATGGAAAGTAATCCCTATTGCGAACCAAGTAAGCCTGGTCGGTGATGATAAAAATGCCATATATGCAGGCACAAGATATGTTTGTATATAAAGATAGAATATAATTCTAAAAAAATCATATAGTCGTTAGTTAAATGACTACAGAAAATCTTTGAATATTAAGCCAAATTTACTCCCCGCTACTACTGTACCAATTGTTGGAAAATAAATTGTTATTTTAAAAAATCAGCACATTCTATATTTTGTTATTCAGTATCGTTTAAAATACTAACACCCAAGTAATAATGTAAATTTGGAAAATACTCAATCCTATATAAAACAAAAACAAGGTAATGCTTACATTGCAACAGTAAATGGTTTGGATTTGAGGATGAAAGACAAAGTTTATATTACTGAACCACTAGGGAAAACGATGTGAGTACATTTAATCAAAAAATGAAAATGTTTTCAGACCGCTTTAACGCAGTTAACTGCATCGGTAGTGTGCTATTAATAAAATTGTTATTGGAAGTGATACCATATACCTACATCAATTTTTTTATAAATATTTTTTTAAACTTCATTTTTACGAAACTACCAAATTCTAGACTAATAAAAGAAGATGTAAAATTACAACTGTTGGCAATCACAAACATCATGCTTCACCAACGGAGAACAGTCAGTGTACTGACTAAATTTTCCTTCCTTCACTCTTCCTATTTGACTTAGTAGCTGCCGTCTGACTATAATCTCCAAGATGTAACGATAATGGTGATTATGTCAAAATGTGTTTATGCGCTCCTTTCGCAAAGGGGAGGGCCGTAAAAAGCAGGCGGCAAAAGGGTGATCAGGGTTGAGCTACCGGATTTACGAAATAATTTACCGTTTAACTTAACCAAAGGCTGCCGATAGGTTCGCCCCCTCGAACAGACATCATCAGGGCGATAAACACAAAGTGCCCAACCATTCACAACCCAAATCACCTGAGCGCGAGGCGAGGGTCTGCGGCGCGTCTTCAGACCTACCCTAATGCCGACGCCCCCGCATTGTCGGCACGCGACCACCACACGCCTTGCAGGTGGCCGGCCAAGAAGGGGTGAGGTGCGTGGTGGCTATTTACGTTGCTCCGGAGCTGCGAGGGAATCCCCTTCATGATTCAGCAGGGGTTTGCACCGGGACGGGCCCCTGCTTTCCGATTCGCATGATATCAAGGTCGGCGCCGGTGGCCCCGAAATGGAAATGCTCTGCATTCGGGAATACCTTATCCCTGGCGGATCTGGAAAATTGCGAACGACCTTGGCACCAAATGGCGTTCCATCATATCGTTGTTTAAGGAAAGTGTCTACGTGTGCGAAGTTTTGAGAAGTTTATCCATGTAAAACACATTCGCCAATCTGAACAATGGAAATCGTTAAACTGTCAATAGTAGACAAGCAAAATATAGGGTGTAAAAAATAACGATACAAACCTCTAGAGCTCTAAAGGTTCGCCTCTGGCATGGTTTACACGTAGAATTATAGTGCTTTTTTGCTTCTCACTCCCGATGAAGCATCTTATGTCTTTACATTACAAACTTCTACAGGTCAATGAATGAGCTTCGCAATTTTACATAAAAAAGTTACTCTTCCTTGGAATGGAAAAATACAGTTCAAAGTGGACAACATTATATGTAAATAGTACACAAAGTCAGCAAAAAACGTGGTTTAAGCTCTAGAGCAAAACGACGGAGAGCATTATCGTACATAAAATACGTGACGTGTCTTTGTTCCAGGGGACCCAAGGGCAATTCTTCCAACCTACAAGGAATTCAGATATGGTTGTCAATTACAACATATTAAGAGCAGGTTAATTATTAGCCAACTTTAACTTTTTTGCGATTTCAGTTTCCAACTTTAGGTTCCCATTTTTTCAAAATTTCAGCTCTCAGTGATTCTACAGAAGAGAACAACTTCTATGTAAATCAGTTTTTCGAATATACAATTGCAACTGATGAATATTCTAAACCAAAAAAGTTATGATAAAAACAGCCCCGCCCTTGCAGAAACTCTCCCTTGAACATTTTACTGTTTTTCCAGGGTTACCTAACTCAACTTAAAAATACATGGACATGGCAAATTCCACCTAAATTTTAAGAATCGTTGCGTCCTTACACGGCAAAGCATTTTCTTGATTTTTTTAATACTATCATACAGAAGTTCGTGACACCTTGCGTAACATGCTCTATTGATCACTGATATGAATCTAATTTTCATTCGAGTTTGCAAGCGATATATTATCAGAAATATATATTATTTTGGTTTGATCATTTTATTTTCTTTGAATGTCTTTGAGTACTTTCACTGTTTGGATATCTCTTTGAATACAAACGATTTCAATTTTCTTGATGAACATTAACCTTTCTCAAGATTGTGTATTTGTAAATAAGAACAAAAAACGGGAAACGTAGCAAGCATAAGAGTTTATAATTATAATACTGAGACTTCATAAATGATTAAAGAGCATGTGACCAATGCCATTGGGGATTTAGTGAATTTAATGTTGCAATGTTGCATGCAAGCATCGATTTTCTAAACATTAATGTTCGTGGTATAGTTTTGAATTCTCATGTTATGTTAGCGATGCTTTCCATTAATAACAGAGCTAAATTACTTAATTTTGAATTATTTTGGTAAATAGCTTCCTGCAATATCTTAATCGTTAGTATGTGGCACGCCACTGCTACCGTCAGATTTAAGTTTCATTAACCTCGGTGCCAACATTGTTAAATGAGTTGCCTATATTACTAGTCACGTGGTTTTCAATCATTTTGGAGGTTTTTATCTCTTTCAAAGATAAGTCCAATATGCTCTACTGACTACCAATGTGAATAAACAATAACAACTTGGTATGATTACATCTTTACTATTTTATTTTATTGAAGTGTATGGCGTTGAGTTGTTTGCGGTCAGTTTCTTTATTTCGTTCAATAAAAACAATCCATAGATACTGTAACCAAGTACATTTTGATTGGAATTGTATAATGGTTACAATAAAAATGACACTGGTACATTTCTTAATAATTATTAGGGAAATTAAGTAGGTAATAGTGAAACATGCCATGTTTATTTTTATTGCTGAACTTAAAATATGCAAAAAATAATTGTCTATTTTTTATTCCTTACTTCGTATTTAATACAATTGTTGCCATTTTTCATTATATAAATACACCTATTTTTAAGTCACAACATTGTACAATGTACGTCACCAGACGCGTTCTGTTTTTAATGTTGTTGTTGATTTAAGTTTAAATATAGATTTTTTGTGTTCAGTCCATTATTGACATAGTTTGATGTTAAAAAGTTGATTTATTTGAATATCTGAGAAAAAGATTAGTTATACAGGGTGTAGAAATGATGTACGCACCATAGGGATTTCAATGGTAATTTCTTCATATGAAAATATTTGCTTCCCTAATTATTTTAGAGCAAACTTGTATGGAAGTTTTTTGTAGAGAAAAAAATTCTGTATCCATTTATGCCAGCATTTGTCATTTTACATTTCGGAAAACCGAAAATTTAAAGAAAAAAATTACCATTTTTAGACAAATCAGTGGTGCCTTGAAATTACTAAATCATCGCAAAGCATCAACAAATTAGTTTGCTGTTTATTTGTTTGCATCTGTCAAATGTAACAGCAGCCAAATAAACAGCAAACTAATTTGTTGATGCTTTGAGATGATTTAGTAATTTCAAGGCACCGCTGATTTGTCTAAAAATGGTATTTTATTTCTTTAAATTTGCGGTTTTCCGAAATGTAAAATGACAAATTCTGGCTTAAATGGATACAGAATTTTTTTCTCTACAAAAAACTTCAATACAAGTTTGCTCTAAAATAATTAGGGAAGCAAATATTTTCATATGAAGAAATTACCATTGAAATCCCTATGGTGCGTAAAGCATTTCTACACCCTGTATATTTTAAAAATTGAAGCGGAAAAAGTATGTTCGTTATTTCTATTTAAAAAAAAACTTTCACTCATGATCTGGGTAGAGAAACAAATCATTTTAGCAAAAAAAACTATTCGTATTTTTTCGGAACAGGAATTTGTTACTACAAAGACCTACCTCACAAACGGCGTAAATATATGTTGCTTTTGTTGATCTATTGTTTATGTATTAAATTGATTATAGTTTCTGTTTGGTTTTAAGATGCAAATTGATTTCCATACTGTATTTTCAAATGCTTAGCAGATAACGGCCAGAAATATGTAATTTCTTTTATTTATTATTCGTTACATCCTCACATTTTACTTAAAAATACGAGATCACGAATATTAGATCAAGAGATATTAGTTATCAAGGTGAAAAGGAAAATAAATAAAACGTTTTGGACAAACTATAGTGAACGTCCTTGCTATGTAACCCGAACATTATCGTTCCTGAATGACAGTTTTCAATTGTTGTAAAAGTGAGGTCCTTCCAGAACGATGTAAAGTATGACGCGAAAAACCATTTATCATGTTTGAAGTAGAAAAAGATTATGTACTGTTTATTTTGCAGGGAAAACAATCTGTTCTGCTCAAATAAAACCTTCTTATGAATGTAAAATAATGGAAATTGATCTGTATTTAGAAAAGTAAAGGTTTATTGGAAACACTAGCTGCTATTTAAAAATTACTAATAGGACGAGTGCTTAGATACTATAATATCGAATTAGCAAATAATTTGATGTAAAAACAACTATGAAAAATAACTTCTTGTATATTTTTTATTGATTAATAAATTAAGAGTATTAACGTCATGTAAAATTATATTCAAAAATATAATTCTTCTAAAATTATAAGCCCACAAACTGGAGGAAAAGTTACAACTGGTACCTAACTAGTATACAAGGTTATTTAATTTCGAGGCTTATCACTGAAATTTTTAAAGCAGTAAGAGATAGGGAGATGGGCCAAAATTGCAAAATTTCTTGGTAAATAAAATTCAGAAAATAAATGAGACTTAGCCATTTTAGTTTTTGAGTTATTCTCAAAATAGGAAAATGTTGGATTATAACAATTTCGTCAAAACTCCATTATTATGTTACTTAGACTAAAACTATCTTGACATTACTGTTCAACTCTTGTTGAAGAAGAATTCATACCTGATTTTAAATTCACTTGCTGAATAATATTTAGAAAATAAATTATACCTAGCCATTTCAGTATTTGAGTTATGCCCAAAATATAAAAATGTTGGATTATACTTCAACAAAAGCTTCTTAAAGTTTCCTTTGTCAGATATGTCAATGTGTTTCTTTAAAGAGCCATTTATGAATTTCTATTGCCTTGTGCAGTTACTGCAGAAAAGTATCGCCTCTGAGCCAGGCGACCAATCCAGGTTAGGGTAGATACAATTAACGTAAAAAACTAAAATTTGCGAACACGCTCTCGTTTTAGATCGATGTAAATGTAGTTTTATGTACCTAGATTAAGAGCGAGTACTTTTGACGAAAAAAAAAATTATATCGCCGAGTTCCTTTAAAAATTAACAAAAACAACAACTTTAGGAATTTGTAGAATATTAGATATCTGCAGATAAAAATTGATTTTATAATTTCCACTCCTGCACAGTACTTCAAAATCTGTACTATTGTCTCAGTTTTTGCTGGATGCATTAGAAGTAAAAGCCAGGTACTACACTACAGACAGGATTCTACAATTTGGGCATTGCAATGCACACACTTTTTAAATTCGATCATAGCCTTTTACATAGCACGTTTAAATTGGGCAAAGTTAGTGAACAGGTAACCAGACCACATAATGTTTCAACACAGCATTAAATTTAAGCGAAAACGCGCGTTTTATTTTCAAGCCCCTCGCTACATCGCGTCAGGTGCTTTGGTTAGAGTGCAAATTTTATGCAATTAACTGTTCTTTTACAATGTCGCTTTGATATTAAATGCCGTAGGTGGACGATGTGGCAATTATAAGTTGCGATGTGCAGCGTTAGATGTTTTGCCGCTTAATTAATGATGCCAATAACATTTAGGGTGTAAAATTTACCTAGTTAAATTTTGGTTTGGGGAGTGATGGACATCCAGTGTCCAAATTTAAGCTACAGCGAATAAATGTATTGATTTTATTGAAAACTGTAGGGTGCGAGAATTTTTTTCCCGTTTGTTATTTTTTGCTAAAAATGAGGCATCTCACCTAGAAGTGCTTAATTAGAGATTTAATTCGATTTTTGAAAGCTATAAACAGCAGATGGTTTCATATTTATAACTAATGGCTGAATTAAAGTCAAGTCTCTGTAAAAACCTACTGAAAGTGTACTGATAGGGACGTCAAACTGCTAGAATGCATATATATAACAACAAATGGCTATCGTGATTGTGAAATAATTCAACCAAAGCCAATGAAAACTGCTGTTTAATCGAGCAAATATTTTTGTTGATCGTCGAAGCACATCACGCATAGACCATTTATTATATCGGAAAAACAATCCTCTTATAAGCGGCCTGCACCGTACCATCAGTGTGTTGGTATGTTTTTTCCAATATTTTTGTGTGAAATACATTTTTCAGTACAATAATGTTGGTTTTTTTGTGTTAAATTAAAAATTGTTTATATACAATTAAAGGACTTAAAAATATCAATAGAAAATGAAAACATTTTTAATACCTATATCATGAAGCCCGTTCAGTTCAGCTGTAAAGGTCTTCGAAACTACCTGAACAAGGTTTAAATGTTTTCGGTTTTTGAAGCAATTCTGCTAATATTTTTCAATAGTTATTGAGTAGCAATGTTTTAAATATATGGACTGTGCAACATAAACGACATAAAGAAACTTAAGTTCTCGGGTCATTCTTGTTATTTTTATTAACTTTTATTTAGTTAATTATATCTTAGGTATCTATTTCACTTCAATTCTTTCTATTTATTCTAAAGGAAAACCGCATAAACAATTTTTTGGAAAAATATTAACTCTGCAATTTTTGTTGCACATCCATGAAGACTTTATGATGTATAGAATACGTAAACCAAGCAGGATTATTTTGTGCACTGTTAGAATAGAACAATTAACGCATGCGTTAGAATTATTTATTATTATCACTATGTCATTGTCAATTTATTTCAAGTTATGTTACACTATTGCATTACAAAGCATTCGAACCGAATGAAAAATCCCAGCTGTGAACTGAAACACATGACTCATTAGTATTTCAGGAACTTATTAGTTTTACCTTTTTGTGAATCATAGTTCAACTGGGGACACGAGTAAGATAGACATTAGAAGGATTTTGGTCAAAAGTTTTTAAACTTTCATTATGTGATCTTGGAAATGCCGTTTTTATTTTCTTATCATAGTTTCAATGGAGACAATTTTACCTAATTGAGTTCCAAATTTTCTTGTACTGCACGTGTACTGTAACAATTCTGTTTTTAAAAATATTTGACGCACTAGCTTTTTCTAGAAAAAAAAAGACAAATTAAAAAAATGAGCATTTGATCGATCAAACACTTTTTTACATGTGGGGTTGTTTCTGTATTTCAATGGACAACTTTGATGTGTAGTTTGGACATTTAATTCGTGCTATAAATATCCTATAAAAAGCAAGTCACAAAACGCTTATGTAAACAGAATTCCATACGGGGTTATTCAATTTCGAGGATTATTACTGGAATTTCGAAACTGGTAAGGGATACAGAGTCGGTTAAATTATGATAAAGTTGCAGAGTCTAATGCTAAATAATGTTCTAAAAATAAATTAAACTAACAGCCTGAATTTTATATTTATGCTCAAAAAACGAAATAAAAATAGATTTTCGTTTTATTGCTTGTTCTGCATTTGTTCTTTCGATAATTCCACAAAAAACGTTAAACATGAAATCGATTAAATTCTTTTAGGGGATGTAGATTTTATGCTGCGCAGCGGTGACCATTCTGTCTTTTAAAATGATTATTATTTGTGAACTACGCATACTGTAATGTTTTATATAAGTAATCTAACTTAGTTGCTTAAGATTTTTGCATGATATGTACCTCGATTTCAATTGTCTTGGAAAGAAACGAATGCATATTTTTAATTATTATAATTACAGCATATTCTGCCGAAATTGAAAATTAAAGCTTTATTTTGTTGCTTGCATAAATCTCAGTTATTTATGAAAATAAGTGAAGAAAATCTTACCTGTTAAAGCAATAAAGCTAGTGTTAATATAAAAAATCTGGTGTGATACACTCACACAACTTCCTTTTACAGTGATCTTATAATTAATCAAAAATTTCATTTTTAAATTTTAACCATTTGTTAAAAATTTTCAAAAATTACAAAAACGGTACAAAATCGAGTGTTAGTTGAAGAGACAAATTTTCTCTAGAATTTTAAGGTGAATTCAAAAATGTAATAATATACCGGGTGTTTTATTTAAAATAGGAGTTAATAAAAAAAATAGAAAAAAAAACAAAAGAAACCCACTTTAGAAGTATTCAACTGGAAAATCACCTATCTCACATCAATACACATTAAAAATGTAAGAAAAATGTAAAATTTAAAAAAAATCGTTAGAGCCGTTTTTGAAAAAATCGAAAAAAACTGAAAAATCACAAGAGTAAACACCTACTTCCGGTTATGCGATTTTCTTCAAAAGCTTGCTGTCTCATCTACATAGTACACAAAACTTATATATGAAGTTTCAATGCCATACCTCTTTTCGTTTTTGAGATATTCTGTTCACAGACACACAGACACACAAGACAGACAGACAGACAGACAGACCAATGAAAAAAAATATGTTTTTTGGGATCAGGGGACTCTAAAACGTGAAGATCTGTTGAAAACTCAATTTCGAATTTTTGTGGTGAATCCAATACTTCCTTTATAGTAGTAAAAGGAAGTAAAAAAATGAAAACAATTGAAAATAAAAAACGAATTTGCATTCTTGTTTAAAAATTGTCCGAATAATGTCAAGACAGTTTTATTCGAAGTAGCACAATCGATTTGTAGCTAAAAAACTAAAACCTCAAATTTAGTTTTTTTTTACATAACTCCGAACTAAGACCGGTAGGTTTAATTTTTTTTTTTTAATATTACTCAGTATCAGTAATTATATCCAACTTTATCCCAATTTAACCGACCTTGCGTCTCATACCTTTTTTGAAATCCCTATGGTGATCATCGCAATTGAATAACCCTGTACGCATTTTGTTCAGAACATATTTAAAAATAGATGGACGTTTGCTCATAAAAGTTGGACCTACCACATTTTCTGTGGGAATTTTTCAAATGTGGTGAATCGGTGACAGAAGTACAGTACTTTTCCTATAGTTTTTGTTAATAAAGTGAAAAATTATTATTATTGTTGAAGAAAGAGCACGAATAAAACTAGAAGGAATTTTATTACAATTTTATAGAAGTGATGGCTCTTCTAAAAAATGTGAAAATCTATTAAAGTCTGGAAAGAAACGTTCCACTAGTGCACTGTCATCATAAAGGTCGAAGGTAAAGGTTCAAGGTAATTTAAGTTCCCCCAACTGGGGTCGGGCTGCTACAGGGACCTTGCGTCCCTCTTCGGCCAAGAACAGGAGTTATAGGATGGGTGAGAGAAAGCAGGGATGGAGCATGGAAGAAAGGCCAGGAAAGGTGGAGAAATACTGCCCCAGTATTTGCCTCAGAGAATGTACTTCTTTGACTCAGGAAAACCATCTAAAAACCTGAATCAGAGCAGACGGTCGAGGGATACGAACCCATGGCCTCCCGAATGCTAAGTAGACGATGCTAACTACTAAACTACAGAGCTCGGTGTCATCATAAAGTAAAGAACAAAAAATGTTGTGATAATCCCTTTTGGCGAAAAGGAGGCTGCCCTTAAATTGTTTGTCTATTTTTATCAATCAAAATTTATCAGCAACTCTTGAACTAGATGGTGTAAAACATTTAACTGAAGCAGAAGAAGCTGTTGACAGTAAAGACGATGGAGCTCTACCTACTTCCTATCTCTCAAGGTATAAGAAAAAGGCTAATGATTTTGGAAAAACAATCTAAACACAGTTTGTCTATATAGGTTATTACACTAATATGAAGAACTGTATCATTAATAACAATAAAGATTTTTAGCACAACTTGAAAATTTACATAAAATATATTCTCCAAATATGTTCCTCAGTTACAAACATAACCGAGGTTATGGGTATTCAATAACAAAAATATCAAAAGTATCAAAAGGAAAATATTGTCTGGGTAAAGTTAACCCAATGAAAAATTGATATTCAATCACAAATTCTGGAAAGAAAGAACATCTACTGCGCAGTGTCTGTTAAGCTAAGACAGATACTTGCACGAAAGAGAAAATCAGTTCTTCTATCAACTTCTTTCTTGAATAGGCAAAATACTATCGCAGAGCAAAAAAAAACATCTACAATTGATCATTGAGACCAAAATCAGTTTGCCCCCCGCCGGTCGTTAATAATGTTTGATCTTAATTTAGAACACGACACCCGTATGTCTTTGCATGTCGAAATGTTCGTCTTTTACAGTGGAAAGTCCGAGTCTAAAAATAAAAGTCAATTGATTCGCAGCAGCAATTTTTAAATCTAGAACATTATATAATTTAACGATGAGAATACTTTTACAGAGGAAGTACCCAGTCGGATGCAAGTTCAACTCTGTTAGATTTAACAATCCATTTCCTAAATTAAGCTTGGCTACTTCACTAAGTAGACTGTTTATCACCAGTGAGATTGCGACTGCCAGATACTTACTGATGTTTACATTCGTGTAAGCAACTAAATCACGATACATTTTAGGCCCTGCAGAGCCAGACACCCCATTTATTTGGGAATTAAATCAAAATTAATTGAAAGTAGAGAATGCTATTTTATATCTTGAATTTACAATATCAAGTTTGTGAGTAATTGTCCTCCATGGCGAATATGCTATTTGCATTAAAATGAACACAAGAGCCATCTATTATTTGAAAACCAATCCAAATTTTTCACATAGTTGCTGCAGCTGGTATATTTTTAATTGTATTAATCTCTTGAAAGGGTTGCAATAGTAACAATTTATAAATAATATTTTATTAAAAGTTTCTATATTTCCCAAATTATTATATATACAGTACTTCATACATATCCATGAGAAGGCAGAGATCCCGATATCAACAAGCAATGGCCATATGTGGACAGTTCTATTAGATTAAAGGTGAAATTTCGATTATTGCTGGTGTGATGGGGGTGTAAGTAAGAATGGTTCCCAAAGCTCAGGGCCAAATAAAACTAAAACCATAGTAATTTCTAACCTTTCTGTTTTCAGGCATGAAACGCGTCAAAATAAGACAGATACTTTATATTCCGTTGGCGTAATGCAGCAAACAAGCTGCGCAGCTTTTTCATTTTGCTTGTACTAATTATGGTCCCCTTCTAGTTTATAATTTGACCTAAACGATTTATGTGCAGTGCCGAATATGTATTTGGATTTTAAAACACGCCTAACATACATTTTTTCAGTAGTTTCCTTCATGTTCAAAAGGCTAATATGTTATAGAAATATTTTACAATTTTTGCTTAAGCTCTCTTAAATTCACCATTATTATAATGCAGCCTCCCCTTGTCGGGATTTAAGGGCTTGTTGGTTCCGACGCGAAATATGAGACTGTATCAATGTTATAACAACCAGGAACGGTACTTCGCCGAAGATAAATACACCTAAGTTTCCTCCAGTTTCAAGTTTACAGCCGGCGGTCATAGGTGACCGGAAGTGATTCTCGACATATGTGGCTGCATCCGCCCGCTATTCCAACCCCCACCCTGGCCGTGACGTCACACATTTCCGCCCCGTTGAGGTAATTTATGTTACGCGTTTTTTGTAATTACTAAGCAGTAGTGAACGCTGCGAACTCCGCCAATTTCATTATCATTATTTATGGTTTTGATATTTTTGTTTGGACCGTGACCACTGCTTTTTTTTCATAATTTATGGGGCTTGTAGCTGACATAACCCAAATTTGATATATGTTTGTCGCTAAATATAATAATACAATTTTGCCCGAGCTTTTTTGCGTTCCATTTTAAGCTTTTTCTCTGTGAACTCCTGCAGAAACAACGATTGTGGCTTGCCAACTTTTAGCTGAGATTTGTAGTTTCACCAGGGATGTATATCTCTTATTTACGATAAACTATCCTGTCCCTGATTTTTTTAACTGAAACACTTAAAAGCTGTAATAAATAATAACTAAATTCTTCATTTTAGTGATTGTTAGGGAAATGTATTCAAATGCTTACATATAATGTTGTAAAAAACGATAAATAATCCTTATTCGCAATTGATTATTATCATATTATTTTTACTTAAGCTTGCATAAAACTGTATTTCTTTATATGTCAGATTGACTTAATGTACGCTTCATATTTATCTTTTACCCAGTGTACTAAAAATGAAAAGTTAATTAAAAGGTTAAAATTAAAAAGCAGCTCACTTAGCAAATTACTTAAACTCCTTCATTATCATTCTGATTTTAAAACTACTTTTTATGTTCAAATTTGATATCGGTTATGTATATTTCTTTTATCTGAAGCGTACGCTGACAATCTATCCAAACTTTTCGCTCAACTGCTCTTACGGATATTATAGCTTGACTAACTCCAGGTAATTATTCGTCAGACACTAAAAGTTTTACTTCATTTATAATAAATGATTCCTTTCAGATGTTCTATAACCCTCAAAACACCACACTAGTCTAACCTTATTAACAAGATCTCCGACACTGCAGATCATGTATTGGTATTGTCCAATACTAGATAACAAGAATTATACAGATCTTCGCTATACTATATCCCTCGATGTCAACATTCACTTCCTTGGTATACGCCAATAACACATTTTTCTACTTCAAGGTGGTATTATATTTAATAATTACTCAATTCACCTTGATTGAATAATTTATAATTTCCTTATACTCGTACATTTATAACATGTCTAAAAATAAAGTAAAGATTTTGTTAAACCTCAAGTATAGTTACTAAAAATTTCAACAATTATAATTTCATCTTTTAAAAACAATTCCTATTTTATTGTCATGCTTTATCCATCCATTTATACATGCCTTTATTTATTTACCATTTGGCCTGCCGCTCCAACTCTGACAATTAGTGACGGAGAGTGACAGATAAAATTTAAGGTAAATGTTATAATTTTATATTTTATTAGTACACCACTCTCAATATAATTAATTCGTTATTTCCGTTAATAAACAACTTTTCTGCACTTTTTTTAATTAACCACCACTATACATCACTATCATTCTGCGCAATTATACGAAAGACTCGCCCTGTATAGTGGTGACCCTGACGTGATTTAAGAATAGTTGAATAGGTCCAGAGGGTTCCATAGCTAAGTATAATTCTAATGCGATTTTCCATCACATTGACATGTTAAAGATAGAATAAAAACGCAATTTTTCAATAAAAACACTTACTAACATTCCGCCTTGTCAATCGTTTTCATCGTTTCAGTTAATTTTAATGTTCTAATATAGTATATTACTAAATACAAGTATAGTACTTCCGAATCTACAAATATTTCAATGTCATCTGCACCTAGTAGTAAAGTTTGTGCCAGGACGTTACAAGAACGGGATCTAATTTCTATTAGACGCCTTAGTTGCTCGGCCAGGAACGCTACGCAGTGGAGAGGATGATAGTAACCGAATCAGGTCCGATTGTAGACGATCTAGCGTGACGGATGCGCACAAATACCTTCCCTCGCTTTATATAATGGCACATGCAAAGCGTGGTTACAAATGATTTGCATAAAAATTTGCAGAGATCTTTCAGGAAGCTTTAGAACAATGATACCAGACTTTGGTTTCCCTGAGTTGTACCGTTCAATATCAGGAAGCTCACATAACCAAAAATTATCAAAAAAAATCTCATTTTTTTTACATATGCATTTTCCTCATACCCATATTCAATATTTAACCAAAAATGCCCGGCAGGACGACATTTGAGGAGCGAATTTCGTTTCAGTGCTTAGATTATGGGGAATAAAAACTGAAGTTGCACGAGGTCTACTGATCGCAGAAATATTGAGCAATTATACAATATTAAGGGCGGGTGTGATTATTTTAATAAACAGAATAATAAGCAGTACACTTTCGTTCGTTCGTTGTCCGCCTTGTTATTATCATTCCCATTGTAGGAACAGCGGTCTCTCCTATTTGAGGAAGTTTAGGCATTAAGACCCAACGGTTGTCAACGCCTGATTAGGGAATCGCAGTAAGAGCAGTCGATTTTTCTCTCTTTCTATCAACTATCAATAACAAGAAATCTCCATTCTACCCTACCCAGTGCCATTCTTATCCCCTTTGCCCCTGCGACTTTCTTGATATAGTCCCTCCAGCGCATCATTGGTCTTCCAATGCTTCGCCTACCATCCCATGCGTCCCACGTCTCCAGTTCGCTATTCTTTTTCTCCCCTTCGTTTCACCCAACAGAATCACGTGACGAGCCGATCTCCACTTATTTACTGCTATGATTGCTGCTATCTATATCTGGTATTTTTGTCTTCTCTCTTATCCATTTGTTTGCCTTTCTGTCTTTCAATGTGATCCTCAGGATAATTCTCCCTATTCGTCTTTGGGTAACTTGAAGTTGTTTAATGATGTTCTTCGTAAGTGCGCAGGTTTCTGACCGATATGTAATTACTGGAATTATGCAATGATCGAATACATTCACTTTCGGTGTTGACAGATTTTTATTCAGCGGTTTACCGAAAATCAGTCGATACAAGATTTTTATGGAAGTTAGAATTGCTAGGGTTTGAACCTAGATGTAATACTGCATTTTCTGTAAATTTTCTAAGGAATTTGTGCTCAATGATTGTATAATATAGATAATATTGCATGGGTTAATTACATAAATAAGAACAAATACAGTTATCTGAAAATTCGCTTTTAGATATACGTTTTTATTACTTCCCTCGTCTGAAAGACATAGGTCAGGCTTTACACTTGCCGAAAATAGGACTCAACAGATACAGGATAATGTCACAAAAGAGTGGAAACGATTCAACAATAAGACCGTTCCGTTAAATAGAGGCGCGCGCCGAAATTTTTTCAATAATGCTGGATGGCGCAGTTCGACTTATCGATGCGGTTACAATCGCTACGTAGATGCGGTTACGATCACTATGCAGATGCGGCGGGTTCAAACCTCAGGGAATACATATTTTTTTAATTTGCAAATTGATATAATTTGCGTGAGGGAAGTTCGGTGTAAACCCATTTACAGATTTTTCAATCACGTTTTTCTATAAAAAAGATATAAAAACTATATTCATCTTCAGAAGAGATTTGGAATGCATTTTCTCATAGTGAATTTGACTGTTTTAATATAGTAGAGTAGTGAGATATTATGTTACAATCACATACTATAGCAGCGCTGCTTCTTTCAAATTAAAATTATTAAAAAGAACTCCTACCTATATGAAAACAAGAACAGCTAAATTTATGATAAAAACAACTTACTTCTATGAATGTAACCATAACAGGAATTTTCATTTTACGAGCTTTCTGTTTTTAATTTCTTCTTTGAAGCTCGCCCACGCTTTTCACCTTATCGATTTATTATGCAGGTACGTTAACCCTCTAAGCCAAAATCGTTTATAAAACGCGTCCAACGCAGTTGTTTTATTTCCTCACTGTATTTTCGAAATATTTTAAAAGCTACGCCACGATACAATAAAAGACCAGCAACGTTTTAATAAACACCCAGTAGCATATATTTTCTATTTATAGATCCTCGTATATTTAGTAGGTGCCATATTTTGTAAAGCGTTTTGCCGTGGAATATGCAACTGCATCGCAAGGCAGTAATTATTCGTAATAACCCTAATATAATAATGATAGTTGAGGCAACACGATAAGAAGGTAATAGCTGTGAAATGAGGTTGCGTTAAACTATCTCACAAATATTGATGATCAACAGCGTTATTGTGCTTATCAGGACTGATAATTAAAAAACAACACCCGATACGACTTGCAATGAGCACCGGTGGTGAATTGCAAACCAATAACCACAGCACGTTTCCCTTTTAGCCCCAAATTCATGCCAGATGAAACGATAATTAGGTTCGACAAAGAACGCCGCATTAGAAATGTTTTTTCTTTTGTACTTAGTAATCATTGCAAAGTGATTATAGCTTAGTTAAAATGAAAAACCCTAATAACAGGGCGTGTACGGCACTGCTGAGTACTGTAATTGAAAGTACTCGGCCGTTTTCAGCATGCAGGGCAGAAGAAAGATGACTTGTTGTTTACAAGAACTTGTAATAAGGGAGTGCAGTGGAGCAATTTTCACGACTTCCAATTTTTTCAGAAGCTAAACTTTTGTCGATTTACTTTACAAGATGTCCCATCTGGTTTTTCATCTTCCTCATTGTAGAAATTATGTTATATCGAATGATGATACTTATCTTTTACTATAATTTAGTTGGAGTAGTACAGCGTGTTCCCTTTACAATGAGATTAAATGGAAGTTTATTTTTAAAGTTTTACCAAGACAACTTCTCAATAGATATTTTAATTCCAACTAACGCTGATTTTAAAAACTAATTCGAGGTTCTTATTGCACTTCTTATGTAGATTGATATAATCTACTCAGAATTGGAGTACATATTGCTAATATTTTTAAGATACAACATAGATCGTTGTTTTTTAACTGTAAATCCTAGTTGCTTTTAACACCCCAAAGAAACTTTATTCCACCCTTTACAATATATTGCATTGCCCCGATAATCTTGCTAATGTAGTAACTATAACAAATTTTATTAAGCCATGTATATTTAGTAGGCTTAGAAATAGAAAACCTGCGTGAATCACAGAGTTTATTTGTTATATACACATTAATTTATACACTCTATCTCTAGTGATAATAAGAACACTTCTAGTTTAATCCTATGAAAAGTAGTGCACACTGTACCAAAAATTACAGTGGAAAGAAACCCCCAAATTTAAAAATTAGATAACGCTGCCATTCTATGTACAACAGTGACGTGTACGTGCGTTTGACCAACTGCAGGCGTCTGATGTCTCGAATCCATTTAGTCAACGCAGTTGCATTTTTATTGATTTTCAGGAAGGACTTAAAAAGGAGCGCCGGGATTCGCCACCAGATATTTTGTTTGTTCCATCACTGTGATGGATGCCTCGGCTTAAGAAAACAACTTGGACAGCTGCAATTTAGAGAACATATTTACATTTAGGTGCAATCTTCGTCAAATTAAATTTTAATTTAAAATGCCTGTATGGGATCGTTAAACATTAAACGCAAAACCATGAATGGGAAATTATGTGAATCAAACTTATTCTAATATTCCTACTCCAGGTTACTCATAGTACAATTCGGACGTGAGTCACAAGCGTCCTATAAATATCAAAAGGTTAATTCATTTCCCAATCATACTATATCCAGCATATTACAGCTTGGATAAATATATTTTTTACTTTCTACAATGCGCTGCAACTGCTACAAGATCGATGAATGACTCGTATCACAGAGGTTTTCTAGATTTAGGGAAACATCATCTTTCTAGTGTTCCAAGATCAGTTCTAAAGCTTGCAGCAGACAGTAGTGAAAGAGAATTTCAACGTTTGTTTTTCTGAATGTATACGATAGAAATCAGTACTTTAGAATGGTTTGATTTTAACCGCTTTATAAGTTAAGGACAACAACGATTATATCGATTGGCCAATATACGACGAATCAGTGACTAATATTACTTTACATATTTGCCATGTAAGGTGGCAAAGAAAATTTAATTTGTTTTTTAGTTATGGCTTAATCTTATATGATACAATTCTCATGCAACAACAACTGTAGCTACAGATTACACTTAGAGGTTAGACCCTTAACTTTACGCTTTTTCATGAAGTTTCCGTGGATGACATGTTGGAGATAACAATTTTTCTAGTATTTGCAAGTACTTTGTACATTTTTCTTATTAAAATAATTTTGCAATGAAGAATGCTCTGTCTATTTCTTTGCCCATTAAAAATTATAAATGCAAAAATATCTTCATCTAACCACTTACAAGCAATGGCTGTAATATAGCAAACGTGGTTTCCGAAACCACTATTACCACAATTTGAAAACTATTATTGACGATAAAGTTATATTTTATAAAAAGAATTAACAAAAGTTGAAAAAACATCAAACACACCTAGGACTCTTCACTGTTGCTAAATCAAGTTAAGCTTCAGTAAACATTCGCCAAGGTTCCTTTATCATTACCAATTTTATTTCATACTGATACATCTGACGATCTTCTATAACAATGTAAGTCAGCGCCAAGTTTAGGCATTTGTAGGCCAATCACGGGCCCTAAATGTAGGTTTAATGGTGGCATTACTTTAAATAATAACATCGCTCATTTTACTTGCACCAAACATTTATTACACGTGAATTTACGAAGCAAATAAAGATTAACATTATTACTTAATTCTTTAAAAAAATAATTTTAGTATGAACAATATAAAAATAAGTCACAAAACGGAAATGAATCACAAGTAATAAACAATAGTTAATTAATAAAAAAATAGTTTTTTATTGCTTTTAATCTATCGAGATCGTCTATTATTTCGTCATAATTCAAAGACTGCATTACTACTTCTGCTTCTATTTGAAGATAAGCTGCAACTACAGTTCCGTAGATATTTTTAACGCATTTTAAAATTGAGTCACACTGGGAAATTTTGAAATAATATTATTTTTCATTAAGAAATTTAACATCTTATAAGGCGAGTTTAAATAATTGCACTAACTCATCAGAAAAATGTATTGTGTAGAAGTTGCTATTGTAATATTTGGTTACATTTTCGATCAACTCATCCATATTACTCATTACTTCCTTGTTTGAAGTTCTTGTAGCAGAGCATCATAAATAATAATAGTTATTTGTATACCTAGGCCTAGGCCGCGAAATGACTGGCAGGCGAGACGAAGCCAAACATTGCGCGGACGTGGCATACATAACATGTTTTTGTGCAACCACAATGCATATTATAATTAAAACCACATGTTTTGTGCAACAGTGTAGCAAAGATTACGTCTAAGAAATTCGGTTTCGCCGCCGTTGCTAATAACAGTGGCGAAATGGTAACGGTCGCGAAATCAACGCTTCGGCAGGGTTGCACAAAAAATGTATTTGTAATAAAATTTTCTGTCTCGCCAAATAAATTTTCTTCTGTCTCCGTATCATAAAAAATATATGGGCTGAGTGGTATTTATTAAATATGGTGCAACCATGCAACTTGCTTATCATTAAAGATAATCTCTTCAGCATGGTAATTGACACTTTTGCACTTACTTTAGTATACAAGGGCCTATCTCAGCTGGTCAGTTACTGTTCCACCTATTTTTAACCATACCGGGACCTCGACGCACGTGTACTTGGGAAAATTTTCCGATTTCGAATTCCAGCTACATTTTTAACTTTTTTGGTATATGTCCACAAATAATATGGGTATGGTAAGATTCAGGTTTTGAATGAGAATTAAAAAATGCGTATCTACTCCTGAAAAATCATTTGTTTAATGAAAACCTACTTCAAATTTATGTGACAATTTCTATGAACGTTAGGGTCACTTCAAATTATGCACGTGGAATATCAATCGCAAATACGTCTCTGTTACACTACCTGTCATTCAATAAACATGAAATAGTAAGTAGTCCCTTTTTAATTACCTCGTTCATTCTTTTACTGTTTATTTTAGTTTGATCAATAAATACCTGTAGCTGTAACTTGTCCAAAGAACTTGATCTGCTTTTCAATGATCTAAATGCATACCAACTGCTTACAGAAATTCTTCAAGCTGCAGACTAACCCCAGTATCGACTCAACCAACTGTCAAGAACTGCAAACACCCTCTAGAAGTCTCCTTCCCAAATCTTCAATCAGCATACAACTCAGCAATACGAACCTCGACAAGATCCTCTAGCAGTAAATAAAATGTGTCCCTTCCAAATAAGACGTTGATAACCCAAATAATGTGAACCTCGATCTGGTACAACTCACAAGACGTCACTCCAGTAAGTACAAGTCACAAGATGTCACTCCAATAAGAAGCTCAGCAAAGTATAATATTATTACATGAAAAATCCTTTCCAATTCTCAATATGTCCATTCCAGAAACCTGATGCGTTCTACTTCCAGCGAAGGCAGCTCACGTTTTCCAATTCACATGATGTAATTAATTAACAATAAACTAAATTCAACATCCAATTCCAGAAATTACCTACTTCAATGCCTGTAGTATTCTAAATTATGGTCCTGCTACCATACACATCCTCTTTATATCTTAACATTTTGTTTATTTCTCTTCTCGACAATTTTGTATTAATTATACGCTTTCATACACCAAATAGATTAACAAAATCATATTATTTTAAAATTTCGGTCTTTTACAAATTATTATAACATGTTTTTCTATTAAAATTTATTTGTGTACAACTTAACTATCTCCCTAGTGATATTGTTTTTGCTTATTTTTTTACAGTTCAACACTCTATATAATTAATCTATTATCATATTTAGCCAACACCCGCTATATTGAATAACATTTATCAAATAAGTATTTCCTATCAATCTTCCTCTGTATTTCACGTAACATTTAAATCATGTTAGAACCCTTCTCTTTCTTATTTTTCATTGTTCAACTGAATTCAAATTCTATTCCATTATTTTACCAACTACATGTTAATAATTCTGATATCCTTTTTTTATACCTAAATTCATCTTTGTAATTTAATAATGAAATATTTTAATATTTTTTTTGAAGTATAATATCAAGCCCTTGTACTGTTTTAATAATAGTTATTTACTATACAAGTGGGATAACAGCATCATTAATATACGTATGTGTAAGTTACAAACGAGTGCGTAGCACGAGTTATGTAAGCACACAAGTATATTAATGATGCATTATCACACATGTATTGTACAAAATTTTATCTACGACTGCCTAAAATTGAGAAAAGTGCATTAAGAGAAATGTCAGATCTGTTATTTTCAAAAATATTTTAGTAGGCAAATGTCATTATGTCATTCATTTGACACTATTTCAGTTACGTAATGAAGTCATTACACAACTCAGTTGCGTAATGAAACCATTACATAACTGAGTGGTGTAATGAGCTTCATTACCTAACTGAAATAGTGTCAAATGAGTGGCGTAATGCGTTAGTTATCCCACTGGAGTAGATAAAATAACTTAATTTTCTTATATGCAATCCATTACAATACCTTCCTACTGGTCTTCTCGTTCGTGGTTTCCACTCCTTACCTGATTTACTATTTTATTACTTGGCAATTGATATATAAGTTTCTTATTTCTTGATTAGGTATCCTGTCTTTTATTGCCTTTCCTGTTTCTTACAATGTTTTCTGCTGTACTATATAAATTGTACGTGTTTATTGTATCTCGCTGTGTGCTTCTGATGCGTGAGTCATTACTTGTCTTAGTGTAGTTTGTATATACTTGCTTTAGTGTTACGGCCCATGTATCAGTTTTGCATTTAGACAATTTTTTAATTCATTTAATGTAGATTCGTCGCCGTTCATCATAATTTCGCGACTTATAGAATCTGTACTGTCAGATTTTATATATTGTAAAGGGTTTTCCAATAAGAACGATATGATTTTAAAATGAAATAAAATAGAAATGATTTCAGATATAACCACACTTTTTATATTATCTTAAAGTACAATCGATAACGTTTATGTTTTGAATAGCTCGTCGTTTAAATGTCCACCTCGGCTTCGTATACACGAGTGAATTCGACGAATCCAATTTTCGACGACTTCGTGTAATAAATCGGGCGTAATCTCACGAATGCAGCGTTCAATGTTCAATCTCAAAGCATCAAGTGTTTGTGGCCTGTTTGCATAAACCTTAGATTTTAAATAACCCCACAAAAAGTAATCTAAAGGAGTCAAATTGTTTTTTTCAGTCCTAACTCTTGAGCACGACGAGGAATTGATAAATTTGGATCTTCTGCAACACTAGCTCTTACAGCAGCAATATTCTCAACAGTTCTGGCATTTCGGCGTCTTACTGGTGTTTTTACATCGTAAAGAGTAAAATTACTTTCAAATTTCTTAACGATGCGACGAATGGAAAGCACAGAAGGACGATTATTTAAACCAAAGTTTTCGCGATGTGCGCGAAAAGTGTTCACATAAGAACCACGATTTTCGTAAAATTTTTGGACAATAACCAAACGTTCTTGGAGCGAGTATTTAGCCATAATAAATTGTTAGAGTTTAGTGAACATAAATAACAACTAGTGACAGGTATAAATGTATTACCATGGTTACTAGATCATTACAAAATCATATCATTCTTATTGGAAAACCCTTTAGTTGTTTAAGAAATCTTTCTACCGTTTCTCTCCCTACAGTAACTTCTTTCGAGCTGCCTGTCTTAATTGTGATGTTCGTATGGTTATTTTCTTTGTATATCTTTGGAAAACTAACCAGTAAACAACTGCAATCTCATTTTAGAAATATTATATTGCCAAAGAAAAGCAAGTTGTACTATTCCTAATACAGAATTCAGCGTAACGTATTTCCCTATTTGTTTTTTTAATAGTTTTTATTGTATATTTGGGAACAAAATATCAATTATATCGCCATAAAAAAATCAATTTTCTTCAATGCATTTTTTTGCCCGTTTTACTTACTACGTTTGTCATTCTTCGCACCAAGACAGCCGTCGGTATTTGCTCAATTTCTTCTAGTATCCTCTCCTTAAAATCTGCGATTGTATGGGGACGTGTCACATAAACACGACCACAGGAAGAAATAGGGGGTCGATAGATCAGGGGACCGAGTAGGTCAGTTGATCCCCTAATGGCAATTAGTAGACCAGGGAAAATGGTACGAAAAAATTTCACATATTAATCGGCGCCATGACTCCATCTTGGTAAAACCATATATTCTCAATTTAAATATGTTGTAATTAGGATTAAAAAATTCAAGCAGTTTGTGATATCTGTCATCTGTAATGGTCACATTTTCTTTATCGGTATATTCTACGACACCACACACCAAACTGTCACTTTTGTTGAATGAAGAGATATTTGATGCATCCCTTGCAGATTATTCGGGGTCCAATAACGACAGTTCTGTCGATCAACCTACCCAGTACCCACAAAGATGAAAATGCACTTATCGGGACTTATTCAGACATCAGCAGCTCCTTTTCAACATTTGAAAATTGCCTAGCAAATTACATACAACATTCCTATCTTCTTGAGTTCTGTCTGAGATTCGGAGAATTGCAAAATGTCTCAAGACAGACTTCTTAGAACTTTGATTTATCGCATTCAACACTCGCTGGATATTGTCACGATGTGCTAGCGGTCGTTGATGTGCATTGTGCAACCATATAATAATAACAGTAATGATAACAACAATACCTCTATTTGCCCAGCAAGTACACCCCAATTAGAGTACAAATTGCATAATTCAACTGAAATAGAGTACAGCTACAGTTTCAAGTAACAATAGAAAGGTGAATGGTTTTTTGTTTTAAATCTTAACATCTCAATCGGTGTAATAACGGAAATTAAAAACTAAGTCTAGCCCATTTTATAATTTCCAACTGAGAACATGTAAATAAATAACGATTTTTTTAAAGTAATACACATTAGATACAGCGGTGATTTAAATGACACATTCGTGTTAGCTTTTACTCAGTAAAATGTATAATTATTACGTGATTGTAATCTCGGTATATAGAAAGCTCTGGAAAGTTATTTCTCGAACTCAAAAATTCTCGAACGTCGATTCTCGAATTTTATATGTGTGCATACCGAGTGGAGGCAGTTGCGACTACGGATCCCCCAAAATAATCACGTACTCGATATATTAACGTTCTGGGATTCTTCTGGCGATATTTATGGCACTATACTTGAAAGGGCAAAATAGTGGAGCGGACTCACAGGTAAAGCTTCTGGTCCTAGACCAGAGTATGTGGGTTTGATTCCCACATACTCCTATTGCCACAAATCAAGCTCGGGGCCCACTGTGATTCCTCAGTCCGGCTTTGGCAACCGTGAGATCTTAATGCCTAACGACCTCCTCTAAGAGATTGCTGAAAAACTGCCGATTTTGGTTGATTCCGTTTCGAATATTCATCTCGAATTTACAAACGAGATCGAGAATTATCTCGTCTCGCCGGCACCACTATTCTGAACCCATCATCTAATTGTTTTAGTGCAAGGACAACCCCGATTATTCAACTCTTGTCTGAATAAACGTTTCGTTTGAACCAGTAACTCGGTTTTTGGAAAAAAGTCAACATAAATAACACGTTCTGATACAGACCAGAGATTCATTCTAACCACTGTCAATAGTCTCCAAAACCTGCTCGAGATAACATTAAAATGCATTAAAAAGATCTTAGTTGGAAAATTGACAAAAAAATCTGGTTTGATACACGCACACAACTTCCTTTTATAGTGATCTTATAATTAGCCAAAAATTTGATTTAAAATTTTAAGCATTTGTCAAAAATTTTCAAAAATTACCAATTCTGCAAAAACGGTACACAGCAGAGCGTTAGTTGAAGAAACAAATTTTTTCTATCATTTTCATCTGAATTCAAAAATGTAATAATATACCGGGTGTTCTATTTAAAATAAGAGTTCATAAAAAAACAAAAGAAACCCATTTTAGAAGTACTCAACTGGAAAATCACCTATCTCACATCAATACACATTCAAAATGCAATAAAAACGTGAAGTTTGAAAAAAATGGTTGGAGCCGTTTTTGAAAAAATTGAAAACAACTAAAAAATCACAAGAGTAAACACCTACTTCCGGTTATGCGATTTTCTTCAAAAGCTTGCTGTCGCATCTACATAGTACACAAAACTTATATATGAAGTTTCAACGCCATACCTCTTTTCGTTTTTGAGATATTCTGTTCACGGACAGACACACAGATACACAGACAGACAGACCAATGAAAAAAAAGTTTTTTGGGATCAGCGGACTCTAAAACGTGAAGATCTGTTGAAAACTCAATTTCGAATTTTTTAGGGTGAATCCAATATTTCCTTTATTGTAAAAGGAAGTAAAAATGTATGTTCGAAAATGGCGCTTACATTAAGGATATTGTATTTCACATTTAGGCTAAACAACTCGCTCATGTTTGCTTAATTATGATTAATTATTTGCGAAATTATGGAACATTTAACTTAAGTTTGTTATTTGACAAATAAAGAACAACTGAAAATCTAATTTTAGAAACGCCATCGAATGGTGCCAGTTTGATATATTTTACTATTTCCAATAGAAGGAACATAACATTCACAATACTATAGTACAGCAGCAACACATTAAAAAGCTCGTTCGCACAACATGGTGTTCCTTCCGGCATCGACATTTCGCCGAGATGTAAAATATGACTCGAGTGACATTTTAAGCAGAGAATATCCTGCGCTACTGGATTAACTAACCTACGCATCAACGCACCACCGGCAGTATCCTGAACAGATCGATAAGAATACGAGTGCAATGATGACTCATGCGACACCCCCCAACCCCCACCAGTCTGCAACTGCCACGCACCTCGCTGAAAAAATCAATCCCGGAGACGTAACTGGCAAATGTCAAATGTTGCCAAATTTAAGGTTGTTCTGGCACTGTTAGGGACACCGAGCTTGTGCCGCAGGCGTCACGAGGACGTTCTTGGTTTCCAGCTTCAGCTAACGCATCGCGTCGCGGCGTACATTCGTAGGTCAGCTACTGAAGACCGGAATGCATTCATTATTAAAGCGGCAGGGGTTCAGAGGGGAAGAGGAATTTTAATAATTTGGAGATTTGTTGGCCGCAATAGCTTCCTAACGCATTATAGTTTTGCTGAATATTTCTATTATAGCAATACAGAGAAACCTACGGACTAGATCAAGTAGAAATAGCCGTCTATAGTTTTATTTCGCATAATTTCATATACAGAGTGTTTCGAAATTTGCAGGATGGTATAATACAATGAAAACTAAAGAGAAATTTCCTTTACAATTTTTCGATTAGACCAATACTTTTCGAGTTATCACAGTTTTTAAAATTTGAGAATTGTAGAAATGCAATCTTTGATTTCAGTTTTAAATGTATAATCAGATAGTTAAAATTAATCCATGGCACATTTGTGAAAACAAAAGAATCTATAATTCTGAAAAATAATTACAAAATTTATTCAAAATGTCTGCCGTTTTCCACTAGACATACATCTACACAGCGTGGTAGCGCTCGAACAGAATTTTGTATAATCTCGGGTCTTGGAACATATTACCCTGCAGCTCATTCAAATTAGCCACTGATAATTTATAAACCAGACATTTTAGGTAACCCCATAAAAAATTGCATGATGGCAAATCATATTCGAACACCTGGCCTTGTAGAAAGTTAGGTTTTTCATCAGTCTGACGCAAAACCTAACCACGAATGTGACATAGACAGCGTCACCAACAATATACTTGAAGCAACAATTAAATACATTTGTTAACTAAATCATTGTAGTAAAATGAATGAATTACATTTTCCAAAAATAATACATTATTCCATAATGCATATTTAGCAGAAATTTGAAAGTGGGAAAATAATGCATTGAATAATAGCCTATACAGCTGAAAGCTCTTCTAAAGTTACTGAAGTTTACAGCATTGTATAAAAGCAGTAACAAAGTTTAGCCACTTTGTTTACACCCCACCTACTGGGTCCGCGAAACTTATTTCTACAAGGACTGCACGAATATTTTCAGTCAATAGAGCACGAGACCCTTAATCTCAGGGTCGGTGACTTGGGCCCCACGTTGGGCGCCAAATAAATATGCTATACTGCTTCCACTGGATGCGAAAACTATTTATTTATTTTATTTAATAAGTTCTATAAAACTTTATATTTTTCGAGACTCTGTTGTAGTATTTTAAAGCGAATGCCACGCAACTTTTTACGGCTCATGTATATTAATTTGAAAATAGTAAATTACTTTTTTTTGTTAAAAAGTGTTAAGACCGTGATTGGTTTTATTATTTGCTCCAATATTGTATGGACTGTTGGTATTTTAGTAGTTAGATTCAGGAATGGTAAAGTTATTTGAGTTTGGAGGTGAGCCTAACCTAAAAACCACAGACAAAAGTTATTAGCTTTCAAACAACGAAGTGCTATTGGTGAAGCAGGCAAGAGCAAACGAAAGCTGTTAAAGGAAATGGAAAGCACTGGCAACCATTTTGGATCCATCATCGGCTGCTTGGCACTGTTCGTATGACGGCCAATGAGAAGGCAATAACATCAAAAATGGAAGTCAGTAGATTTTGTGTTACCTGTTATATTCCATGTCCAGTGTTTGATATGAGAGTATTTAATTCTTTTACCAATATTGTGTATTAGTCGCATAAGTTTAGCAAGGCCACAATTTTTAATAGCATGGGACATTTTTTAAGTTATCTTAAATTTATTTATTTTGTTTTTGCTACCGAGCTTAAATCAGTTGACAGGCTTTGGTAGTAAAATTCAAGAGCCTCAAGTAAAATATTGGTGTAATAAGTTATACAACGTTTGACAAAAATAATTAAAACATAAATACATAAATAGCAGATCCAGTAGAAATAGCATAGTAATATACAGGGTGTTCATTTAGTGCGTCGGTCTCCGGTTACGCCTTTACTTTTTTTACAATAAAAAGTTTGATTGAGGCGATTCTAATGAGGTGAAAGAGGAAACATTTAAAATTATTTTTACATCCATAGGGTGTCCAAAAACGTTTGCCTTCAAAAAGTATTTTTTTTTTATGGAACAACCTGTAGTTTTTAAAAACTATTCAAGTCCCTACGCCCTACAGGTTCTACGTTCAACTCTAACTTTTGTTTTAAATTGAATGCAGCGTTTCCAACTTATGAACGTCTTTAAGATTTTTTTGTCAATAGCAAGTTTTCCGGTTTACAGAAAACCTGATTTTAAAGCGGTATCTAAACCTGTTTAAGAACCGGTTTGTAAAACTGTTTAAGAACCGATTGGTAAAACGGTTGACGAAGCGGTTGGAAATCATTCTATAAACAAGTTTAAAACCGATTTATAAGTCAGTTTCAAAATCGATTTCTTAGTTGATTTAAAAGTTTGTTCCTAATAATAAAAATGCGATTGTATAGCTTCCATATTTTATAAGTATAACCAATTCACATTTGTTGGAGCGGTTTATAAATTGATTTTAATCGGGTTTATAAACATGTTTTAAATTGGATGGTAAACCGATTTGGAAACCGGTTTTTAAACAGGTTTACAAAACGCTTTAAGAACAGGTTATATTTAGGTTTTTCGTTAACCGGTTTCCGATTTATGAAAATATCATGGTTAATCGAGAACCGGTTAACCTTCAAAGAGTTTTTTTAACAAGCGCCATTATAAACCTTGCATTTATCATGATTTTTTTATGAAAAATTTAATTACTCAGAAACTCTAAATAAAGTATAACATATTGGGGTTAAAATAAAGGAAATGTAAGACTCTATTTATTTCTGTAATAAAATTTAGGGTGTTCCATTTAAAAAAACTGAGAAGATTGAAGATATTGAAATTCGAACCCTGTATTAAAATATCTCGTTTTTATTAAACTTGTATTTTTGTAACCTAAATGGCGACTCCCTCAATTTTTAGGTAATAAATATTCAAAAGTGGGGAAAATGTGAAGTTTAAGTGAAAACTTGATATTGACAAAAGTTGGAAACGATAAAAGCAATTTAAAAGAAGTTAGGATTGAGCGTAGACGTTATAGGAGCTTAAATAGCCATAAATAGATATAGGGTGTTCTATAAAACAAAATTAATACTTTTTTAGCCAAACTTTTTGGGGCATTCTGTATATGTCAAAATAATTTTAAAATGTGCCCCTTTCAACAACATTAGGGAAACCTGAATCAAACTTTTTATCTGAAAATAACTGTAAGCGTACCTAATCAAAGACAAGCGCCCTAAATAGACACACTGTATATTTTAAGGTATACAGGGTGTTATTTAAGTACGTGGCCAAACTTCAAGAGGTAGTTCTTTGAGTGATTCTAAGACGAAAAGTTTATATAAACATAGGTCCGGTAATGCTTCGTTTTCAAGATACAGGGTGTCAAACTTTTTTAAAAAAATCATTTTTTCGTAAAAATTTTAATAATCATTCAGCCAATTTTGTTGAAATTTGTCAGTGTTATTTATGGTAGAAAGGGGCTAATTTGGCCCTAACTAGATTAAAATTATTAAGTTCAGTGGCGTCCCGGGGGGCACCTTAACCAATATTTTTGACAAAAAAATGTGCGCCACTGACTTCTTTAGAACTTTTATATTCTTTTTCGCATTAAGTAGTTAAAAATACAACTTTTTTGTTTCTTTATTTTTTTTTCGTATCTTGCTCCGTTTTTGAGAAAAAAAATAAAAATCACTTTATTGCATGTCCCTGGGACAACATAATAAAAAACGAAAACTACCAAACTATTAAAAACTGGGGTGTACCTGTTATTTTTTTTCCATATCAATAGTCTATTTTAGTCTTAGAAGTTGTTATAACAATTAATGCTAGCTAAAAAATATTTTTTGTGTTTTATTAATTATTAAAAAATGTTTTTTTTGCTGTCCATGGATATGCAATAGTTATTTTTATTTTTTTTTCTCGAAAACGGAACAAGATACAAAAAAATAAAGAGAAAAAAAGTTGTATTTTTAGCTGCTTAATGCGAAAAAAAAATATAAAAGTTCTAAAGAAGTCAGTGTCAAAAATATTGGTTAAGGTGCCCCCCAGGACGCCACTAAACTTAATCATTTTAATCTAGTTAGGGCTAAATTAGCCCCTTTCTACCATAAATAACACTGACAAATTTCAACAAAATCGGCTAAAGGATTATTAAAATTTTTACGAAAAAATAATATTTTAAAAAAAGTTGGACACCCTGTATCTTGAAAACGAAGCATTACCGGACCTATGTTTATATAAACTTTTCGTCTTAGAATCACTCAAAGAACTCCCTCTTGAAGTTTGGCCACGTACTTAAATAACACCCTGTATAAGCTAAAGAATTTTGGGCTCCTAATGTACAACATTTCCAATATTATTCATGTATATCATATGTTATTTAGCTTTAGTTTGACGAGTATACAAATGTGAACATGTAGCATAAGAAAAAAAATTCAGCGCCCAGAACCCAACAACAAATCTGCGGCCACTTGGCGCAACCTAAGGGGAAGGAAATAAATCAAAATTGCAATCTAATTGCATCTGCAGTCGCTGATAGAGTTGAAGCATACATTACGGAATACTGAATTTTCTAAGGAAAGCTTTACAATATGAACGCTCTAGAGCAAACACCAATTAAGTCATTTATTCTCATCAAAATAACTTTAATGGGTATGGAATACAGAACAGCAGCCACAAACCGATACCATGATACCATACAATGTACAGCATTGTATCGTGAAATGGCGAGCATGATCTAAACAGATACTAAAAGTTATCTATAGAAATTAATTTTACAGTTTTGGCGATGTTAACGCACGAATAATGATGATCACAGATCATCAGTTTTTTTAAATAAAAATCCACTGCTAAGAATTATAAGACAGTTGCTGAGAAGCAGAATACGTAATAATGACACAAAACGCAAATGTAGTATCCACGCTATTCGAAGACCACGTAGACGTTGTAGAGTTGTAAAGAATAGGACAACAATGCTAAAAAACTTTCTTGTAGTCGAGACAATTTGGCCGATGACATTCCAGTTTTCAAGAATGTCTTTGGCATCCAGCACTTCTATTTTTCCTCTGATTATTAGCTGTAATTATACATATTTATTGTTGCATGAAACGTGTTCTTTCTATTTCTCTTTCAAATATCATATACCCTCCTTTGTAGAACAGAACAGAACAGAGAAGACATAGTGGTTCTTATTCTAGTTAGTGATGGATATCTAGTTGTAAACAGCTTTGCTATTTTCATGAAAGGTACTTGTTCTTTTTCTACATGTGCTACTATTTTATGTTTATCTTGCCAGTTATCATTAATCACAGTGCCCAGATATAGTGAGTAATTTGCTCGATTTGATAATTATCTAAATCTAGTATTACAGGATTTGCATTGGTTTTAGCAATTACCAGTAGTTTTGTTTTCCTGACAGTCCACACCGTTTGCTTATGTTTGAATCATTTTATACCATACGTTGAAGCTGTTTTATATTACTGGCAATAATTATGATATGGTCGGAGTATTACATTAGAACAAAGAAGAAGAGTTAAGAGATATATATTAGCGTAAATATGCCTGAATAATTAATTTAAGGGCATACTATAATCATATATTTATTTATATACAACTCAGATGAAATGGTACACTTCAGAATTCCACTGAAGTTCGATGTGAAAAATCGTATACTAATCTTTATTCAAAATATTTGCTAGGTGTGAATAAAATGTCTTCAGTACTCGCAGAAGTTATTTCCTACAACTTCTCATTTCACACGAAAGAATCACGCTCGTAATTTTGTGTTATCATTATAGGTTGAATATATCGAATACTACAAAAAGTGAATCCTAAATCAAAATTGGTGTTTAATACCTAGGTACTGGTAGTCCATTATGTGCGAAATTAACTCTGAAATTGTTTATAAAATAAGTTATATTTTGCACACATTTGTAGAATTGTAGAAACAAGTTTGCGAAAGGTGTTAAAGTGTTAAAATTAAAGTAGCAAATTGGTAATAATTAATAACATCTACATGAATTTCTGTGAATCTTTTTGGTTCATTTCCCAATAGCAAAAGGTAACAACCAAAATGCTAGTCTCTAAGTGTTATTAATTTATTATTATAATAAAATATTATTTTAGATAAAAGTCACGGCTTTAAAAAAGCTAAATAGGATAAATACCACATCCAAAAATGTTGGAATCGGCTGCTCAGCAGAATGGAATAAAGTCGTTGTAATGTTCCAGCTAGCTATTGTAGATTTTTGGTAAGATTGTGTAACAGCTGTCTGGTTAAGCGGTCACTGGTCCACGACACAGGTTAACACCCATTTTAAACACGTTGCATTACTTATGCTTGAACCACCATGGGGTCACATGTAGGAAATCATTAAATTCCAGCACTGTTTAAATCTACCCCTATTAAATTCCAGGTACAATATTGATAATACAAAAAATAAAGTTGTTATTATAATGGTTTTGTTTTATTTGCGTGGCTACTTAATATTATATATTAATACGTATATGCTGTTTTTATAGTTAAAGGGTATATTTTCTTTTTACCTTTTACTTGACTACTATGTTTGGCGACAGGATATTGTAGTTTTTATTTCTAAATATATTTAAACTATGTGCGCAATTCATTAAGAAAATATTTAAAACATGTTTAACAATGCATATTTAATAGTGGTTGCCGTAAAGTTAAATTGTTACAAGGTATTGCATAAAATGTGTAAATGCCCAATTCCTGCAGCAGCCATTGTACAGCCATTCTAGACGCCGTTGGCGCAACTTGGTATAATTGAAACAAACGATTGACGGAACCTTTCAGTTACATGTAACAAAATTATCTTGATTTACTGATTGCTGGGTACAAAAGGGCTTCGCTGACTGTATCAGGTACAAAGGTGTAGGCATGTTGACGGCCCAGTGGCCGTTGAATTGAAGGCAGAGCAGATGAAATAACACAATTGACACAGATAAAGATTTCTTGTCGCGTGCCGTTCACAGCTGCCGCTATGAACACATTTAAAATAACGTTCAATGTAATGCTTCCATCATGATACGGAGCTTGTTTGATGAACGATGACTTGGTGGTTGTCTCACCTTTGTGAACAATTTTTGTTTTACTCATTTACCTTCGATGTAAGCTAAATATAGTTTGCAATTTCAATTGTTCATTTGATACCAACAACGTTGAAATAGCATATTAAAATGTTCGAATGATAATATTAAATAAACCAATGTTGAACAAATTAAGACGCCAGGAAATACTATGTGCACAGCGTGGTTCTTCCATTTAGAGATTCCCAATTGTATTTGTAGTTGTATCACTTAGGTCATTCCAGAAAGTTGTCTAATGGATTGACAATCTACATGAGCGGTACTCACTGCGCCGAATGCATCCCTTTATTTAATGTTATGCAGCTCCAACATATGGTATAAATTTGTAATAAATTGATTACTGTTTATCTTTATAATTAAAATAAATACAGTATTTTTTATAGTTGCTCTGGGTTCACTTCTAGGGGGTACCGCTGATCTAGATGATAGCATGTAACTACTACTAAACTTTATATTTGTTGTTTCTATTTCCTGTTTTTAATTTTAATGTAAGAACTATTCTTTTACCTTTTGTTATCCATTCCATGTGTTCTAAATAAATATTGTGTACTAATATACTAAAATAATTTCAATCTACCTATATATACCTTCAGAATCCTATAATCACTGCATATTTGTATTATGATTCATTTTTGTTATAAGGAACGTTAGCAATTATTTATGTTAATTGCATAATGTTACTTTTAATAGTTTCAACTGTTTAATAATTGAGCTACAATTAAATCTATCTTAAGAACTACTGCTGTAGTCAAGTTCATGGCTTAAGCATAATTAGAAGTACTTTTAAAATGTCCTTTCATACAATTGGCTACACTATATATACTTATACAGGATCGCTTTTAGAGATGAAATTAAAGCCCTGTTGCCAATTAAGTCTGCGATATGGGTTTAAAACTTTCAGAATTCAAACTAGATATCTTTTTGTATATTCATGCATTAAACTTTCTAATTTAACTAATGTTTTGGCACGGTAGTCATTTTGACTTTTTTTTAAATTACAACATAGGTCATGTAATACATTACTATTGAAAAGCTGATTTTATTTATATTACAACTATGTAAAAAAAAATTGGAAGTGAATAACAGACATAAAAATCTGGTGTGATACACCCAAATTTTACAAAAACGGTACAAAATAGAGTGATAGTTGAAGAGACAAATTTTCTCTAGAATTTTAAAAAATGTAATAACATACCGGTGTTCTATTTAAAATAAGAGTTAATAAAAAAAATAGAAAAAAAACAAAAGAAACCCATTTTAGAAGTATTCCACTGGAAAATCGCCTATCTCACATCAATAGTTTCAACGCCATACCTCTTTCCGTTTTTGAGATATTCTGTTCACAGACAGACACACAGACAGACACACAGACAGACAGACAGACATACAGATAGACCAATGAAAAAAAATATGTTTTTGGGATCAGGGGTCTCTAAAACGTGAAGATCTGTTGAAAACTCAATTTCGATTTTTTGGGGTGAATCCAATACTTCCTTTATTGTAAAAGGAAGTAAAAATAACGGAAAATGTTTAATTTTTTTTAAATAGTCTATGGAAATTACAAAAAAGAGTCAACCAAACTTCATAATGTATAAGAGTTGACGCAAATTAAAGATTATGCGAGTATTTTGTGGCGTTATGTCAAATGCCTCGGTTCCTAGATGTTTAAACGAGTACTACATCAACCTTTTGGTAATATAACTAATATTTTCTCTATTTTTTTGAATTTTTTTCATATTCACTTCCAATGCCGTGTCAAATAATTAGTAAAGTTTACAAAATGTTGATGCTCAATTATGCAAAACGATATCAAATTTGAATCCTGAAAGTTTCAAACTTGTCTCTTCAACCGTATTGAGAACAGCGCTACCACGTATATTGTTTTGGCCAATGTGAAATATTATTTTATATCTCCCTACAGAATATTGCATATATGGAGAAACCATTACTTTAAATCTAAATCTATTTGCGATAAAATTACTGATAACCTATTTTACTTTGTTTTTCAAATAAGGCTTAATCCAAAATAAGTTAAATAGTTGCCGTTAAAAACTGGCCAACAGAGTCCGAGAACCCCCCCCCCCCCCCCCCCCCACCCGAGTTGCATATTAGTTTGTTTCACATCCGAATAAAATAAAAAATTCGCTTTTGATTTTTGACGGCTGATTAAGTTAATGTTGACATTTAAATAAATTACTAAAAATCCGTTTATCATAAGTGTCAATTGATACGCTGTTAGACTAGTTACCTTCCCTACGTACGTGAGCTTACGACCCGTTGTCAGTAGCAACCAAAACCTGTTCAGCAAAATCAACTTACCTCCATACAAACAACGTTGTAATAACGTACTTACGATAGCTGAAGTGGAAAGAGTAAGGTACAAGCCAGCAGTGTGGATATTTGAAACCGGTTTAAATTAGAACAAACGAGGTAGTTGCTTATCTATATGTTACATTTTAAAAATTTATTAAATCCAAAGGGATGCTGCTAAAAGAAAAAAAAAAGTTCTAGGAATGAAGCCTCTCCCAAAATGTCAAATGCCCCCCCCCCCCCCCCCCACTAGTTTATACAATATGAAATACGACATAGAATCACATTATAGATTCGTTTAGGTCAGGCTAGTCTATAGTATATGTACAGGGTGTCCCCTGATGGGGTACAGCACTCTCATTTTTTATTCTTCAAGAAAAAAACCATTCTCGATAAATAGTTTTGTTTCTTTTGTGACGTTATCAACAGTGGCCAAACTTATGATAAAATATACAGGGTGTTCTAAAAATTAGAAAATGGTGGGAATTGACCTTAAGCAAAGTACCGGTGCTTCTAATTTTTCTCAAAAAAAGTTGTTCTAAAACTTACGAAAAGCCTCAATATTGAGTTTAATAAAAAAAATGAAAATAGCTTTTTACTAAAAAGAGGACAGTCAATCTAAACGCGACAGATTCCTATAAGCATTTTGTATTTTCGAAAAAAAAAATATTAAACCATGTTAACCTTGGAACAAGAAATTTACCATGTTAAATGCTGTGGAATCGGAAATGCATCTTATCGATACAGCATTGACTTACCTATTAAAACTACAAATTGTGGAAGTTGTTGCCACCATAAATGAAGAAGTGATCTCATCTCTGTATGAAGAATTTAAAAGAAGATTAGATAAATGTACTGGTAGATAGGAGGTATTCATGTTCAATAGTTCAAGATTTTTCTGACAACCACCGTAACTACGGTTTTGCAGTTAATCAGTGTTTTTACGCATCCCGGTGAGGTAACATGACTTCACAGACGCATAAGGAAAAAAAGTTGCTTTATAGTAAAAAGAGTATTTACAGAAATGCTATAGTCACGCAATTTGTAGTCCAGTTGATTTTCAGAGAAATAAAGAAGATATTCTGACGACTTCAACTTTTAACCGTCTACAAAATTTACTGAAGGCAGCTTGCTTGATAGTAATGGTGGTTTTGATATTCGGAAAGAAAATCTCGAATATATAGAAACCGTTAAAAAAATATGTCGGCCAAAAAACTTAATACAATACTCGGTTTTATTAAAACCTCGCTGTAAAATGCAACCTACCGCACTGGTAATGTAAATTACTACTTACTCTTGACGTTTTCTTCTGTTTTGGAATACGAACAAGAAGGTTTACAAGAGTTTCGTAAGCAAAAAATGTGTTTTCCAAATAAAACATTATTTTTGTTATTATATTACCAAACTTCGCATTGAAGCTTTTATACCATTAAACAACATTTTTCACAAAAATGTAAAATAATGGTACTCTGCTTAAGGTAGATTTCACATGTCCTAATTTTTAGAATGCCCTGTATATTTAACATAATTTTATAACTGTGACTTCCCAAAATTATTAAAACTTTTTATGAAGAATGACTTTTTCTGGTACAGTCGCAAATGGGATTGTATATAAAAATACGGTACCCCATTCGGACACAGACTGTGTACATAGGTTTAGAAACAACTCTATCAAAAGGAACAATAACTTAAATTTATAAATTTAATCGTAAATATAGTGTTACATATGGCGCATTTCTTTGTTTTTATTATTTATTTATTAATTTAGTTTAATCAATTTTGCTCTTGTCTCTCAAGGGTTGAATTTTTACATCTTGTCTATTTGCTATTTGGTATGTATTTTTACTCCCTTTTACAATAAAGGAAGTATTGGATTCACCCCAAAAATTCTAAATTGAGTTTTCAACAGATCTTCACGTTTTCGAGTCCCCTGATCCCAAAAAACATTTTTTTTTCATTGGTCTGTCTGTCTGTGTGTCTGTCTGTGTGTCTGTCTGTCTGTCTGTGAACAGAATATCTCAAAAATGAAAAAGAGGTATGGCGTTGAAACTTCATATATATGTTTTTTCGTACTATGTAGATGCGACCGCAAGCTTTTGAAGAAAATCGCATAACCGGAAGTAGATGTTTACTCTTGCGAATTTTTCAGTTTTCTTCGATTTTTTTTTAAAAACGGCTCTAACGATTTTTGTCAAACTTCACATTTTTATTACATTTTTAATGTGTATTGAAGTGAGATAGGTGATTTTCCAGTTCAATACTTCTAAAATGGGTTTATTTTGTTTTTTTTTTTCTATTTTTTTTATTAAATCCTATTTTAAATAGAACACCCGGTATAATATTACATTTTTGAATTCAGCTTAAAATTCTAGAGAAAATGTGTCTCTTTACCTAACGCTCTATTTTGTACCGTTTTTTGTAGAATTTGTAATTTTTGAAAATTTTTGACAAATGCTTAAAAATGTAAAATCAAATTTTTGGCTAATTATAAGATCACTGTAAAAGGAAGTAGTTGTGTGCGTGTATCACACCAGATTTTTTTTTTATTAACATTGGCTTAGTTGCGTAAAAACAGTTTAATTTAATACGCTCGTACTTATGCTATCTATTTAACCAATGGAATGTATTTGCACGGAATTTTTGAAGTTATTTTAATTCCTACCATATCTGTTTTTTTGGCTTAAATTGCATTCATAGCAGTAGGTTAGGTTAGGTGGTTGTGTGCATAACCAACTACAGAAGTAAAAATCGTAGCAAATTTAGAAACAATAACACCAACAACTTACCTATATTTTCAAATATATGCAGGCATGTAGCTTATATTAATTTAATTATGTGTTTGCATAAGTTGATAAAATTTAAGCTTATTTGGCAATTTAAACATATCACGTGTAAGATAGAAATATTTAATAGAATTTTACAAGAATATTCAATAATTCTAAGATTTTTCTGATGTCGCCCATTTTCATTACAAAATTCCGTTTGATTTTCTCTACAAAATCCAAGCTGCAACCGTTATTGTACTCGGCTAAAGCCAGTCAACCTGAGACTAATTTTATTGGACGTTTCACAACGGCGGTACAACTGACGGTAGGTATACCAGCATTCGAAAAAACTATGCCTTCGCAAGCTACTTTATGATTCGTTACGAATATTTTACTAATAGAATGAAGTGATGCGTGTCATTTAAAATGTTAATAAATTTTGGATATTAAAAAACTAATATCCGCATTCAAGAACTGCAAGTAAAGTAATTAGGAACAATGAGAAGAGTGAAGCTGTTTTAAAGTAATTGTTACACATTTTCATCGTGGATCTCAAGTACTAAGCTACTGTGCGAATCTCGAAAATCATCCTGCTGATAATCAACAAGCACTCTATGGACTACTATTGAAACTTACGAATAAACTTTAACGATAGAATAAACAAAATTCAAGTTTTTTTTTTAATATTAATACTTACAATTCCAAATACACCATAATAGAGTTGTTAACTATCGTCGAATCTAAAAATACTAGTAAAAATGACGTATAGAGGAACTATTAGAAAGGACAAACAGTCTCTGTGTCTCCAAGTTACAAGCAAATGTACAGCCAAATGTGGGGTACAGTCAGCCATGACGAATTCTTCATACGTTAGTTAAAAAGTTAACAAAGCGCGAACGGAAGTTATACCGAACGAAGTCGATGAAATCGATTCGTTTTCAACTAAGAACGACGCTGTCGATTTTTGAATTTTGAAAACTTCCAAGCTCGTTTCCCACGCGGTTGATAGCCAGCAGCCAGACGCACAATTGATAATTAGTACATTTAATTAGAGGCTAACCATTAAACTAACGCCATTGTTGCGCGCAATTTTCCAGTTTGCCTTTCCGCTTCATATTTCATAATCAGCACCATATAGTCACCATTATTAAGTTTGCCTTTTTTTTTCGATGCATTTCGCCATTATATGCAGTTTCAGATATCCAGCAGTGTCGTGGATCAAACAAGACACAATGGAGCCGAATCTAGAGGGCTGTTTATATGGTTCTACTACATTACAAACAGCTGGCAAAAGTTTATTCTTTCAAACGCAGCTGTTGAGTCGGCCGTATACCTTTTAAGCACATAATATGGCATATGCTAGACCGGCAAAAGTAGTTTCAGTTATATACATATTTTATTTCGTTAAAACTTGGCAATCGAACTCTGTTCATTTATTGTAGAACGTTAGATATATGACTTCTGCAAAAGAATAGCTAATCAGCCGGAGGATCCCATATTTATTTTTATTTTGAAATTAAAGGCCTGGACGCGACGTTCTGCTGAAATCGTTGGAACCGGAAGCAGATTTTAACACGAAAGCCGGCGGAATTGGAACGGTTTAAGTTACGGTTTTTGATTTTAATTAAAGTATCTTATATTCAAATTTAATGTTATTGCAAAGTTAATTTTACTAACGATCAGTTTAAATTAGATCAATGATCGAAACATGTATGGACGTTGAGTCATTTATAACACTTACTTATATTTTTATTATATCAAAATTTACTTCCGCTTTGTATATTATAGTACGAATAAGCTTATGACAGAAGTGTAGAGTTGACTAATTTCATTCTAAATTCAGTTAAACATAAAGATGTTAACAAAAATGCCGTTAAGGTTTGTAGGGTATAATATGTATCTTCTTGAGTTGGTAAAATATCAATAATAATTTAACCTGACCAGAAAATTGAGTAAGATTTTGCCATTAATTTTGTAGGGAAAGTCATTTTCCATTTAAACAATTTATATTTCGCATATGGTGTATTTTATCGATAGAGGACAAATTAGAATGTAAGTACAATGTTAAACTGTTGGAAATTAAAAGTTTTTAAAGAAAAACTATGTTTATAAATTATATCTATTTATTGACATAATAATGCTGGTCATAAGTTTACGTTTCTTATTAAAAAAATCTCATTTAAAATATTATGGCACTATAAGTACAGGTCCAAGGGTTAAAAGAGGGGACAGTGAAGCTGAGTTTTACCTAAAAAGTGTGACTTTGAATAGGATTTAGGAAAAACTATTATTGACAAATTGTATTTTTTTTATTATTTTCAAATGCATATATGTTGGCTGGAAATATGCTCGTCTTCATTCCCTCTTTCTATTTATTCTAAAACAAATGGGAAAAACAACCCTCCGTGGCTGCTCTGAAGCTCGCGAAAATATTGACCTGATTTTTTTCCTTTCTAAAAGCCTAAGCTAAACTATAATAATTAAATATTAATTCAAACATATGTATGTTACCAGTACCATAGTCGTGGAGCAGAACAACTTATTCACTGGTACTGTAACTTAGGACATGTTATACCCCAAATATGCTTCTAAAATATGCTTAGAAACTATTGAGCAAAAAAACATTAACAATTGCCATTTCGAGTTAACTATATTAACCTTTATCAAGTATAATTTCATTATTTGAATGGGACTGACATTACATACAAATTGAATATTTGCTTGATCTGTAAATAAAATGAACATACAGCAGCAGTTATTAGCCGTGGTGTTAGCCTAACACCACGTTATTAGCCACTGCTGTTTAATTTTCAAGCTTTTAACTTTCGATATTAAAAGAAATTATGGAACAAAAATTATATATTCAATAAATAATCTCAAAATTTACATGATAAAATCAACACTGAAAGACAACAAAAGTGGGACACCTAATATTTTCATAATTTTGCAACAGGCTGAGGCACTAGCAGTAAATTATTAATTTTATGTAATAATGCAGTAGCAGTAAAACATAAAAAACAACAAATTCAAGATGTTAATCAACATAAACAACATATATCACTAAATAAATAAATAAATCTGTTAAACAGAACAAATGCTCCAAAGTGGACACTAGCCGGAATTATTACCATGGTAGAAGATTAATATTTATGCATTTGACATAAACGTCATAAACTGACAGATGCAACACAAAACAACAACGAAAACAATAACTTAACAAAATATGCACAAACGTCGACTACATGGTGTTCATATTTTTGTTAAAATTTAAAGGCATTTCGAATTAAATATTAAAATTCATTTATTAATTTATTTTTAAAATACTTAAAAAACTAACTGTATCACTCTTTGTCTTTCAATTAAAGAACAGAAGCTGTATTTGTCTTTTAATTTAATATTACAAAAATACATGCATTAATGGATGAACGACTAAAACGATGGAGTACTTCGACGGTCTAGCATACCTTGCTTGGAAAAAAATACTCTTCAGACCTTCTAAACCCTGCGTAAAGAGTTTTGAATTTTACCTGAATCTTGTTCCTGACTAATTTTTTTGTATCACACCATACACAATTTACAAATCGTACAGTTTAAAAATAGATTTTACCGGTTTCAGGATATTAAGCCTTTGTTTACATATATAAAAGTAGGTTGGTAACTAAGTCATAACTGTATCTATACGGTAATATTGCTTTACCGTACATATCAACCATTACCATACTGAAACAACTGTATCTGTACGGTAATATTCCTTTACGATAGCCTGTTAGGGTAATAAAGTTATAAACTTAAGAAATCCATTGAACGTGCTTATGGATAATTTTGGCGAAAATGCACAAAGCCGTGAGAACATTTGAATTTAACTGAAACGTTGCAAACTAATCGCACAAAAATACATCTATTTAATTAATCTTAAAACTAGAGTCCAACAGATGTCTTATAAAATCATCGCTCTACGAGCTCGGATTTTAAAACATCTGCTACAGTTATGATACTCATAACATTCCTAGATATGTTAATAGCGATTAATAACTAGGTAATAAAATATTGGTAAAAACAAATTACAATCAGTATGTTACCAATATTTCAATAGTAATGTTATTGTATGGATACAAATTTTAAAAAATCTGTAAAGGGGCTTACACGGAACTTCCCTCCCGAATTAGATCAATTTTCAAAATAAAAAAATTGTATTCCGCTGGGGTTTGAACTCCAGCCGCATCTGCGTAGTGATTGTAACTGCATCGATAAGACGTACTGCGCCATCTTGCCTTATTGAAATGGCTGCAACGCGCGCCTCTATTTAATGGGACGGTCTTACTGTTGAAACGTTTCGACTCTTTTTTTATGACATTATCCTGTATCTGTTGAGTCCTATTTTCGGCAAGTGTAAATCCTGACCTATGTAAACATTATTACTTCACTCTATTTCAAAGTTAACGCAAAAATAAAGAATTTTTTAAAGGTGCTTACCCCGGCTTACCCTGTATATATTTGTCTGAAAATTTCTGGGTTTCATGCCAGATAAACATATAATCTGTATGCAAAATATCGTTATACCGCCAACAGACAGACAGACAGACTGGCGGAATTGAGAAAACCTGTTTTTCGTCATCTAGGAACCCTGAAACGTGAAGATCTGGAGAAATCTCGAAAGGTGATTTTCTCGTGATTACAATACTTCCTTCGTGTTTTAGACGAGGGAAGTAAAAATAATATTATTGTTGAAAACATTCCGTAATAGATATACTCGAAATCAATTATAAAAGTGCGATGAAACTAGGTTATGTATAACTTATTTTCAAACCTAAAATTTTGAAATTAACTTCTTTTCTTTTTATAGAGCAAAACTCACTCTTTGTTTCAACATAACTATTATTTAAATACGGTAATAATCTATTATTTGCTAGATCTATAATTTAAAAAATACAGTAGCAGTTAGCTGTCACGGTTCAATACATAACAACAGTTTAATTTCAACACTTTAATAACGACAAGCTAAGTATCCTCTTTAAATACCTTGGTGTTAGTAGCCTTTTCTGTTTCCAGACTAAAGCAATGTATGGGATCAAACAGTTATCTATTAAATAAATGTCAAAAATCAATAGGAAGAAATCGAAAAAGGTTCCAAAACTCAAAATATTAAGTTTGTAAACAGAACTACAACTTTGCTCTTATGTTTAAGATTTCGTAAATTCAGACATTATAGAATAAATGACTCCAATGACGTCGGAGTTTCTCGACAGTTTAGAATACTCTTCTTCTTTAGATGCGAACTCTTCGGAGAAGAGTGTTAGCGATCATTAGGCGGGATACTGCAATTCGAAATAATTCTGTAGATGTTAATTTGTACCAATCTCTTAGGTTCTTCAACCTTCGGCCTGGTGGACGGCGTCCCTCAAATTTTTCTAAAAAACTACCCAGTTAAAAATATAAATAAATCATGAATGCTCAACAAATATTTAGGAACGAGAAAGAAATATTTGCTAATTTCCAACTTCTAATTAGAACCTTTGCCACGAAAAAAGAAAACTATTTCAAAAAACTGTTATTCAAAATAAAAGCGTTTACGAAGCATAATTATTTCATCTTGTAAGTATTTACAGTTTGGTAGTGCTTAATTTAGACTGAGTAACACATGTAGAACTACATTTAATATTTCTCATATCTGTTACTGACTAACACATAAATCAGTTCATTTGTTCTTCCTCTGCTCTTTCACTGTCATGTAACACATGTTTCACAAACACAAAAAGAATAAAATAATCAGCAGCAATTTCATAGACTACTTTCCGAACAAATATAAAACAGTTACTATTTGCAAAGTTAGAATAGTGTTTGATAATCTAAGTTGAACAAAATCACTGTCAGTTCATTTATTTTAGATTTTATGAAAAGTTATAGCAACAACCAGTAACCAACAAATAAAAATAAAAAAAATTATGAATGCACTAGACCTTTTCGACAATATTCACTACCTAGTTCAAATTGTCGCTATAGTTTGATTCTCGCTGTTGTGGATTTAAACACGATTTTGAATTTTATTAGTTACTTGACACGTACGGGATATTACCAGGAGAAAGGCGACATCTGAATTTACCATAAAACGTTAATTCAAAAATATGCAATAGACAGTCATGATTATGACTGTAACATCTTAACGACGAAGTTTAGATCGTCTAAGTCTCGCCTGATTATCACGTCCGCGCCGTGACGGCGATCGTTAATCAAAACGTAACGTTTTAAACGTCGAAAATACCAACATCATCCTGCAGCAACGACAGAATTTGAATCCCGAATTTGCACTTGTCAGCCCTTATTTAGAAAAACCATTGTAGTTCGCCTTTAGAAAAACCATGCACGCTAGACAAGCCGAACTAGTTTTTTTTGCGCTTGTCTAGTCGGTATAAGTGGTTTTCTATGAGAACAGGCTTTTAATTCGGAGATGTAAATCATTTTTCAGATCGAGATGCTGGGAAACCACCGTGAGATAAATTTTCGTGTCAAAAGCTGGACCAAGACCGTTACGAACCCGCATTTCAAGTTCGGCCAAAAAATTTGAGCTGGAAGAGGAACTTTTCATTCTACAATTTTGCACCCCTGTTGTTACTTTCAGTCTTTCAGACATTATTAGTTATTCTTATTACTAGTGCTATAAATACATACAGGGGCTGCAAGATGGTATTATACAACAAAAACGGAAGAGAAACTTACTTTACGATTTTTCTATTAAACAATACTTTTGGAGTTATCGTGATTTTGAAAATCTGAAAACAGCAAAACAAACATTCAGGAAGAGAACATAGCGTCAGTTATATGTATGGGGTTGATTGCTTGGTGATTGGCAAGCGTGATCTTATTTCTTATTTCTATTCCTATATTTGTACCAATTCTACTACTGAACACTGAAAAATTATTCACATTTCCAGCAATTATTAAGATCTCCCGGAATTTATAGATAAAGTATCTCTAATTGTGCTGCAAAATATGATGTTTATGTATGGTAAAGCTGTCTTTCATTTCACAACAACTGTTAGACTGGCAAAGGTGGTAAAATTGTCTGGTTACCTCGTTCGCCAGATATACCATCATGCGATTTTTTATTAGGTTACTTAAAATCTTTGGATATAAATCATCAGTGGCTAATTTGAATGAGTTGCAGAACCATGTGTTCGGGCGCTACCACAATGTACAGATACTACAGATACATGTTTAGTAGAAAATGGCAGACATTTTGAACAAATCTTATACTATTTTTCAAAATTATACTTTGAAACTTCATTTGGTTTTTAAAATATGTTATGGACTAATTTTAACTCTGTGATTATACGTTAAAATTTAAAATTAAAGTTTGTTTATTATCATTTTTAGATTATAAAAACTGTAACTGGAAAATCACTGACCTCTTCAGTTTTTGTTGTATATTATCATCCCACTGTCTGTATGTGCAAATTTCTAATAATTTTTTCATATAAGTTTGCTCTTGAATATGATGTTACTGATACAAATTTGTACTAGATATTACAAAAAAAAATTTACATATGAAAGTCAAGATAAGAATTCTACTACTGGCATGCGTGTTCAAATATCGAATTGTTTTTGAAAGTTTGTAAATTTTTGCAGAAAACAGAGTAACAAATATATCTATTTGACACTACTAGATTATTATAAAGCTTACATTATCATACTTTTATCTACGAATGTTCTAGCTACATGAGTATGCACTGACAGAGTAAAATAATAAATAAAATCCTGTGATTTAATATTTCAAAAAAAAACTATATAAAACCGGTCCAATAATTACACCTTTATATGTCGACCTCGTGGAAAAAGCATTGTGTATTTAAAATATTATTACTACTGTTGGTAATACAAATATCATAGGAACTTAATTTTATGTATTTTTTTAATCGGTATTCGATCGAAACCAAACCGTTACAAGTATCTCCTCTCTGAAGTTTGTAGTAGTTGTCCTTACATTTATATTTTACAGGAAATATATTTGAGCAATACGTTTACCTGACAAGAATGATTTACAAGTACATCCGAACTCATACGTAGATAAATATTTCGTTTACAGGTGGATACATTCCTGAAACATAGTTTGCTATTCGCAATCGGATAACAAGCTCAACTACCAATTTCATTTTACACACATACATGGTTTGCATAAAAGTTAAGTAAATAAATATTTCCATAATTTTGTTGTAAATATACTTAATTTAACACGTTTCCTTCATTTTTGTAGTGTACGTAATAAGAACAATATTTTTACAATACGTAGCAACTACGCCACTGCACGTGTATGAAATGTTCTGATCCCATAATGTTTAGTGTCAGTGTCATTGTTAAAATGGTATTTATTTGAGGCGTGGGTACTGTGTAAATTAATGCTAAAAAGGCTTTGATTTGTGAAAAGAACGTTAATACAAAACAAGAGCGTCATTCAATTAAAAACGTATAAAAATGATATGGATATATAAGCAGTTTTATACAGTTTGTTCCAAGCTTGCTGACCCAGTATTTTAAAGATAATCTATGAAAAGTATGTTTCGCAAACATTTCCTAATAAAGTTGCTCCCCCCTCCTATCGATTTAATTTTTCTTTCTTGAGCTGCGAAACATTAAAAAAAAAGTCTTTTATTGCATTGAACGATGCATTAGGATAATGAAATTTTATATGTACGTAAAAGAGATATTTACCCAAATTTTTGGTTTTTCTATACTGAAAACTAATGAATTCGCCTTGTAGTCTCTCTATCGGCTCTCTTTGTGCCTCCAACTTCCGTGTAAACCTAAATGAGAAACTCATCAAGCTCTGACTACCCTGCATGTAGTTGCTATCTCGGGTAAAGCTAGATAAAGACGTATTTTATTGGTGCTATGCTAAGTAGATAAAACACATATTTTAGTCAAATCTAGGGATTCACAGGTCTGCGTTGACGTCACAAGCGTTGAAGCATTGGAACTGAACATGGCTAATCATAAACTAAGAAGCCGAAGGATTAAATATATTTAAAATTATTAAATTCCAAGTTGAAAAAAACATGCATCATTTTCAGTAGAAAAGCTTTTGAAAACTCAACTACGTGAGTGTAGTAATGCTGTAACGATATTGGTTGTCTCGTTTGTTACGGCAGTGTATAAGGATAATATCTAATACTGGGTACCTTAGACATCAGCTACTATAAAAGTAAAATAATTTTATCGCTTTAGTTAAGTCCTCCACAATTTTCCATATGCACCTACAATGAACTCGTAAATTTTCTTTTTCTTCTTCTTCTGATATCGTTTAATACCTTTTTCTACTCCTGTAACTAAAATGGCATGTAACATACTAACATACACGTCGCTAAATGTGACTAAAGGGCCTCTTAGTCACGGGCAACGACGTTTTAGTCACGGGTGAAGTTAGGTTTAGACAGTATTTTGCTTATTACTCCACAGCCAAAACTAAAATCAAGTTAGTTTTCAACATTCAACTTTGACGTTGTCAAGCATAATTAACCTAACATAAAAATTCAAAATCTTAATCAAATAATATGATGTTATATTGTCTAAATTTATGATCGTAGAAAAAGTATAATAGTATGTAACACATTATATAAACTCGTCTAGACACTCGTTTATTAAACACTCGCTGCGCTACGCTCCGCTCGTGCCTAAAAAACTCCTGACTAAAGCGACGTTTATAAAACTTGTTACATAATATACTCTATTTCTCTATTTCTGATTATTTTTTATGCAAAGTAGATAAAATCTTGTATGATACGCGTTGCGAAGAAGTTTATAGGCACTTGACGCAATATCAAACTCGACCTTCGGCCTCAATTTAGCAACTTGTATCATAAATAGCTATTACGGCGTCGGCTAGTATTTTTAATACTCTAGTATGAAATATGAAACTTTATAGAAATCTACAACGTATTCTGTAATGCTGTAAAGCTTACTATTGTATAATTTGTGACGCACTTAATCGCAAACTTAATAATTTTTTCCAGGAACAAGATTTTGCATTTTTTATGATACGAACAAGTACAATCGCATAAATTAAAGTAGACTTTCGGGGGTGGGCAGGAAGGCAACCTCCTCGCCCTTGGAATTTTTAGGGTCAGTGATTACCCACCTTGCTCCCCCAATTCCGCAACCCCTATGTATACAGTGTCGCAAAATAATAGTTAAGGGGGAAATCTACCTTCTTGCTGTAACAATCTCAGCAAGTATAACACGTCTACCTTAATATATGGCAGTTAAGAGACAAGTAATTTGACATCGACTTTTGGACACTGATTTAGGTAGTTTTTTCATTAGAATATATTGTTTTATTATATGCTTGCTTTTGTTTGTATTGTGAAAGTAATTTTAAAATAAAAAACCCTTTCAGGATACAAGTGCAAATATTATCACATTTCACACACAAAAACAAGAGGAAATATGTTAAAAGAAAATAGAAAAAAGTTTATTTTACTAAAGAAAGTGTTTTATACAAGGTATTGCAATACGAAAGTTGTTCTGTTAATTGTGGCAGACCATGGATGCTAATAAAAACGGCATTTGCTAAACCTTCTAAGCTGTTTCTACGATCATAAAAAAAATTCAAATCGAAATTATCTCAATTAAATAAGTAGCTTTTCACTCTAAGTTCAGTTACTTATCTAACATTTCTAACGCAGGGTTAGTTGTTGCGACATATAAAAACGGGTGTCTAGATTACTGGCAGTTAAAATAGATACCATTCTCCGAAATTTTCCAGAGAAATGCTCAAGTAAGCGTATTAATTAAAGTTTTATATCATCGGAAAGAGTAAAAAATCGCCATCGAGTGCTATTCGATACGCTTTTGTTTTTCATAAAACTAACAATTAAATATTTGTTTGTATGCCGACAAACTAAATATTAACAACTTTTATTGGAAATACTTTTCGTTAAAGTAGATATTTACCCATACTCTTCAGAAATCCGTATGTTTCAATACATTTCCTCGTTGTTTATTTATTAAGGCTCGATACACTTATTTCCATAAAAACCAATATACAGTGTGTCCCAGAATTGATGTTACAAGAGGTGAGATGTACTAAAATTTTTGAATTTATTTTAAGATTCTGGGATTCGGTCCTGCTTGGTTTGAAAAGAATTTTAAGAATATTTTCATTTTTTGAAAAACAAGTAGGCCTTGACAGGGAAACAAAAACTATTTTATTTTCAGGTAAACTACCCTTTTTGTTCATGATACGGCAAATTATGTTAGGGAAAGTTGTTTATAATGATAAATTATGGCCCTATACAAAATTTAAGAAAGATCTGTCGAATTAGGAAAAACCATTATTTTTTAATTATTTTTATTTATTTTCAGGTAAACTATCCTTTTTGTCATGATACGGCAAAATTGTATGAAGGCAAGTTGTTCAAAATCAGAAATTATGGCCCTATATGAAATTTCAGAAAAATCTGTCGACTTAGATTTAACCGTCCTTTTTAATAATGCAATTTGTTTAATCTAAAAATTACGTTTTAATCTAAGTCGACAGATCCTTCTGAAATTTTGTATAGTGTCATAATTTCTCATTCTAAACAACTTTTATTAATAAAATTTTACTGTATCATGAACAAAAAGGGTAGTTTACCTGAAAATTACATACAATTATCTAAAAAATAACGGTTTTTTATAAGTCGACAGATCTTTCTCAAATTTTGTATAGAGCCATAATTTATCATTATGAACAACTTTCCTTAATAGAATTTTGCCGTATCATGAACAGAAAGGGTAGTTTACCTGAAAATAAAATAGTTTTGGCTTTCCTGTCAAGGCCTACTTGTTTTTCAAAAACTAAAAATATTCTTAAAATTCTTTTCAAACCAAGCAAGACCGAATCCCAGAACCTTAAAATAAAATTCAAAAATTTTTAGACCATCTCACCTCTTCTAACATCAATCCTGGGATTCACTGTATGTGGAAAACATATTCTTTATAATAGGCAGCACCGCGATTGTTTAATCGGAAAACAAACGAAAGCTTAATCCAAACCTCAATCGTGGGTTTACTCGTACTTTAAAAATTGTTAGAGTAATATACTTAGATAATATTTCGAAAATTATAAACAAATGATTTGAATTCTTCTTTAGAAATGTCCTAATAATGTCAAAATAATTTTGTTCCAAGTAACATAATAATCAACGGCGAACAAAAAAGCGAAAAAGTTAATTAATTTTTTTATCTAAACTCAAAAACTAAAGCGGCTAGGTCCAAATTATTTTTTGAATATTATTTAGAATTATCTGAATTTGCAATTTTCCCCAATGTAACTGTCCTTCTATTTCACTATTTTCGAATTTCTACATGCAGTTCATGTCCTACCATATACCCCTTTTTTATGATCTAAGAATAGAAAAAGAAGCGGAACTTAACATAGATGATGAGCTAAAGAAGCCTTCTTTAAAATGGAAATCTGAACTTGTAAAAATGCACTACTAAATTATGCTTTATGCAAACGAAGAAGAATATAGGAAAACTAGTTACTGATTACTTAGTAAATGTTCATCACAAACATTTTAATTGCTGAGTGTTTCTGCCACATCTTCTTCTCAAAATGAGCGTTTGCAACGGGGCCAAATTTATAAAGCACTCGTGCTCGGTACAGTTACCGTTTGTGCAGAACGTACGTTTAAAGCTGTGCTTTATTCCAGCGCCCATCTGACGCGTATCTCTGGGAGTAGAAGCGATCGATAGCGAATGAAAGTGACATCGCTTCGCTTTGCACATATTATGTATTATGTGTGTGTGACGCACCTACCCCTGCCTCTTTACACCGTATCTGGCTGTGGAAGAGCGGAACATAAGAGCTTTGATGCGACACTGGTGACATAACAAGATAAACTAAAGAAAAATATCAGATCGTCTTGTTATTATAAATAAAATGTGGGACTTCAACGATGCGCTGGAAGAGATCCCCGAAACGGAATATGAAACAACTGAACATTGTTTCAAACAGAGCCACAGTGATAAAGGCGGGGAAGCTTTAAAGTAATTAAATATTGGAGCAAGTAAGATTAAACTAATTTGTTTTCTGAATGTCATTTTTGGTAGTGGTCTATTATAATATATTTTTATCGGACTTTTTCCACTGTCTAGGCCGTCTAGGGTGTATATACACGACGCTGTGATTACTAGCCTGTCACCTTTACCACTAGGCCACCGACCTGCGGTCCTGGGTTCAAATCCCGGTGCAGGCACGAGTGTACGTACAACATCAGTCCTTCTCAGGACTAACTAGAATACCTGAAGACGGGAGTAGATCAAAACTTCCGAACGTCGTGTGATATACACCCTAGACAGTGGAAAAGGTCCGATAAAAACATATACTTAACGTAAATTTTCTGACGAGCAGGTAAAATTCATTAAAGAAGACTATAACCAACAAATATTTTTTGCACAATCGTAATGGAGTCCAGTTATACTAAATCATAATGTACAGAGTCCCATCTTCTTATTAAAGCTAGATGAAAATAGATTGAAGATTATGGGGTCAACTTTTCAGGGGCAATACGATGGTGAAAAACAGAATTGGAATATTGATTACGACCATGGCTTGTACTAAAAAAACAAAGTTTTAAGTACCAGCTCAAAAACTATAGGTGACACTAGTTCTGACTCGATTACATTAATCTACGTAAAAAATTGCATTAAGAATGCATACGAAAAAGTTGATATTTTGAAAAATAAATCCACTGCAACGTGTAATAGAAACGTTGAATTTTTCATTTTTTAACTGTAGTTCGAAAACCAAAACAGATATCGACTTTTGCTTTCAGCATCGTATGCCCGAAAAGTATACCCCATTTAACCCCATCAAAAATGAGACACCCTGTATATCTTTCAAACACATTTAATTCCACTAAGAACTGTAGAACAGTCATTTTTGATAATCTCTGAAACTTCTTTGTGGCGTGAATTCATAATAATTCATATTCTTATTTGGGTATTTCGCCACTCTGCAAATTAAAAATATGAAATAACGAAAATATTAATAACGAACGTTTCGAGGGACAATCTGCCCTCGTCCTTCCAGTGAAAAAAGCTAAGTTCTTGTTCGTTTTAATTGTTATTCGTTGATAACGAGGGCAGATTGTCCCTCGAAACGTTCGTTATTAATATTTTCGTTATTTCATATTTTTAATTTGCAGAGTGGCGAAATACCCAAATAAGAATATGAATTATGAGTCATTTTTGATGTCGAATAGGTTAATGAACAAACAATTCAACAGTATATCAAGTCATTACAAACATTAATACACTTGTTTATCAACTAGCACAGTAAATAGTTTTTTATTCGATATAACAAATATTTTTTGTTTGTAGCCTGGATCAGATGTTTTGCTTACCTCACGTAACAGATCAGTGTTAACGTACCTAATTTCTGAGGCAACCATCAAAAACAAATTATTTCTAGCTCTGTGTGGCTCATGCACTATTACTCCGGCCTGCTGAAACCATGCATATTGGTATGTTTTTCGACGTTCCAGTTCAGGCATAACAAACATTTAAAGTAAAAATGTACCTCGTCAAACATAATCAACTATAGATTACTACAATTCTAGTAGTATGAATAACATGCATATTGTCCACTCGGACAATTATTCCTTTTACGAATTGCACCCTTCTGACAATCCATTATTCGTTAAAAAATTTTTACCAATGTACTCACTTGGTATATCAGCACGGGAAAACCTTATATATTTTACTGCTTCATCCAGTACTTATCAAGTTCCTTATAGAAAGTCGTAATTTCTTTTCACGAAGAAATTATTGTAATTGTGAAGAAGTGACTTCTCGAGATTTCTTTAGATCTTCACGTTTCAGGGTTCCTAGATGCTTTTTTAAATTAATTCAACCAGATCAGCATATTTAACCCTACACATGTGTTGTGAAATGTAATAAAAATATTGCACAGATTAAGTAGATGGAGTATATCTCGCTATGAGGTTCCTCTGTGGATAGTTGTAGTTGTCAGATTCGTCTGATAATAACCAAATAATCCGAAAAGCATGTTTACTCAATTCCGTCTGTCAAGTCTTAACACATGACAGATAAAATGTATTTTCTGTGCTATCATCACATACTATCATATACCACTACTGGTATCTTAATTCTTATTTGTTAAAATTAAAGTTGCTGGAAAACTATATATATTATAATATTTCTGTGTAGAGAATTTCATTAGCTTTCAAAAAATACAGAAATATGTAGAGCGTTGTATTTAACAAAATAAAGGTTGAATATCACTACGCAAGAATAGGAGGTTGTGGAAACTTCACTATTTCTCATCTTGCCAGATGTTATCATACCAAGCAACAGTTTCCGGGGTTTTGTAATATTTGCAACACTAGAAAAGTTACAGCTTATAGAATGAAAAATCACCCACCCCGTAGAGCTTCAGAAGCGAACCTCTTTCTCAGCGTGACCTAGTGGTGAAAGCGGCGTAGTAAGCGAATTGGGACTGTCGGAACGCGAGCGAGCGATCCTAGGAGCCCCTAGTTCGAATCCCAGCGACTGCAATTTTTTTTATTTGCAAGTTTCGTGTAAACTCCTTTACAGATTTTTCTTTTTGTTGTTATTGAAAACTTGATGACGCATTATACCTTTAAATTTGTTCTAGTATTAATAAATGATCTTAAAGTAAAAGAGGAAAGTATAAATAAAAGAACGAATTAACGAATTAGAAAATAGTATTAATAGTAGTTTGTATACCAAGGCTGCTTTATATCATGAATGTGGATTTAGTTGCCGAGGCCCGTAGGGCCAAGACAAATAAACCACATGAAGGGAAAAAAGGAACTTCATTGCTGAGGGGTACATTAGTTTTTTTTTAAATCGAAAAATGGTAAAATTACAACATTTTAACAAACTTTTGTAGGTTATGTTAACGTCGGTTGACGTTTACCTCTCGCTCCGTCGCCTACAAAAAGTCGTAAAACAATTACTTCACTGCCGATTTCTCGTATTTTAATGACGATTTCGTGGTACTACACTGCCGATTTAAAAAAAAATATTTTACGTCTTATCGTAGAACCTATACAACGCATCGCATTCATAGGCGTAACCAGAGAGGGTCAGTTAGGGCCACCCCCAATAAATTTGAAAAAAAATGCAGGTCTGCAAAGAAAAAATAGGTAGTTGAGGATTTGGAAAACAAATCTTGGGTGGTAAAGAGTAAATAATTTAATACAGCCCTTGAAACAGACGTGCATGCCGGGAAATGTCTTCGTTTACAAAGTTTTTAAGAGCAATTTTGATAAACATATTTGATTTTTTACTGAATATCTAACCCTAAGGAAAAAAATGCATACGCTGAATTTAGTTTGATTAAATAATAAATGGGCTGATGGCTGACGAAATAGTCAAATTGGGTCAGCGATCAACGCAAACCTTAATCAAATAGTTTTAGTTAGTTAGCCAATTTAACCAAGTATTAATAATAGCCCCCCACTTTCTTTGAAAAAAAATCTGAAAGTATGTATATGCCCCCTCCCCGCACCCCAACCCCGCCCTAACAAAATATCTGCCTACGCCCATGTCCTAGTACATAATTATTTCCATTTATTTTAATAGTAACGTTATAGAATCAAACTAAATGGTACACAAAGTGTCAAAAAACAGTAAAAATTTATTTAAAATCACTTTCGTTGATGTCACAAAAAATATAAATTAAAAAGCGTGGTATAATTTTTTTAACAATATGAAATAATCGGAAATAATACACTTTAACTGTATAACTGTGAAAAAAACAATTAATTTAACATTTTTTATTACGTTGCTTTTGCATAACTTTTTTCAGTTGACCTTACATGTAGAATACTGATACCAGAGATTTCAACATTATAAACCGTTGTATGCTAAGGTAACCGCATATATCTTTCCTTTCTGACGTGAGTTCAAAGATGCGTGAACAAACCATACTGTGAAAATTCCTTATCATCACGAAGTTATTGCACCACTCTCATGAAGATTTTTCTGAGATACCTTCAATCTAAGCAATGCTCTGTATGTAGACACATAAACTATTCGCTGCTTTTTTCACGTAATATCATAATTTCAATACACACATTGCAACTAAATAATAATTGCATGTTTTAACAAATTAAAAATAGAAATTAGTCAACAGTAGGTAGTTCTCATTAGCAAGTTTGATTTATTGAACAAAACATACGTACTGGTTTGCATTGCCTACAATAAAATATGCAATAATTGTTTTTGTATTTTCTGCATTAATTCAATTTCAGTCTTATGCCTGCTACAC
>OW679198.1:21539094-21562675 GCA_940337035.1 Agriotes lineatus | reverse complement strand
TTATTATTGCTGTGTACTGCTATGGATAAGAAAGAACAATCTTTCTTTTTATGATTTGTTCCATTTATACAACATTGATAGTACTGTAAAGTTTTGTAAAATTTCACAAAATATTAGCACATCTCTCACGTTTTTCAAAATTATTTAATTGCTCCACTCATTTCCACCAGGTATGTAAACTATTAAGAAAATTAGCAATGTACTGGGGTTTTTCTAAAATATGTCTTATGACGCCCTGAAAGACTAAGGTCGTAAACAGAAGAAACATCTGTGGATAGGTTAAAACGTTTTTTGTCGAAAGGGACAGAGCTAAAATATAATTTAAAACATGATTATCTTATGATAAAACCAAATTAATATCCTTAGCTGAAATATTTTCATTTATGTCGAGAAAGAGTACCTAACTCTTATTGATTTTCCTAATACGGTTTGATTAACACTGCGGTGAAGGCATGGAGTTTTCGAGCACATTCAGTAACATTCTATAACGTTCTAGTAGGTTCTTTACCCTTCTCGAAATTCTTGAAGTTGCTTACAATATATTATAATAATTTAAATAAATTTACGAGGATTACGTACATTTGCATCAGAACGCTTGTTTTTCAAAATGTATTATCCGAGATAGCAATTTCAATATTGACATAAGAAAACGCAAGTAAAAGGTGTAATTACTTACTACTACTTACTACATTCGGCATACAGCAACTACACTACCAACATACACAGTCGGCTTGTGCTGCCGCAAAAAATACTCAAGGAAGCAATTTAGTAAACACGTTAAGCATTAGATACCAAATTACCACTGCTGTCAGGTGCTTTCTAATACCCGCCAATTCTAGGAACAGAAATAACCGAAAAATATGATCGGCACCGGTGACGGTTGGCCGGATATCAGAATCGCCAACAAATAAAATTGTTTTATTGAAGGGGGTGCCAACAGCAAAATGTACGGAAATCTGCGGTGTGTAGACCAAATATAGAAATTAGTATTTTCCTAATATTAGTTTTGAAACATTTTTGGGGTGCACGTTTGGCCGTAAGATAAAGCCTTTGGCATTACATATTTCGTATACGACGTGTCTAACGGAATACCCGAAAACAGTCATTAGTATTAGTGCCATTTTAATAAGTATAAAAAGTCTTCAAGGACATGAGTACGATTAACTCTCGGATTTCATAAGTTATATTACAGGGGCTGTTTAATAAAATCTGGCAAAATTGGAATACATGTAATTCGTTTAAAAATTCCCAGCTAAATTAGATAAAGTTAGTTTGCATTGGTACAACTACTTGAAATAAAAAATATATAGCAAAAAAATTATGTTAGTTCATCGACATTAAAAATAAATAAGTTGTGGTATCCCCTACCTATGCTTAACAATAGAAAACGCTTATTATGAAATATCATTTAGGTATTTCTTTACCATTAAGCCTTTCCTAGATTATGAGCACGGCGGTACAGATGGGGCATGTTACTACTCTAAAAAACATTATTTATTTATTATATTCTAAACATGCATACCTGCAGTTCTCTCCAATTTTATGTTCCGGATCACGTTGATTATATTATTCAATCTCAACGTATACAAACATATTTGTATGTTACACATCGTATAAATAAATATGTAACCTCTGTATAAATCCAATAAAAGTTGGAGGGAAGACAGAAGTGAACCGCCCTATGGTGGTAGAATTGGAAACTAGTCAAAGGGAAGGTGAGTGGGTCGTCTTTGAATATGTGGTTAAAAACAAATTGATGTCAACAGTTGGGGGAAGTGTTAAACGCCAGTGGGTTACTAGTAACTATGGATATGGTATGTTGTGAGCCAGGCGGCTGTTCTTTGTGTGTTTACTCGATTAAAACCACAGAAGCGTGAATGTGCAGATATCAACTTCATTATCTTACCAAATTTAGTTTCATATTCTTCACTAATTGGTCAAATGCGAAATTCACGAAAATTCAGCTTGTTTTTGTAATTTATTTTTAGTTACATACTACATACAACCACTATTTTCAAAATTTTTCCACATCTCTGATGTTACAATTTATACCATATTCTTGCTAAGAAAATATGCTATTAAAAAATATAAAAAAGAGACTACAAAAGTTAAGAAAGAGTTGAGTGAATTTGCTGTGTTTTGTTGAAAATATAAAATGACAATCTTCATTTCCTAAACGTGTTTATCTACTCTGCCACGAATAACAATCACTATGAAGCTAATGGCCGTGAAAATGTGCTTTATAATTGTAATTTAACTAAACTAGTGTTGACTGTTATAAAAACTAATACTCTGCACAAGTGATATAGTTCACAAATAATAGTTTTGAAAACGTTTACGACTAATACGCAGTTTTAAAATTAGCTTTTCCCACGCCCACATACGAAAGTGGCAATTTCCATACAGTGAAGTGGCGACGAAAAATTACAATATAATTCACCCGGTCGTTATCATAACGAACGTGTTTATTACGAAAAAACTCACAACTCACAGCTGGGCTAAATATGGCATTTAACCTAAAAATTGCTGAGAATATGTCATTTTAACCTAAAAACTACTGACATTGTTAGTTGTCACAATAAAGCTGTCATTCATTAAATTGAAAAAATATGTGTCTTTTCTGGTGGAGGGAAAAATAGCGTACATAATTCGCTCGGAAGTGTATCGTGCGCTGGTATTTTAAGTCACTCGGCTCCGCTACGCTTCGCCTTGTTTCTCAAATATACTCGCAGGATATATGCCACTTTCGCAGCTTGTTATACTATTATAGTATTTTACAAATACTTATCTGCTTATAAAACCTTAGCAAAAACTACACTGGCAATAATCCTTGTAAGAAATAATACAACAGCTCTTCCAAAAGCTCTAAATATGTCTATGGACATTAATGCAAGACAAAAAAATCTGGTGTGATACACGCACATAACTTCCTTTTACAGTGATCTTATAATTAGTCAAAAATTTCATTTTAAATTTTTAAGCATTTGTCAAAATTTTTAAAAATTACAAATTCTACAAAAACGGTGCAAAATAGAGCATTAGGTGAAGAGGCAAATTTTCTCTATAATTTTAAGCTGAATTCAAAAATGTAACAATATACCGGGTGATTTATTTAAAATAGGAGTTAATAAAAAAGTAGAAAAAAAAACAAAAGAAACCCATTTTAGAAGTACATATTCAACTGGAAAATCACCTACCTCACATCAATACACATTAAAAATTTAATAAAAATGAGAAGTTTGAAAAAATCATTAGAGCCGTTTTTGAAAAAATCGACAAAAACTGAAAAATCACAAGAGTAAACACCTACTTCCGGTTATGCGATTTTCTTAAAAGCTTGCTGTCGCATCTAGATAGTACGCAAAACTTATATATGAAGTTTCAACGCCATACCTCTTTTCGTTTTTGAGATATTCTGTTCATAGACAGACACACAAACAGACAGACCAATGAAAAAAATATGTTTTTTTGGGTTCAGGGGAGTCTAAAACGTGAAGATCTGTTGAAAACTCAATTTCGAATTTTTGGGGTGAATCCAATACTTCCTTTATTGTAAAAGGAAGTAAAAATTGACAGTTTAAAATAGCATTTGAATGTAAAAAAATCTGGTGTGCTATACTCACACAACTTCCTTTTACAGTAATCTTATAATTAATTAAAAATTTTATTTTTAATTTTTAAGCATTTGTCAAAAATGTTCAAACATTACAAATTTTATAAAAACGGTACAAAATAGAGCGTTAGCTGAAGAGACAAATTTTCTCTAAAATTTTAAGCTGAATGTAATAATATACCGATGTTCTATTTAAAATTAGAAGTATTAGAAGTATTCAACTGGAAAATTACTTAGCTCACATCAATACACTTTAAAAATTTAAGAAAAATGTAGAGTTTGAAAAAAATCGTTAGAGCCGTTTTTGAAAAAATCGAAAAAAAAAACTGCAAAATCACAAGAGTAAACACCTACTTCCGGTTATGCGATTTTCTTCAAAAGCTTGCTGTCTCATCTACATAGTACACAAAACTTATATATGAAGTTGCAACGCTATACCTCTTTTCATTTTGAGATATTCTGTTCACAGACAGACAGACACACAGACAGACAGACAGACAGACAGACAGATACACAGACAGACAGAGCAATGAAAAAAATATGCTTTTTGGGATCAGGGGACTCTGAAACGTGAAGATCTGTTGAAAACTCAATTTCGAATTTTTGGGGTGAATCCAATACTTCCTTTATCGTAAAAGGAAGTAACAACTGGAGCAGTTAGTATGGTGTGTTGTGAATGCGACTGTCTTAATATGTACAGTTGCTAGGTATTTTTAATACAACCTTAATATGTACAGTTGCTAGGTATTTTTAATACAACCATCAACTTATTTAGACGTTGCTATGAATCAAAATTGTTACAACAACTGTAATTGTTTCAAGCCTCGTTTAAGCTAATCAAATTATGCTCAAATTCTATCAAGAGAGATACCAGTTTTTTTGTCTTGCATAGTACATCGGAGATCGGAATATATCTCGACTTTTAGAATTTATGGGTGTCCTGATATAATTTTCTACGGTTCTATAAAAGGCCCAACTTCTAACTATGATAAAATAATTAGTAACACAAATACTTGCAATTTTAAAGCAGTCATCAGTATTGAATTTTCTCGTACTAAAACTGTGTCGATCTTTTAAAACAAAATTTCTAATATATAAAACACATAAATACAAAATGTAATTGACATTTACCAGATGTTTCCACAATTAAATTTCTAGTACTAGTTCTAATACAATATCTCAGGTCAAACTCATCTACCTGCACGAACTTTACTTTTTCCAAAATAGCATGCAGACATTCACACACTGAAAAAGCTGTATAAAAATTTAGAATACCTGATGCAAAATATTAGTTATTTGTACACGCAACTATGAAGAGTTATTTCGACATAAACCTTTAGAAAATTTATATCACAATAATTTACATACACGGACTGTTGAATATTTAAAACAATATTGGCAATTCGTGTATACAACAAGGGAAAGCTACCCTAATAATACCTTCAGAAAAATGTTATACAGACGTGTGCGTATTGAACTACCTTCAAACGCTAAAAATGCTCAATACTGGGAGCTTGTGACGTAAAAACTGAGGTGTCAAAGCATAAAGATAAGAAATTAGTCAAATATCTGATTTTAAGTCAAAGATGCACTAATCTCTAAAACTTCTTTGTGGTGCTTCAATAATACTGAATAGCGAAGTTTAATAATTAGGCGTTGTCCTTCAATTATTAGAATATCAATTTGCAATTTATTCGAAAAAGTTGTATTTTCATTGTGCCATTCGTATAACTGACATTACTTATTATTTTTAAAGAATCCTGAAGCTTAAATAATAAAATAGATACATACAGGGTGTTTAAAAAATACGTTCGGATATTTTACCCACTTATACATCTCATCAATACAAGCAAAAAGGTCTTACTAAACATGGATCTAGAAACCCTTCGTTTGCGAGATACAGAGTGTTAAAGTTTTCAAAAAAAAATGCCTGCCGTTTCCGAAATAAATAATTTAAATCTAAGTACCCCAAAACAAGATGCTTAATAACATCAATAAACCTTAAAAGTTTCACTAAAATCGGCTGATGGGTTTTTAAGATATTGGAGCATTTTAGTTTTTGTCTCGGTTTTTGTCTTAATAGGTTCAGAAGCGTGCAAAAATATGGGCTTGATTTTTTTCTTGAAAACGAAGTGAGATACGAAAAAAATTCAAGAGACAAAAACGTTGCATTTTTAGTTGCTTTATTAAAAAATATATGAAAATTGCAAAAAATCTATTCGGTGTTATTTTTTTGTGAAAAACCTAATCGGCATGCCCAATGGGCGCGCCTCTGGAAGTACTGGATCAACTGTAATATGTCCAAAATATATCTCATAAAGTTATAAACATACTATAAAAATTTCATTAAAAGCACCCAAAGCGATTTTTAAATAACAAGAAAAAACGGTTTTTTTTTTAAACTTTAACACCCTGTATCTCGGAAATGAAGCGTTTCCCGACCTATGTTTATTAGGACTTTTTGTTTGGATTGATGAGATCTAGAAGTGAGTAAAATATCCGAACGTATTTTTAAACACCCTGTACATAGATATCCAAAGGATACAAGCTCAGTAATAGTACGTAAACACAAATCTGTGCGCACTGAATGAGCTTCTTAATGTTTACTTTTTCAGTTTAAAGTTTATGTGTATTATCCATTTACTTGACATCTGCAATGCCAGTGCCAAATTAAAACAAAATCTTGACTATACTTCCAAAATAATGTGTTTTTTATTAGACTGTACATTAATTTAGTATTTAAAATGCCAACAAAAAAGTTGGGTTATCCCGATTATCATATGCGTATGACGGTTATCGTTTGAAAATGTTAAGAAAATTATCTTTCGCTCTTTCGTGTTGCTGCTATCTGCTTCTTCCATTATTAAAATTGTTTATGATGAATCGTGAATTAATAAATTGACCATGAATTATTCCAATTTCAATTTGAAATATTTGACACCTCTGAACAGTTCTAGATTTGCTAGGGGCACCAATACGTAAAGCTCAAAATTACTTAGTGAAAAATAGCAGTGGTGCCAACATACTGTCAGTTTGACAGTGCGGATGTCAAGTAAATGGATAATACTGTTTTTAACTGTGTACAAAGAACGCATTATTTGGGTAGAAGGTGAACCAATCTCGCACCCACTTAGGCCTCAAGGAGGGCCCATTGTGATGTCACGATTTTATATGTGTGTGTAAGGTCTTGTTGCTCTACCTCATAGACCAGTCTTCTGAGAGTGACGTTAATCGTATCCCAAAGCCAAATGGACATCCGGCTCAGTGGCGATCCAGTGGGCTGCGAAAAAGTTTCGTCTATCCATGGAGTTGAACTGGGGACTATCTAGCGCTCTATCCATTGCCCCACTGCACTAGCAGTAACAGCAAAAACAGTTCTGTTGTCACGTTCTATTTGTTTTAAATGAATATGTTGTATGTATTTATTTATTAGAAAAAGTAAAAAATAATTTTGAAATATGATTATACCTATTTGGCGAAACCTGCACTGACAGCAATCAAGGATTTTACTCTCTGTGACTTGTTTGAATTTTTTCTTGCATATTGCGTTGTGTTGTATCGTTCACTTTGGCACTCCATACTGTTGACAACAATGAAGTACCAGCGTTATCAATTCACTGTAATTATCGTCAGATATAATAGCTAGATTCTGAAAGCGGTGATAAAATTGGCTGACTGGTAGAACAAGCAAGTAATTGAAAATTTATAGTGTATTTAAGAGCTGCCCCTTGTCCTATAAAATGTATAAATTTTTTAACTCAGTATTTCACAAAATGTGTTGGGCTTCTCCGAGATCCTTTTAAGAGCTTCAAAGCTTTAATCGAAACTGTTTGTTTAACTGTCTTATTTCATTTTCCGTTCTTATTAGTCAAGTCTTTTTAGTATTTATTAGTTTTGTATGAGTTTAATTTGAATATGTATTTATATATTTTTTCTATTTAAATTTAAAGTTGCTACTTGGACCTTCTTAAATGACAACAAATCCACGATGAATATTATGAAGAACCACCCCTATTTCTTCAATTTAATAGATATGTAGTTTTATGTATTTAAAATTTTTTTTTGTAGACATTACACTTTTTACATGTATATGTTTTACTTGAAAAATAGCCGAGTCACTGTCAGTTTTGCTTGAAAGTGAACCGAAATTTGAAATTTCTTTTTTGGGGTGTTGGGAGGTAGGGGGGGGGGTCCAGGTAAACTTAACTTCAAGTTGTCGACCAAGATTTCCTACGTGCTATTTTCGCCATCTTAAAAAAGGTGAGCTTGAATTTTTGTGATAACTTGGTTCCCGTCAACGGTACATGAATATAAAGTCGACTTTTTAAAATAATTTTTCGTCTTTTAATAGTGCTTCAATTTTGGTTTTGTAGTCTTTTGTGTTATTATGTTTTTTTCGTTTTTTCTGCATTTGTTATAACGAGGTTTGTATTATTTTATAAGTTCTTGGTTCGTTTTTTAGTGTGAAATAGGTATTTTATTATTTTTGTGTTTGTTGTATAATTAGCTAATATGATGCTAATTTTTGCTTTAATTTTATATTGCTTATCTTTATTAAGTTTTTTATGTTGATTATGGATTCTTTAGCTGGATTTTGTTTAAAATATTAAAATTGGAACCATGCGTAAGATTTTTTTGGCAGTTATGGGTATTTCTATTTCACTTTTCTACAGTAGAAAACTTTTTTATATTACTTCTTTTTGTTTAGGTTAATTTTACTTAAAAGTTTTGTAGCAGTTACTTTCTTTAATGTATTCAATTAATTATACAACTAATATTGATAAATTAATTAATACCTACTATAATATCTTTATAACAACATTTAAACCCACACAATAACAAAAAAACATTTTTGAACGTATGGATGGCACTTTAAACTAAGGATATTCGCAGAAATTATGTAACTGTCATTTGATTAATATAAAAAAGTGTTTGATTGCATAAATACGAATTTTAAAGTAAAACAACTGTTTTGAATTAAATAATTTTAAGAAATATAGATTAGAAGCATTAATTTCTAAGAGTGAAACTCGCATTTAATATAGAAATTGAAACAACCTTAAAATTACCACATGAGAATACCGTATTTGTTCACTTATCTAACTTTAAATTGAAAATTTTGTATTTCCGATTTTAATTTTAACTACTTTTTAAATATCAAAACAAAAGATAACAAAAATTTTAAAACTAGAACTTCTGCAAAACGTCAACATAATTTTTTTATCAAAAGTTAATAATATAGGTATTAAATGTTGTTTTAACATTGGCTGCATAATTTTTTCTTGGCCAAAATATATAATTTCCCATCCGTATAACGGAAAATATTGAATATTGTCACATATATTAACACGTAACGAGAATCACCCCCTATTTACATTATGTTCTTGCATTAATGATGAGACAACTTGAGTTCTAAACGATCCAATTGTTGTTCTTTAATAATAAATTTGTAAAAAGTATAAATAGATGCAGGAGGTCTAATTGTCAGTCCCTGCTCGAAGCGATATTATTTGTAGTTCGCCACGGGCCATGCAGCAGGAAAACCGATCATGACCTCCGCAGTTCGTGCTTTTCCCTCATTTCAGCGTAAGCATCGCGACATCAAATGGCAGCATCTTCGGCGACAATTAAACTAGAAGGAAAAATCCGCAATTAAAATTCTGGCCAAGAGCACCGGTAAAAATTAATAGTGTATGACGGCGCTGAGCCGAGCTTTACATCCAAAGCAACCCTGGAGCCGTTTATGCACACGCACACATTCGCACAGCTGTAAATTGGGTCGGTCCATGTCACACGCACCGTAGGGTAGGTTCGCCTCTACGCGACATGCGTCATGCGTCCGGAAAGCGCCATAGACTTGCCATCGCATCCGTATCCAGCCTGCTTTAAAATTATTCTTTTCATTGGAAAAGCACGATCGATACCGGCTAAAGACATAACTGTGCAGGTATAGAGGTCTTAAACCCGTGACGTCATCTCGAGTCGTCGGGGTTGATTTTTGTTTTTGAATTCGGCGGGTTTCGGTTTGCGCCTCCCCGAATGGTCGCTTTCCAGCAATTCTCAATGTGGAAAAATTAAATAAGGTTTTCTAGTTTGTTTAGCTCTATTTTGGGCAATCCGCAAATTTTTAATTTTTACTTTCACCGAAGCCCTACATCACTGCTTGCGAGTTCCTTCTTCAAAATACATTGAGCACTAGCGCCCAGGAAATCTTGCTAACTATTACAAAATATAATTTAATTACAAGTGTCAAATGGAAACATCCAGACAAAATATATATTAAAAAAACTAATCAAATCATTTACAGAACTTTATTGTTTGTTATTATTGCTTACAGAAGAGTTAAATTCCAGAAGGTAACCTTTAACTGGTCACTAGTGAAATTATTGATACAGCATTCGCTGATTTCTGAAATTATTGCTAACTAGACTATTAAGTATACTCTTAAATTATTATGAAATCAATCAAAATTATTATTAGTTATTTGTTTTATTAGTACAACAAAAAATGCATGATTTCGGGACAAGTAAATATGACAGATCGCCGGACTCCACTGCGCATCCCAAAAACGCATTTTTTGTGCGAATGAAACATACTACTCATAAATTCTGTAATATGACTTATTATTTAGAATCAAACACTGTAATTTTTTTAAATTTTTGACGATGCTTAAAAGTTTAAAATAATTTTTTTTGCCAATTATAAGATCACTGTAAAAGGAAGCTGTGTGAGTGTATCACACCAGATTTTTTATTTAAAATTTACCATATAAAACCCTATCTTGCGTCCATTTTTGTACTAGTGCAAATATGAATCGAAAAGTGTACAGTTGCCAAGGTAATTGGTGAACATCCCGAAATGACTTACTTTTTATACAAAATTATTCGACAATATGGCGTCTTATTCGTGTGGTTGGAGAAGAAAACTATTACGGCTTTATACTTAAACTATGTATTTAGATCTATTTTTGTAATTATTGTGGAATAATGATAACATAGTCTATAAGAATTATTATGAACGGTCACATTAATAGAAAAAATTGAATCCTTCGATATCTACAGGGTGCTGTAAAAATGGCGGATTTACTCCAGGTTCGAGGAAAACATAATAAAAGAACTTTTGTGTTATACTTTTTGAAACTATACAAGTCTAAAATGTGTGTGTCTTAGCGTCTTGAATATTCAATAGTAATTACATAAGTGGTGATAATTTTTTGATGATTTTAACTAGATTCCCGAATCTTTGTTGCTATTAAGAAATCTCACGTCTTCGTCCACTCGTGAGATTTCTTAATAGCAACAAATATGAGCGCTAATCTAGTTAAAATTATTTAAAAAAACATTACCAAGAATGTAATTCGGCGTGATTATTTTTTAAACAGTCCAAGTTGTAGATAGGGTTTGATGGAGCTTCCAGATGAATGTCCTGTTATTTTTAACAACTCTTGCTCACCTACTCCACTTTTAGCTGTAATCAGCTACTAGCAAATAGTCAGTGTAATTTTGATGCTATTGGTCAATTTGAATTTTTTTCTCATTGCTATTGGGTGATAGGACTGTTTAAAAAATAATCAGTATTATACTGGAAAACATTAAACACTTATTATACGAATATCAACAGGGCAAGCCAATTTAAGTGGGCACTATTGCTAACTCCGTCAGTATTGGAGCTACAAAATCAAATAAATTAGCGAACTAGTACAATTGTCCCTTGATTACGATGGCGAAACCAGAAAAATAATCAGTTTTCGAGTTATTTTGATTAATTTGGTTGCATATATAATGCAAGGTTACTTACTAAACTTATTAATATATTATGTTCTTACTTTGTTTCGCTAAAACTACGATTCAAATTTAAGTTTAGCAAAATAACAAATAATTTGTCATAACCTTACTTACAAGTTTGACGCTACTGACCGTTCAGTACATTCAGCTGATATAGTGGTACTTAGTACTTATCAAGTACACTCAAAAATTTGCATTTGACACTGTAAATGTCACGGGAGTTTCCTAAATGGATTAAAGAATGTTTTTACACCAATCGATGTAAAGTCAATTCCTGACCAAAAATGCTATAGTTCTTTTTAATTACATTGAAAATTACGGAATTATTTAAAAATAACTGTTTTAAAAACGTTTAAAATTAAGTATCCACCGAAGAGAAACTCCAGAACTGTTAAAATTCAAAATAAAAAAAAAATTAAATGTCAAAAATTTATTTAACAACGATGCCTTGCATAAGTTGTATAATAGTTATGTCTGTATTAAGGGTATAACTAATAGATTATAGCACGATGGAATGTTAAAGTGCGACGACAAGCGGAGAGCTTTAAATTTCCCGAGAGTTATAATTGTGATTAGGCACGTGGTGCATACAACGTTTCATTTCGCTTCTCAAAATGGAAAAGATTCAAGGATTCAGAATATTGACTACAGACTACTGCATCATCGCTGGGCTGGCGCTGTGAATTTTTGGTGTACTATGGTTTCTATGCAGATTGTTGGTGTTTCGTACAGCTATACCTACTACATTGTAGGTGATTGTTATACTGCTTAGAAACTTTATAAGCTCTAGGGCAATAAAATCCATTTTTACGCCCGCTATTAAAGGCGATAAACAAGATTATGGTTCCAAAATGTATTTAAATTAAGTGTTATATTCATAGAAGCAGTTCAGCCTTACATATTTGTAAGTAAACAATGCTGCCAGTTCAGCTAGTTTTGAGGTTAATAAAACTTCGCTATATCTTCAAAAATATAACACAAAGAATTTAATAATTAGTTTTTATCTGCGTATCAAGTGCCTCTTAATAAGGTAACATAAAGTTAATCCTTCACTTTTGCAGCCGCCTATACCTCTATAAAATATTACATCAAATTGAAAGTATTGGACAATTTTGGAAAATTATTATGATTCCCTGTAAAATTATTTGAATAAGACAATTATCATTATATTTCATTATTTATAAAGAGCTAGAAATTTGTTAAAAATATTAGGAAAGTTTATGAAATTGTAAAAGATTATAAAACTATTGAAATTGTAGTGGATTTTTTTATAAAATTCTTGTGAAATACCATGACACAAATTGTTTAAAAGAACACTATGAATTTAAGAAATACTATGTGAAAAATATAAAATTGTAATGAAAGATTATATTGAAACTCTTATAACCTACTATAGAATTTTGGAAATTATTGCAAAATATATGAAATTCTTGTGATTAAAATGAATTTATTATGGAATGTAGAAAGTATATTGTACAAGTTGAGAAAAGTGTAGTTAGAAATAGCTATTTATGTTACAACTACAAAATTGAGGACCTTTTTGGACGAGCCGCAGTTTATTGCTAAGCGAGCACAGCAAGCGAGATACATAAATAAGGCGAGTCTAAAGTCGGATTTCGTACGAGTTACATAATTTTTTGTTCCACCGTTTTGGAAGCTTTCTTTAAATTCTTATTCTTAATCGAGGAGGTCGGGAAAAATCGTGGTCATGATCATACTACAAAATGACAATGTGTATTTTAATTTCGACCAATGGAAACACGGCGTGAGCTTTTGTTGCTATGGTTATTACTGCTAAAAAGTAAAAGTTACTAGTACAAAAAAGTGGGTGCTTTCAGCCGCTAAACAGTGCCAAAATGATTTCGGAGGCTTTCACTGCCATTGTCATTAAGTAACAAACGACTTCCGGGATTGGACCGTGTCATTATTCAGGTCGAAGAACTTCATCAGGAGGAAAACAAAAGAGCACGATAACTCATAGTGCTCTTCTATCCTTTTCCTTGCACAAGAGTTTCGCTTGTGGCGTGGTTTACACGTCAAGTTACCGTATTCTTTTGCTTTCCTTCCTGATGAAGCTCTTTACGAAACTGGGCGAAACTTTGTGTTCTTCGACCTCAATAATGACACGGTCCAATCCCGGAAGTCGTTTGTTACTTAGTGCCAAAATGTATAGCTTTTCGATGCAGTAGAACAAAATAGTATATTACGCAACTAGTTTAGAAAAGTGATGTTTTACTGAACAAGTATGGTGGTGTGAGTACGAGCGATAGCGAATGCTTAAACGTCCATACAAGTTCAGTAAAGCCACTTTTCTAACGCGTGTATGTACTATTTGTGAAATATAACATTTTTATGTAAAAATGACACTAAATGTCAAAACATAACTAAGCTGAGCCGAATTTGTTTCTATGTACTAAAGTACAATAAGTTGAATTAAATAGTGGTTTTGGACTGGTAGTTTATAACTTAGTGGAGCGAAGTAAAAAATGTTATGCCTGCATTTTTCAACTTTCATGATTACGGTTAAAGAGCTTAATAAGGAATCTTTTATAACCCCGGGAGGGCTGTTACCATTATAAACCATACATTTTGTTTGCTTTTACGGGTAAATGAGATATATATATTAACTATTTATTATACAATTACTGCAGCAAGTCGCTTATAATGAAAACGCTTTCTTTTGCTATTAAGTGAAAAAATAAAAAAGGAAGTAATACAGATAAATGTGTAAAACTAGTCGTATATCAAACATTTGTTTGCTTTACTAACTGTTAGATGTTACAGACGTTTTCATAAATGTCCTAAACCCTAAAGTGTAGTAAAATAGCGAGGGGGTAGTCACTGTGGAAATCTTCTGTCCTACGGGATGGAGATCTCATGGAGATCCGTGGAGATATGTGGAGATCTGTGGAAATCCATAGAGATCCATGGAGATACATGGATGTCCGGTGGAGATACGTGGAGATCCGGTGGAGATACGTGGAGATCCAAGAACTTCGGCTGCAGTAGTGTAGAATCGGAAAAGCGTAATTGCGTGCGCACATCATTTTAACTGGTACCGCGGCCCGCGACTGCTATAGGTCTTCTGCAACACGTGCACATCTGTTTTCGGCTGTATTGTATACAAACAGGTCTGCTAGTGGTGTGCTCAAGAATGTACTTGTATGAGTTGTATGTACTTGTTATAAATACATACAAGCATAAATTATGTAAAGCATAGATGTTTTATGAAAGAAGACCTTGAAGATTTTTATTGGCCGAAACAAGATGATCTGCAACTAATAGAGCCCATTCAAATTATTTATGGGCCCATTACAATGCTGGGTACCCACAATATGAAACTGTCAAGATCAGACAGAGTAAAAATACAGACTTTTCATAAATCTTAAAAAAGTGCTTAAATCACATTTGTCTTAGAGACAGTTTAGTTTTTTTTCGAGTTCCTTTTATACTGGTAACTTGTTCCTACTGTATGTGTTTATTACAAAGTGTATTCCAGAGAGGGAAGTTAAGTTTCGACTTGGGAATACCTATTTATTGTTTATTAGGTCAAAAACAAATATATTTTTGTTGTTGTATTTTTATGATGATTATATACTGTTTATTTTTCCACGTAGTGTTCTTCTACAAAAAGTTTTTGTTTGTTATGTAATACTCTTTTGGTGTTCCTGTTTTTTTTATTTTATAATACCTAAAAATGCATGTTTTTTTGCATTGTTTGTTTTGTTTAGTTTATAGCTTTTAATATTATTTTGACCAAGTCATGTGTTACTAAAGATATATACATATGTAATTCTTTTTTATTTTAATAACACTAAGTTGATGTCATATATTTTTTTAATTTTCTTGTTTAAACATTAATTTCATGTTCAGATGTTGTTTCTTTTCTAAAACACCATAACAAGTTGTGAGTAAACTACGGGAGTAAAATAAAACTGAGTTAGTCCACGAGACAGTCCTTCGACAGTAATAATCTATTTTCTGCCATGTTATATAATCTACTATTAGATCAAGTATTACATACCATTCGTAATAGTCTATTTGCTACTTCTAAAAAGTTTGTGATTTATCTATATTATAAATGTATGTATGTATAATCTGTAACCTCATTTACCTTGCGGTGTAGAGGATGGTGCTTTATGCGCTGGCATCTGGCGGTAATGCTCAAATTGCCCCGGCTTTGGGATACAGAGTTGGAGCGCGCCTTTGGTGCTTGCGCAGCAACCATTGTGTGAGTTGTGTGTCTTGGTGATGTGTTGACCTTGTTACTCTATCTCTTAGGTCTGTGGTTCTGAGTAGAGCACAGTTAATTTGGTGCCCGACTGTGAATGGTCTCACTGAGCCCGATTCCAATCGCCAAGGATACGGAAAAATTCCTACCCCAGCGGGATTCGAACCGAGGACTTGCTTAATGCAAGCCTGGCGCTTACCCATCTGCGCCACGCATGGATGCAAATTATTATTAATATCAAACTACCACCGAGACTACCACATTCTGACAGCAAAAACGTGTTTTTTCCAAAGATCTAATTCCATATAAAATTGAAAAGTTATTAATGTAGTATATGGAGGTCCGGAGGAGATACACGGAAGTCCGGAGGAGATACATGGAAATCCATGGAAATCCAAATGATCTTCATTGATATCCAAGGATATCCCCGGAGATCCCAAGATATCCATGGAGATCCAAGGATATCCATGGAGTTCCAAGAAGATCTCCACAAATGGAGATTTTCTGTCCTAAAAAATCGCAAGTGACTACTCCCTCGTAAAATAGTTCATTACGGAACTAGTTTGAAAAAGTGATATTTTACTGAACAAATCACTTTTCTAACGCGTCCGTATATTATTTTTCCGCATTTCATATAGAAATGTAAAATATTAAATTTTAATATAAACGTGACATTAAATGGCAAAATGAATACAGCCAAGCTGAGCAGAACTCGTTTTTACACACCGAAGCACAAGCAACTCCAGTCGATGTTCAGATAGTGGTGTTACTTTCTAAAATTTAAGTAATTGTATTTTCAATATGTATACGGATTAAATAGTAGATTATGCAATGAGGGAGAGAAATGCGTTATTTTGCTGAGGTACAATTTCTGACTCGAGGGCTAAGCCCGAGAGTCAGAAATTGCACTGAAGCAAAATAGCATTCTCTCCGTGTTGCATATACTATTTTTTTCATGTTGCAAGAAGATTTAAAACGAAAACCCGTGTTTTTAAACGTCATTTATTGACATTTTAGTTACAATTATTTTAAAATTAGTAGCTTATGATAAATTTTAAAGCTGGTGGCACTGTTAAGTCATTATGACAGGCGCTCACAATTATGTAAAATTCGAGGTTGCAGGTTAGGTTTTGCGTCAGTTTGCGCCAAAACTGACGCAAAACTTAACCTGATAACCTTGAATTTGACATAAGTGTTCTGTCAGTCATAATGAAAACTCCCTAGGGAAGTTTAGTCTCTAGGGAGTAAATGTGTTACTTCTGTCACAATTTTGATGCTACAGAAACCGACTTCTACTCCAGGTCGTGGAAAAAATAAATTATTTGAATGTAAAAAACGGTTGCTATGCTATAATGGTTGCTATGTTGTAAAGTATCACTTTACTAAATGATTTTGAATGTAGAAATATAGTTGATTCCTATGTGAAATACGAAAAATATATTTGCTTAGAAACCGAAGATCCTAATCTAACAAAAATCTGAGTTAAAACACAGGGTTAGTTTGAAAAAAAATAGTTAAATGGTACACACGTACACACGTTTAGATAAAGGTCTTAAAACGACGTAGTAAACAGTTCTTATCTTGAGATGCATTACTAGTAGTAAACATTATAAGTAAAACCCTCTTGTATGGCTCTTCGCGACTTGAGACAGATAGATGTAAAGAGATGGTTTGATAGATGATACAAATGTTTGTGGTACCACTCGGAGTTACCCCTAAAGGTCTCCACCATTGTTATGTAAGCATCTAGTTTTTCTGGATGGAAATGGCTTCGATAGTAAAAAAGTAATTGCCGCGAAGACTTATTCAAACTGTAACCGTATCGGTAGGAAACGGTCCAATACGAAATACATATGTATAACACATGAATACATTGGCATCGTCATTAAGCACCGTTAGATTCCGCATGACTTATTTATAAAAAAATAATTGTACTAGGAAAGTATGTATTTCAGTATAGACGTTTTGAAACATAATTATTTAAAATACCTGGGACATTATCAGAGGTTACAACGTATATCTGATTCATTCAAAAACTAACTAAAGGGAAATACAATCTGGCAATTCGCAATACAAACAACTACCAGAAATCTTTCTGATATAGTTAACAATGCCAAATGACTACTCGCTTTAAGTAATTTTCAAGCAATAAAATTAGAAAAGCAAACCAATAAAGGTAATAGGTTTAGAAACTACTAAATAAGGATAAAAACATCTTCGAAAATGTAATCGTTCCTAGTAAACTTGTATTCTTGACGACTACATTATTTGATTTCTTATTAAAAATTACTTTAATACTGTCATTACATATTCATCGTATCACATCCATACAGCTGCGGAACAGTTTTCCAAATCGCCGAGCAAGTTTCATCCCGAAACGTACAGTAAATACATAATTCAGAATTTAATTCAAACTGTAATTCGGTGTTATAGTCACACAAAAACACAATAAACCTGAAACCTGAGCCCGAAGGGCTGCAAGAACTTGAACGTGTAGAATGAATGTCATCACAATGGCAATTCTATAACGTTCTTACTAGCAAAATGTAGAACAATGCACATGGTGTTTACCTGCTCTGAATTATGACTGCCAAAGAGCAGCTACGCTTTTGGAAGCGCGTTGTTCTTACCTTAAATTATTTATATGTTAGCTACGACGATCACCTCAAAATTGATGGAATACGAGTCAAACAACTGTTCACTAATTGTAACATCTTGTATCAATTAATAAGATAACACAATGCATATTCTTTAAATAACGAGCTACAATATATTATAGTAGTATTTCGTCATAAATTTTGTTGTGACTAGTTTAATATATCCAAATGTCTTGAACAGCACTACTATAGCAAACGACTATGTATGTACAATAATTGGTATAACATATAATTGAAATATTTAAATTATACAAAAAATTATATCTACAGACAACATTAACAAATAAAAAAGGTGACAGAAGATGAAGAAATTCTATTGAATCTATAACTTGGATCTTCTCTCATAAAATCTCAGATATTAGTTACCGCTCAAGTAATGCAGCATTTTTAACTTTAATTCTATAGCCTTATGGTAATACCAATTGACGGAAACATAGCAATGGCAGTAAACTGATTTAATACAATTTATTTTTCCCCAAAAGATTTTTACTGTAATATTGTAGTGAAACTAGGGTAGAATTGAAATATTTCTATTTGGAGAAGAGATGATTGTACAAATCTGGGAACGTTTTCCAATCAATTGTTTGAAACTACAAGGCCGTTCAAATATACACTTACGAGCACCATAATATTTTATTAAGTATGTCTGAATGCATCGACCTTCCTAATAGGAGATGAAATCAACTTTGTCCCCCTTTTTTATTTGAAGTTGCTCCTATGATATACGACAGACAAATATTTTGTGCTACTATTTAAAGGGCATTTGCAGAGCAAATATTCTGACTTTAACAATAAAATATACGGAAGAGAAAATAGCACAATGTTACCACCACCAAGTTTTTCTACACCAGAAAACAATGTCTACCTATAAACTACATAACACTAACCTTTTTCTCAGTCAGTTTCTCACATCGTCGCTGCTTGCAGATCTGATGACTTTTATCGTTCCTGCACGGTGCACAATCACCACAATTGTCTTTCCGCTGGCACCCGATGCATTCACCGCACCGTTTCCGTTTCTTCTTGACTTGTTTATCTGCGTTTCCACCACTTATTTCGTCGGCTTCCATGCCACTATTCCCGGATAACACGTGGTGCGATTTAAAGCCCGCAGTACTCGACACAGAAGCGACCTGTCCTGAGTTTTCCGAACCCACCTCCATGTTGCTGGACGCACCATCACTTTCAGCTGAACTTTCCAGGCTCGACGCCCGAATTTTTCTCCGTTCTTTTTTTCGAAAATCGTTCCGCGTCGGCGAGTCCATCGTAGCGTTAATACCGTTTAATTTTTTATCGAGTCCGTTATATATGCCGTTATTGTCTAACACGGTAGACATAGGATTTTGAAACTGTGTGTGGTGAAGGCCCACGTTTTGGATTTTCAAATCAGAGTCCTGGAGGGCTGCTAGGTTTGCTCCAAGCTTTAAATCCGCGATGTTTGTCGGTTCCGACTTTAACACTGTCACTACCGTGGGCGTCGTGATGATCTGATTGTTTTGCAGTATCGCACCGTTTTGAGCTGGGAAGATGGTGGCCGAATGTATGGTGTTATTTAAAGTGGTAAGACTAGTAGTAGGATGGGTATACAACTGAATATGGCGTTCGTCTAAGAACTGCTGCTGGATGGACGGGATTTCGCGTGCTTGGATGGGTGCTGGAACAAGAGGGTAATTACGCGTATTAACTGCACTTAGGGTGTGAAAACTGGAATTAAGCGTGGTTAGGTGACCACCAGGACTAGAAGGATTTGGCGATACGGGCGTGAGGTTAGTGAGGGTGGTTAAAGTGGGCTCACTGCTTGTAACTGTTGTAGGTTCGTTAAAGGTCTGAAACTGCGACTGGAAGGAGGGAAGCTTGGGGACGCCGTTCTGCGAAAACGCGTCGGCGAAGGTGCTGATGGGCGTCGTGGAAGTGAAGCTGTGCCTGAGCGATTCCTGCGACGTGGAGTCTATTGGTTTTGATTCCCAAGGTCTGTACTGAGGCTGCGACGAAATGACCGATAGCCCGTTCTCGGATCTGTCCAGCAAGCGCGTCTCGCCGTAGTAATCCCAACTCGAGATGTCCAACAAGCGCGTGTCGGTGAAGAGGCGATCCGAGCCAAACCCTCCACCGGCGTCCATGTCAGTGGAGAAGGTGGAGAATGGCGGTAGGTTGGATCCGGGCGCATCCTGCACGGTGGAGCTGGGGGTGGCTGGCGTTGGAGGGTACGAAGGGGCCAGGTTGTACCCGGAGCCCAGGTTCTCCGGGTCCTGGCTCAACGTTTCGCTCATCGTATCATCACGTCTTCAACCTCATCTTGAGCAATGTGTGTCTGACGTTACGCACTAATTATAGCAGAACTTAAGTTATTGTCATTTTCATCCTGAATTTCGCTGAGATACGTTATGTGGAGCCGTGGAGGAGGAAGTAGAAGTGTTTCAGCCTTATATTTGTACTTTCGGGATTTTGTACTATGAGTTAAATGTGAGTTTCATATAAAAATAACGTCTCTTGCCACTTTACTTTTACATAATTCTCGTACAAAAATATCTGAAAAAAATAGACACTTTAAAAGTTCCATGCAGGTAGAAATCGCCGAAAAATACAAGAGCTACATATTTACCTAATTTACACATTAGACTTTAAGATTATATAACCTAAATGGTTCATACTTAGATCCTATTCGATAATTTTTGTTTCAGTTTAATATAAAACCAGAATACACTGACAGATCCATACATATGAATGGTATGGTTTCATACATTAGTAATAGTAATGGCGCAATGGACCTTACCAAAAATCTGACAAATTAATCACCCTAGCACGAGCCCTAGCATTTTGTAAAACAATTTATCAGATTGCAATTGAATATAAAAAAGTTATAGGTAAAAAATCGTACCTAATTCGGTTGTATGCCATATAGAATAATGCTATGTTTTACATAGTATAGAAGGAAATAACATGTGTTCAAAAATAAATTACATAAGGATTGGCCATGGAAAGCAAAACTAATGTCAACAGTAAGCTTTAGAGACAGTAAACTTTAAAATTTCCAAAGCAGATTATAACATAAACTTATGACAACAACAACAATGACAGCTAATGAATTTTAAAGCGTGCTGTTTACATTACTTTTAGTTTCCATGGCCAACCCTTATGTAATTTTTTTATGAACACACGGTATATCAACTGATTTTTATTAATATTCTACATTTTTTAAGTCAGAAAATCTGGGTTCACGAACCATTAATTTCAACGGCTTTATTGCGATTTTCCAATCCTTATTTGGCAACCGTGGGGTCTTAATGCGTAACTCTTCAGAGAATATGAACCTGCAGTGATGATATTACTAACAAGGCGGGCGAAATTTATTCTTTGTTCTTTAATTAACATTCAATATAATGTAAATGTATTAACAATCTAGATTTGACCCTGCAACTACGGGAACGAGAAACAATATGCTAACCATCACGTCACTAAAGCAGCAGATCTACAGTTGTACCAATTAAAATATTTCTTGCCTTTACGGGTCCAGTACAGTAGAAAACGCAGCGTAAGAAAAAAATTAAAAAATAGATCCAACCTCCACATTTAAAACTGGAGAGAAACAAAGTCTACTTATTTCTTACCATATCAAATTCACGATTGGTAAGATTTTGAAAAAGTATAATTCTGATGCACTAATATTTTTAACAACGCATCAAAAATAAAGGTATATGTAGACATACATACAACAAATAATAAAAAACAAGAGAACATAATGCAGATTTACACATGGTTTTCTTATATTTCAAATATGCTTTTGATTCTGTAAACAGGAAGATGAAAACATTTTAAAAACTGTGAATGCCACAAAAAGGGATGTGCCAAAGTAAGACGGGTGTGCAGCAGGGGGACGCGTTGTAGACAACATTATTCAACCTAGTACTAGAAATAAGCATTAGAAAAGCAAAATTAGAAGACAAGATTCCAAGCGTTAGCGCATACGGATGATTTAACGATAATAGCTAAAACAGAGGAAGACATTCTCCACACATCTACTAATTCCTCTCTGATAATAACGTATCATGTGAAAATCTGCGCAATAGTTTAATTTAGAGAGAAAATGCCTGTCTATGTTGCTGAGAAAGACGTCAATCTAATACGTTAAGCTCTCTATAAAGTTGCTTATTATGCTAAAAAGACATTGAGAACATGCAAAAGAGAGCTAAGTACAAAAAAGAAACAAAGTAAATGACGAAATATGGAAAAATAAAAAACACTATAGACATGTTAATGCTGAAACATTTAAGCGCTTCTGTAATTTATGTAGAGCTTCAGAAACCATCATAACAAAGATAATTCTATAGTGAGTAATCTCCAACTGTCAAAGCGCACTAGAAGACCAAGATGGTTTGAGTACATTATAGAAGATCTCAAGAGAATATGTCGACTAAAAAATCAACTAACGCAGGCTGCAGTCTGTTACATTGTTTTAGAATAAGATAAGTGTTACCCACGTCGGTTGATATCTTGACCCTACTATAGGTAATTTCTTATTTGCATGAATGAAACTGTATTATTTGAGGCTTGTCATGATTTGTCAAAATATAGTTTCAATTACACGAATAGATGCCATATCAATTTCATAGCTACATTATTTGAGAGATAATACTATATGTCTCTGCTTCAGAGTGATTTTTAAATGAGATCAAAATATTATACATTACTGCACTCATATAACACTGGACTATTAGAGTGTTAGTGTTTTCTTCAAGCCAACTTTATATCCAAGTATCCTTGGATACGTTATTTAATGAAATAAAACCGTTTGTGGCTGTAGCTCTCGAGTTTTCAATCATGACATTATTATTGGCAATGCATTTCCATGACCATCATTAAATATGCAAATACATTATCTATATAAATTTGCTGTAGGTCTATTAATCGACATGGAAACATCTACTTAAAATGCATGCATTTCTTTCTAGAAACATGTAATTATAATAACGCGGTTTTTAATTATGTATGCTAAATAGTAGAATGTTTACTGAATTTTAAGCAGCAAGCAACCAACCGACTCTGACCCGTATGTTTCATTTCAAATAACCACAACCCTACAATGTAAATTACATTCACTAAGGAAATGCTTTTAAATAACCGATTATCAACATTTTGAAACTGGCTCTTAGTACTTTCTTATCTATTATTAACAAATTTTGAAAATTCCCTAAGCTTCAACCTGAGTGCCAGTTGCTGAACGTGATCTAAATATTCAAAAAACATAATCTTACGAACTAGCAAAATTTAATTTGCATATGCGAGCTACATATTATTT
>OW679198.1:21522610-21539071 GCA_940337035.1 Agriotes lineatus | reverse complement strand
TACCCGAGGCTACATATTGGACGTAATGTATGTAGTAGATGAGTGCCGATGGCACTGAATAATTTATTTTTTAAGGCGAAGCCAACCAATAGGACTATGCAATCGTTCTTCTAGTTGTGCCTATCCGGTCGGACGTTGGCGGCCAGCATGGCTATCTTAACTTTATTAACTGCTGCACGGAAAAGTCCTGTAGTGGTAAGAGAGAACCATTTTCTTAAGTTCTGGAGCCATGAGATTCGTCTTCTTCCCGGGCCTCTCTTTCCATATACTTTCCTCTGTACTATAAGTGTCAGTAGGCTGTAGAGTTGTTCGTTTCTTATAATGTGGCCCAGATATTCGAGCTAGCGAATTTTTTATTTAAAAACGTATTTTGCATTCTTTGTCCATTCTCCGTAAGACCTCAACGTTGGTAATTCGATAGCCTCCAGCCTTTTCATAGATGCCTCAGTCAATGTCAATTTGTCCAAGTTTCAACACCATAAAGGAGCACTAAAAACACGTAGCATCGTAATAAGCGAGTTTTAATTTGTAATGATAAGTCGCCGTTCTTGAAGATGTTCTTCATCGTAGTGAATGCAGTTCTGGATTTCCCAATGTGCTGCTTTATCTCAACTGAGTGGTCCCACTGGTCATTGGTGTTTGTGCCCAGGTAAGTATAGCTGTTCACTTTTGTTAGCGGTTTTTGATCAACTAGTAGTAGTTCGCTAGGTGGTGTTTGGTTTTTACTGTCAACCATGTATTTTGCTTTTTTAATATTAAATTCGAGCCCATATCTTCGACTTCTTTCTGATAAACGTGAAATAAGAACTTGTAAACCTTTAAGCCTGTCTGCGAAGATAATTGTGTAGTCCGCATATCTTATATTATTTAGACGATCTCCGTTCACAAGAATTCCCTTACCAGTATCTTCCAAAGCTATTTTAATTATTTCTTTGGAATATGTATGTATAATCGTTAACCTCTTGTTACCTTAGCGGTGTAGAGGCTGAAATATTAACAATTAAACTACACAGTATACATCCTTGGCGTACACCTCTCTTTATTATAATGTCTTTTTTCTACTCCTGTAACTAAAATGACATTTAACATACTATGTCGGGACATCTTCAAATTCTACGAATGTGCGACTTTTGGGAGTATTAAGACCCCGCTTGTATATAGCTTTCTTGTCATATTTTTACTCTTAATATTTCATCAAATTGTGTGCAGGCAGCTAACGGTTCATAACCTTAAGCAGCTGTAACGGACGCTGTAAAATCTGTAAGGCACTCGGTTTGGTAGCCTCGCTCATAATTAGTTTCTTGGCTTATTTAAAATCCTATCGATTTAGTAAGCAGCTTTTTCTAGAAGTTTCTGCGGGCTAGGTTGCCGACGGTGCCATGTCCGCCCCGTGATTGGTTGCAGGTGGACAGAACGCTGGGCAAACTCTTTCCCCGCACGCCGCGTTACGTAGCGTGCCTGGTGACAGACAGCTTGGCTTGGTTTCGAGAGAGCGTTCTTAGCCGTTGAAGCGGCAAGTCGTGTGTGTGGTTTTGATGCTGCTCCTTTCGTCGACCGACTTCCCGTAGTCTCGAATGCCATCCATGCAGGTAATTTTCCACTAATTAGTTGGGATCATATCCACGAGGACGTGCAAAAAAGGTCTGCCTGTCTTCTTTTCCCATGCGGGTCCCATCGCATCGAGCCCTGTGAAAAGGTATCCCGGAGTATGCGTCATATACGAGTACAGCTGCGGCGTCGCGGCTTCTCTACGCTGGGAGGCGAGTTTCTGCCACCGACTTTGAGGACCATGCAAAACCGCAATAAAATAGGTAGCGTGTACAGAAGTTAGCCGTTAGATAGCTGCCATGTGCATGTAATATTTGTACTCTTTTGCTTTGTGCGCTAGCTTGCGTTAACACTGTCCGCTATGATGCTCACGCATTAAATTAAATGATAGTAACCCATTCTGGACTCGTATTTATAGTAATGTTCACCTACTAAATTAAATAAGATAGTAACCCATTCTGGACTCGTATTTATAGTCATGTTCACCTACTAAATTAAATGATAGTAACCCATTCTGGGCTCGTATTTATAGTCACGTTCACGTACTGAATTAAGTTATAGTAACCCATTCTGGGCTCGTATTTGTAGTCCAATTTACCGTTTTCTTTCTACTTTGTACGCTGACGAACGTCAGTACCTGTGTATATAAATGTATGTGTTAGACCAATAAATCGGTTTGTGATAAGTTGTCTTGTAATTTTCCCCGCGCCTGTGCATGATTATTTTCAGGGTGAGTTATTCACTGTGTAACATCGATATGAGGTGGAGCCTGGAAGAAGTTGTAAGCGTCACAGGTAGGTCATGGCGCTCGTTGTCGCAGTACGGGGTGTCGTGAAGCTGTACATATATTCTACCCCGTTTGGCTTTCGGGGTTCTGTCAAACGTGGGATCCAAAGTCTGAATCCCGTGGTGCCCTATTATTTTGCAACACCCTACACATATCGTCACGCTTGTCCTATGGTGTACCGTTTCTAGGACCATGCCCATCTCCCTGAGCATATCAAGCCGTGGCTATTGGCATGTTTTCGAAAATCCCAGGTCAAGTGTTGGCTTTTCTCGGACATGATAAAACAAGTGGCACTCCCGTACCCTTAAGTGTCATTAAAACCATTTGATACCGTAACAACTAACATACACGTCGCTAAGTGACCTTCTAATCATGCCTTCATAACCTGTGACTAAAGATCCTCTTAGTCACAGGCTGAAGTAGGCACGGGGTGAAGTTAGGTTTAAACAGTATTTGCTTTATTAGCCACAGCCAAAACTAAAACCAAGTTAGTTTTCAACAGTCAACTTTGACGTTTGTCAAGCATAATTTAACCTAACATAATAACCAAACTCTTAATCAAATAATATTGTAACGACCTTGGGCCCCGAATATTCGAGAAACGACCTTGGGGCCACGTGCGACGGATGAGTCATCGGACTCGGTAATTAATACGCGTGACACGCCAGTGTTGCCGGATGGTCGAGACGTTTTCCAGAAAGAATTATCCGGCAATATAAATAGGCGCTCGCAGGAATAGCGGGCAGTTCTGATCCAGCTCGAAGGCGTAAAGCTGCCACATAAGTAACGCGCATAAAATAAATATAACCATATAAATCATTAATGTTAAGTCATATATAAATAAATAAGTGTATCGTTGTTAGAAATAGTTTATAAATAGTTTGTGTTCCGCGTTTAATAGTTGCTTTGTAAATAGTTAAGATAAATCGTTGTAAATAAATACTTGAAAGTAGAACCGGTGTATAATTTTTAAATAGCCCGAAAAAGTAAAACGTAACAGAGGCGTCAGGTGTCGGGTTTTGTACCAGGGGCTATAAAAAAATTATTGAACATACATTAAATAAACTAATTCATTGACGAGTACCGATAAACGACAGTCAGATAATAAATTTAAGTGTGTATTGTGGATGCCTGTGACAAGATCTCCAGAGCGGCAAAATGGAGGCTCAATTAAGCCAACTTTTCCAGCTGATGCAAGTTTGCCTAGAGAAGTCAGAAAAGGTGCAAGAGAAGGCAGAAAAGGCGCAAGAGAAGGCAGAAAAAGCACAAAAGAATCTTAAGGAAGAATTGAAAGCTGGCCAAAAGCAGGCAGAAAAGGCTCAGGAAGTACTTAAGGAAGAGCTGAAAGCCGCGCAAAATTATCTTAAAGAAGTACTAAAGAAAGAGCTGAAAGCCTGGCGAAGAAACGGCCGGCGAGGACTACCTGGGGAACCTGAAGAAGAGAATGGAAGAGTTCGGTCTCTGCTGTTGGATACTGGAGCGACGAAGTCCATCGCCAGGTCTGACGTAGTACGGGACGAGGGTGAGCTGCTGCATAATAAGACACGCCTTCGCACTGCCACGGGAGGCGCAGTGACCACACATGGGGAAATTGATTTGACATTGAAGATTGGGAATCAAACCCTGAAGCATCGGGCCCTGATGGCTGACATTGCTGACGAGTTCATCCTGGGAATGGATGTTAGGAATGAGTGTGGGTTCACTTTAGACCTGGGACGCGGCGTGTTTCCCGTGGGTGGGAAGAGCTTTCTCTACAGCCAAGAGAAGAGATCGCAGTACGAGTGGTATTGACGGAAGATGTTACTCTGCCGGGACGAACCGAGAGGGTCGTGGATGCATACCTGGATGGCGATCTCCGGGGCAACGTAGTGCGCAGGATTGAACCCGATTATGACAAGGAGGTCACTCATGGTATCCTGGTTGGGAAGACGTTGGTAAAGACTGGGCTTAAGGTCCCAGTAAGGATGATGAACGTCAACAGGGAACCGGCAACCGTCAGGAGAAACACAATCCTGGGAAGGGGCATGAGCCAATAAGAACGGAGGAAGATCGAAGATCTGGTGGCCCGGTACCAATACATCTTCGAGTGCGGAGATCATCCCAGCGGCCGTACCAACGTAGTAAAACATAAATCATTCGAGTTTGGCAGAAGAGTGTTGCTGAGGACCGACCATGCTGCTTTAAGGTGGCTACTGCAGTTCAAGAACCCTGAAGGACAGGTGGCTAGGTGGATCGAGCGCCTACAAGAGTACGACTTTGAAATAAATCATCGACCGGGCGCAGTCCACCGCAACGCCGATGCGTTATCCAGGAGGCCCTACTCTGCGGACTGCGGCCACTGTTCGAAGCTGGAGAGTCGTGCTGTACCCATCAATCGTACCACTGTAGTCAACGACTCGTGGGAGCTAGACGAGTTGCGGAACAGCCAAGAGAACGACCCCGACTTAGGCACAGTTATAGCCTGGAAGCGAGATGGCCGTCGACCTACCTGGCAGGAGGTCTTCGCCACCAACCCAACGGTGAAGACCTATTGGGCGCAATTTAACTCCTTGCAGCTGGACAACAACGTCCTGACTAGAATCTTGGAAGATGAGGACGGTAGCGCAACGAGATCACAACCGACGATTCCAAGGAGTAGAGTGGCCGAGGTTCTGCGCCACCTGCGTGATGGTTCCTCTGGGTGACACTTTGGATTGAAGAAGATGTTGCAGAAGCTCCAAGAAAGGTTCTACTGGGCGAGTCGCAAAGATGACGTCCGAGAGTGGTGCCGGAGGTGCGAAGCCTGCGCTACAGGAAACGGAGCGGTTGGAAAACGTAGAGCTCCGATGTGGCAGTACAACGTCGGTGGTCTGTTCGAGGAGATAGCCATTGACATCTCCGGACCATGCCCCGAAACCGAATCGGGAAATAAATACATCCTGGTGTGCATGGGCTACTTCACCAAGTGGCCCGAAGCGTACGCCCTTCCGAAGCAAGAGGCCGGTATTGTCACTGATGTTCTGGTGAAGGGTTGCTTTAGCCGTTTTGGAGTCCCCCTGGAGTTACATTCCGACCAGGGCCGGAATTTCGAGTCTGGACTGTTCCAGAACATCTGCAAGCTACTGCGGATACACAAGACCCCTTCATCCTCAATCGGACGGCATGGTGGAAAGGGTGATCCGAACCATGGAGAAGCATCTGTCCCAGGTGGTTTCCGAGCATCAGCTTGACTGGGACCAGTGCATTCACCTGTTCCTGAAGGCCTACCGATCGGCAGTACAAGAGACAACCGGCGTCCAGATCGAGGTCTGCTGTTCCAGCTGTTGCGAGGCGTTGAGCCCACGGTGGACTGCTGCTCCTTCGACGAATCCATGTGCAGGAGGGCGCCGCCTGCAAATACCATCATCGAACCCCTACAAGAGCGAGAGGACAGGCACCCGACGCAACTCGTTCTGGGACAGAACGACCTAAGGCGGGGGCAGTGTAACGACCTTGGGATCAGGCCGTTGCAGACGCGTAAGCCAGTAGCCCCAATATTCGAAAAGCGACCTTGGAGCCAGGTGCGACGGATGGGTCAGCGGCCTCGGTGATTAATACGCGTGACACGCCAGCGTTTCCGGAATGGTCGAGACGTTTTCCATAAGGAACTAAATGACTTCAGTGGGAGCAAATAAATTTTATTGCCCTCTGACGTCATTTTAGTTATTATTTACAAAACACGTATTAATGAAAATCATATCTCGTTACAAAGCTACTATTTAGATAAAATAATTGTAAGAATTGCCCCGTTTTCATTTTATAACGTTTTATACAGTAGGTCCAAGATAAGGAGGGCCAGTATGGGAATCTCGTTAATAGCAAGGGATACAAATTGGTTAAATGGGAAAAAGTTGCGTAACTAAAGCACTAACAAAATGCAGTCTAGAAATCCTTGGTATGTGTTTTCCTTATTGAGTTATCTTAAAATAGGAATTTTTGGATTTTTTATTCTATTATTTTCTGGCGTTAATATTAAAGCGAAACTGATTAAACTTCTTTATATCAATTTTTATGGACCTAAAGACTGAGTTAGCAAATTTTTTATCCGATGTTTCGTCTTTGAGCAACCATCATCATCTTGTGTTTTTTGAATACGATTCTTATTTTCTGATGTCAAATTTTAGAAACGCTTTTTATTCTGCATTCAACAATCTACCAAGTATTATGGTCTAATTACGTTTCAGGTGTGTTTCTATTATCATCCCCAATTTTTTGTGTACGGACCTGTGTTCTAAAGCATTTCATACCTTGTTTCAGCTTTTTTCTTATAGAGAAAGCAGAAATGAGGCACATTGCATGTTTTAATCTTTAATAGTCCCGTATGGTCTTAGAATGCAAATAATTTTCAATAGTAGTTAATTGATTTATTGATTAGTTTTCGTACTTATAAACAATAATTAAAATTAGAAATAGAAACATCCAGTTTGGCTCATTACTTTTGAATGCTTGAATGCTGAAATGCTTTACGACACACGTCCCTAGCCAAAAATTTCTTGATGAAGGCTAAAAAGACTTGAAAAATAATTAAACCATAATGTGTGGGACAGTGTTTAATCACGAATAAAAAAGGCTTATAAAACTTGGCATCACTAAATAAAGGCCGCATTTAAAAAATGAAGTTTGATTATGGCCGCTCGAAGACGAAACGTCGGATTATAAATTAATGACTTAATATTTAAGTCAATGAAAAGTTTCTATAAAGAGGTGTTATTAGTTTCGTCCTAACTTTGATAGTAACTCCAGAAAAAAATGAAACTAGAAATTCGAAAATTCTGGTTTTTATTAACTCAAAAACGAAAAATCATATCAAGCATTTCCAGCCTTCATTTTGTTAGTCCTTTAATTACCAACTCGTTTCTCATTTAACCAAATTTGTATCTTTTACTATTAATGAGATCCACATACTGGCGCTTCTTATCTTGGACACAAGGCATAATCTGAATCTGTCTTTTTAAAATTTCGAGCGTACGTAAAGTTTTGTATGCACCTCAGGCGTAACCAGCGTCATTGGCCTTTGTCATTCTATAACCTTCACGCCGCGGGCGAAAAACGTCTGCTTTACCCCCTTGATACATAAATAACTATTCTTCTTTAAATTTCTTATTTGCAATTCAATTTAAAAAATGCAAAAGTTATTTTAATTAGTACAAGGCCATCTATGTGGTGGGCGTTTTCACTACTTATTATAGCTAGATTTGATAGCCTTTCTTGTGTCATAGTTGATCTTAAATATTTGTTTATAATTTTAACTTGGAGAATTAACTTCGACCTCAGCAACAGAGACAGGTAATGTAAAGTTAATGCTTAAATCAATCGATAAATTTGGGAATGTGCTAATTAAGTTATTTTTAAACAAATATTTGAAAATATCCATGCGATGCGGTAGGTCCAAATGATTAGTTCTATTATTTCTGTGTACCTTAATATACGTAAATCCTTCTTGTAACTGAACTCTCTTGTTGCTATTGTGTTTTAGTAGCCATCATTAACCAGTAAGAGGCTTTGGGAGTAGCTGCAAAAACAAAATATGATATTGCAAATACAGAAATAGTTTCCAACAAATATTACATAGTCGTATTGGTTGGTTTTAACATTAAAAATAAATTATTTAATGCCATCGGAACTCTTCAACTCAATTACGTCGAATACTCAGCTTCGTGTATTTAAATGAGGAATATGAGGAGCCTATACGGTTATTGGCAATAGTAATCTTATAACAGCTATCTTAATATACGTAAACTAACAACCCAGTGAGACAAATGTCTCATTTAAAAAAAAACAAAAAAGACCGTTTTTCAAATAGAACGCGTATTAAATAAAAACTGTACCCAGACCTGGAAGGTGTCAAAGTGGTAGGCCACATCGGAACATTCTGGAAGCTGTCAAAGTGGTTGCCTAACCGATCGAGGTTTTAAGGCGCAGAGGGTCGCAGCTCCGTTTGGCTGCTGAAACAGCGTACTGACACTTCCGGTTTTCGAGAAATCACGTGATTTCTCAAAAACCGGAAGTGTCACGTGACTGAAATTTGGTTCCTGACCTGACATGACCATTCAAAACATATAACTTTAATAACTTTTTTCTCTATTTCTTACGGTTTGGCTGCTGAAACAGCTGTCCCGGACAGACAAAACAGCGTCCCGGACAGACAAGTCTATTAGATAAAGGATACTTTCCGTGACTGGACTGACTTGTCGCTATTGTCCTTTAGTAGCAATCATTAATTAGTAAAACGCTTCCGGAGTAGCAGTAAAGATAAAATATGATATTTCAAATACAGAAATAGTTTAAAACTATTATTGCATAGTCCCAGTAGTTGGTTACACCATAGATACAGATTATCTAATGCCATCGGCACTCATCAACTACAGTACGTCGAAGGTGCAGCTTTGCGATTATTATTGGCAATGGTAATCTTGAAACATCTATCTCAACATACATAAATCCATCTCGTAACTGGATGAGTTTGTTGATATTGTAGTCACTAATCAATAATAGGTTTCGAAAGTAGCTGTTGTAACGTTTCGCCCAGCGCGAACGCGATTTTGGAATTAAAAACTAATTCACGCATTCTCCCATGGCGTAAAGCACGTTAGAAATTTGAGCGTTTCATCTTTAAACGCGCGAATGGCGATAAGTGACTTCACCGCGAACCAATGCAGGTACACAGCCGCGCACCCGATGGAAAAGTTTCCTACTTCAAGAAACTGGATCAATCCGCTGATTACGCCAGCTAGGGCTATATAAAGAGGAAGCAGAGCCATTGTAAGACAGAATTTTTATGGACCTTTCTCCTCACCTAGTTTTGCTCAGGAGGGCTTTTAAGCTCTTCGAGGAAACTCCTGCCGGTTAATCCTCACCTAAACCTGCTCATCAGTAGGGCTATTAGGCTCATCGACGAAGCTCCTGCCAGATGACCAGCTAGACTTGCTCGTCAGAAGGGCTATTAGGCTCATCGACGAAGCTCCTGCCAGACTACCCGCTAGACTTGCTTGTTAGGAAGGATATTAGGCTCTTCGATAAAGCTCCAGCCAGGCAAACCGCTAGTTTTGTCCGTCAGGAGGGCTATTAAGCTCTTCGATAAAGCTCCTCCCAGACAACCCGCTAATTTTGTCCGTCAGGAGGGCGCTTTTGGTGCTCTTTGATTGGGCCCCTAAAAATAATTCCATAGCCCATGCACACCAGGATGTATTTATTTCCCGATTCAATTTCTGGGCATGGTCCGGAGATGTCAATGGCTATCCCCTCGAATAGACCACCGACGTTGTACTGCCACATCGGAACTCTTACGTTTTCCAACCGCGCCGTTTCCTGTAGCGCAGGCTTCGCACCTCCGGCACCACTCTCGGACGTCATCTTTGCGACTCGCCCAGTAGAACCTTTCTTGGAGCTTCTGCAACATCTTCTCCAATCCAAAGTGTCACCCAGAGGAACCATCACGCAGGTGGCGCAGAACCTCGGCCACTCTACTCCTTGGAACCGTCGGTTGTGATCTCTTTGCCCTACCGTCCTCATCTTCCAAGATTCTAGTCAGGACGTTGTTGTCCAGTTGCAAGGAGTCAAATTGCGCCCAATAGGTCTTCACCGTTGGGTTGGTGGCGAAGACCTCCTGCCAGGTAGGTCGACGGCCATTTCGCTTCCAGGCTATAACTGTGCCTAAGGCGGGGTCGTTCTCCTGGCTGTTCCGCAACTCGTCTAGCTCCCACGAGTCGTTGACTACAGTGGTACGATTGATGGGTACAGCACGACTCTCCAGCTTCGAACAGTGGCCGCAGTCCGCAGGGTAGGGCCTCCTGGATAACGCATCGGCGTTGCGGTGGGCTGCGCCAGGTCGATGATTTATTTCAAGGTCGTACTCTTGTAGGCGCTCGATCCACCTAGCCACTTGTCCTTAAGGGTTCTTGAACTGCAGTCCACCTTAGAGCAGCATGGTCGGTCCTCAGCAACACTCTTCTGCCAAACTCGAATGATTTATGTTTTACTACGTTGGTATGGCCGCTGGGATGATCTCCGCACTCGAAGATGTATTGGTACCGGGCCACCAGATCTTCGATCTTCCTCCGTTCTTATTGGCTTATGCCCCTTCCCAGGATTGTGTTTCTCCTGACGGTTGCCGGTTCCCTGTTGACGTTCATCATCCTTACTGGGACCTTAAACCCAGTCTTTACCAACGTCTTCCCGACCAGGATACCATGAGTGACCTCCTTGTCATAATCGGGTTCAATCCTGCGCACTACGTTGCCCCGGAGATCGCCATCTAGGTATGCATTCACGACCCTCTCGGTTCGTCCCGGCAGAGTAACATCTTCCGTCAATACCACTCGTACTGCGATCTCTTCTCTTGGGTGTAGAGAAAGCTCTTTCCCACCCAGGGGAAACACGCCGCGTCCCAGGTCTAAAGTGAACCCACACTCATTCCTAACATCCATTCCCAGGATGAACTCGTCAGCAATGTCAGCCATCAGGGCCCGATGCTTCAGGGTTTGATTCCCAATCTTCAATGTCAAATCAATTTCCCCATGTGTGGTTACTGCGCCTCCCGTGGGAGCGCGAAGGCGTGTCTTATTATGCAGCAGCTGACCCTCGTCCCGTACTACGTCAGACCTGGCGATGGACTTCGTCGCTCCAGTATCCAACAGCAGAGACCGAACTCTTACATTCTCTTCTTCAGGTTCCCCACGTAGTCCTCGCCGGCCGTTTCTTCGCCAGGCTTTCAGCTCTTCCTTAAGTACTTCTTTAAGATCCTCTTGCGCGGCTTTCAGCTCTTCCTTAAGTACTTCCTGAGCCTTTTCTGCCTGCTTTTGGCCAGCTTTCAATTCTTCCTTAAGATTCTTTTGTGCTTTTCTGCCTTCTCTTACACCTTTTCTGACTTCTCTAGGCAAACTTGCATCAGCTGGAAAAGTTGGCTTAATTGAGCCTCCATTTTGCCGCTCTGGAGATCTTGTCACAGGCATCCACAATACACACTTGAATTTATTATCTGACTGTCGTTTATCGGTACTCGTTAATGAATTAGTTTATTTAATGAATGTTCAATAATTTTTTTATAGCCCCTGGTACAAAACCCGACACCTGACGCCTCTGTTACGTTTTACTTTTTCGGGCTATTTAAAAATTATACACCGGTTCTACTTTCAAGTATTTATTTACAACGATTTATCTTAACTATTTACAAAGCAACTATTAAACGCGGAACACAAACTATTTATAAACTATTTCTAACAACGATACACTTATTTATTTATATATGACTTAACATTAATGATTTATATGGTTATATTTATTTTATGCGCGTTACTTATGTGGCAGCTTTACGCCTTCGAGCTGGATCAGAACTGCCCGCTATTCCTGCGGGCGCCTATTTATATTGCCAGATAATTCTTTCTGGAAAACGTCTCGACCATCCGGCAACGCTGGCGTGTCACGCGTATTAATCACCGAGGCCGATGACTCATCCGTCGCACGTGGCTCCAAGGTCGTTTCTCGAATATTCGGGGCCCAAGGTCGTTACAATATTATTTGATTAAGATTTTGGTTATTATGTTAGGTTAAATTATGCTTGACAAACGTCAAAGTTGACTGTTGAAAACTAACTTGGTTTTAGTTTTGGCTGTGGCTAATAAAGCAAATACTGTTTAAACCTAACTTCACCCCGTGGCTACTTCAGCCTGTGACTAAGAGGATCTTTAGTCACAGGTTATGAAGGCATGATTAGAAGGTCACTTAGCGACGTGTATGTTAGTTGTTACGGTATCAAATGGTTTTAATGACACTTAAGGGTACGGGAGTGCCACTTGTTTTATCATGTCCGAGAAAAGCCAACACTTGACCTGGAATTCTCGAAAACATGCCAATAGCCACGGCTTGATATGCTCAGGGAGATGGGCATGGTACTAGAAACGGTACACCATAGGACAAGCGTGACGATATGTGTAGGGTGTTGCAAAATAATAGGGCACCACGGGATTCAGACTTTGGATCCCACGTTTGACAGAACCCCGAAAGCCAAACGGGGTAGAATATATGTACAGCTTCACGACTCCCCGTACTGCGACAACGAGCGCCATGACGTACCTGTGACGCTTACAACTTCTTCCAGGCTCCACCTCATATCGATGTTACACAGTGAATAACTCACCCTGAAAATAATCATGCACAGGCGAGGAGAAAATTACAAGACAACTTATCACAAACCGATTTATTGGTCTAACACATACATTTATATACACAGGTACTGACGTTCGTCAGCGTACAAAGTAGAAATAAAACGGTAGATTGGACTACAAATACGAGCCCAGAATGGGTTACTATCACTTAATTCAGTACGTGAACGTGACTATAAATACGAGTCCAGAATGGGTTACTATCATTTAATTTAGTAGGTGAACATGACTATAAATACGAGTCCAGAATGGGTTACTATCTTATTTAATTTAGTAGGTGAACATTACTATAAATACGAGTCCAGAATGGGTTACTATCATTTAATTTAATGCGTGAGCATCATAGCGGACAGTGTTAACGCAAGCTAGCGCACAAAGCAAAAGAGTACAAATATTACATGCACCTGGCAGCTATCTAACGGTTAACTTCTGTACACGCTACCTGATTTATTGCGGTTTTGGTCCTCAAAGTCGGTGGCAGAAACTCGCCTCACAGCGTAGGGAAGCCGCGACGCCGCAGCTGTACTCGTATATGACGCATACTCCGGGATACGTTTTCACAGGGCTCGATGCGATGGGACCCGCATGGGAAAAAGAAGACAGGCAGACCTTTTTTGCACGTCCTCGTGGATATGATCCCAACTAATTAGTGGAAAATTACCTGCATGGATGGCATTCGAGACAACGGGAAGTCGGTCGACGAAAGGAGCAGCATCAAAACCACACACACGACTTGCCGCTTCAACGGCTAAAAACGCTCTCTCGAAACCAAGCCAAGCTGTCTGTCACCGGGCACGCTACGGAACGCGGCGTGCGGGGAAAGAGTTTGCCGAGCGTTCTGTCCACCTGCAACCAATCACGAAGCGGACATGACACCGTCGGCAACCTAACCCGCAGAAACTTCTAGAAAAAGCTGCTTACTAAATCGATAGGATTTTAAATAAGTCAAGAAACTAATTATGAGCGAGGCTACCAAACCGAGTGCCTTACAGATTTTACAGCGGCCGTTACAGCTGCTTAAAGTTATGAACCGTTAGCTGCCTGCACACAATTTGATGAAATATTAAGAGTAAAAATATGACAAGAAAGCTATATACAAGCGGGGTCTTAATACTCCGAAAAGTATCACATTCGTAGAATTTGAAGATGTCCCGACATAGTATGTTAAATGTCATTTTAGTTACAGGAGTAGAAAAAAGACATTATAATAAAGAGAGGTGTACGCCAAGGATGTATACTGTGTAGTTTAATTGTTAATATTTCAGCCTCTACACCGCTAAGGTAACAAGAGGTTAACGATTATACATACATATTCCAAAGAAATAATTAAAATAGCTTTGGAAGATACTGGTAAGGGAATTCTTGTGAACGGAGATCGTCTAAATAATATAAGATATGCGGACTATACAATTATCTTCGCAGACAGGCTTAAAGGTTTACAAGTTCTTATTTCACGTTTATCAGAAAGAAGTCGAAGATATGGGCTCGAATTTAATATTAAAAAAGCAAAATACATGGTTGACAGTAAAAACCAAACACCACCTAGCGAACTACTACTAGTTGATCAAAAACCGCTAACAAAAGTGAACAGCTATACTTACCTGGGCACAAACACCAATGACCAGTGGGACCACTCAGTTGAGATAAAGCAGCACATTGGGAAATCCAGAACTGCATTCACTACGATGAAGAACATCTTCAAGAACGGCGACTTATCATTACAAATTAAAACTCGCTTATTACGATGCTACGTGTTTTTAGTGCTCCTTTATGGTGTTGAAACTTGGACAAATTGACATTGACTGAGGCATCTATGAAAAGGCTGGAGGCTATCGAATTACCAACGTTGAGGTCTTACGGAGAATGGACAAAGAATGCAAAATACGTTTTTAAATAAAAAATTCGCTAGCTCGAATATCTGGGCCACATTATGAGAAACGAACAACTCTACAGCCTACTGCCACTTATAGTGCAGAGGAAAGTATATGGAAAGAGAGGCCCGGGAAGAAGACGAATCTCATGGCTCCAGAACTTAAGAAAATGGTTCTCTCTTACCACTACAGGACTTTTCCGTGCAGCAGTTAATAAAGTTAAGATAGCCATGCTGGCCGCCAACGTCCGACCGGATAGGCACAACTAGAAGAACTATTGCATAGTCCTATTGGTTGGCTTCGCCTAAAAAATAAATTATTCAGTGCCATCGGCACTCATCTACTACATACATTACGTCCAATATGTAGCCTCGGGTATTTAAATGAGGACTGCGGTTATTGGCAATAGTAATCTTGAAACATCTATTTTAATATACGTAAATCCTGCTCATAATAGAACTCTCCTGTTACTATTATCTTTCAGTAGTTATTATTAATGGGTAAGTGCTCCCGTACAATGGCAAAACCTAGTAACGACATTTTTTCATTTTTAGGGAAAATAATATTTTTACATATTTGTGTGGCCGTTATACAGCAGTGACACAAATTTAATACGAATAAGCTTTAATAGGTTAAAAAAATTGTTCTTTTCATTTCTAATGCTTAAATAATCACCAAATAGTCCAGTCCTCGAGTAAATCGAGTTACTATGTTTTGACAAATATAAAGTTATGTTACCAAAGCACAATGGAAATACAAAGTTTATAGTATCTCTAGTTGCTAGGTTTTAGATATGCGTTTTTGTCATGATCTTCCAAGTTACTAGGTAGGTACAAATACAAGAAATTGTACGTAATAATAAATCAGACAATGTTAAAGAACTTTTTATACAGGGTGTTTCATTAATAATTGGAAATATTTTAACTGTAGAATTCTGCGCTCAAAATATTAATATTTAACCCAAATCACTTAGATAAAATGTGGCTCGTTACTGAGATATAGGGTGTTCCATTTAAAAATTTAAAAATGATTTTTCCCCATTACTTTAAAACTATTTGACGTATCCGTATCATATTTGGCAGGAAGTTTAGACACTGTAAACCATGCTAAATTGTGTTAAATAAACGTTTCTGACTACTACCAGAGGCGTACCACAGGGGCAAGTGAGTGGTTGACCTTTCCCAAATTCTACGCCACTGGCGGAATTGCCATTTTAGCACAATTTTTCGACTCTCCAATACTTTCTATGTAAATAACATACTCTTTCTTCGTCACGATAACGTCATTATTTTTCGAGATATTTAAAGTTAAACATAAAGCTGAACAGTTATTTTGATTTTAATGTGTATTAATTATGTCGGTGTTTTTTGTCATAAGATTGCATTTATTACGCAAATGAAACTTTAATCCGTATTAACAAAAAAATATAATGTTATTTATTGAAATTTATTGAAACGAATACATGGATACATTTTTTTTATGTTGAATGCATCTATGTATTAGTTTCAAGAAATTTCAATAAATAACATTATGTTTTTTTGTTAATACGGATTAAAGTTTCATTTGCGTAATAAATGCAATCTTATGACAAAAAACACCGACATAATTAATACACATTAAAATCAAAATAACTGTTCAGCTTTATGTTTAACTTTAAATATCTCGAAAAATAATGACGTTATCGTGACGAAGGAAGAGTATGTTATTTACATAGAAAGTATTGGAAAATCGAACAATTGTGTTAAAATGGCAATTCCGCCAGTGACGTAGAATTTGGGAAGGGTCAACCACCCACTTGCCCCTGTGGTACGCCTCTGGTAGTAGCCAGAAACGTTTATTTAACATAATTTAGCATGGTTTACAGTGTCTAAACTTCCTGCCAAATATGATACGGATACGTCAAATAGTTTTAAAGTAATGGGGAAAAATCATTTTTAAATTTTTAAATAAAACACCCTATATCTCAGTAACAAGCCACATTTTATCTAAGTGATTTGGGTTAAATATTAATATTTTAAGCCCAGAATTCTACAGTTAAAATATTTCCAATTATTAATGAAACACCCTGTATAACAAC